>WEKY01048759.1:1709-76432 GCA_013390045.1 Picathartes gymnocephalus | reverse complement strand
GCATCAGACTGAAAATGAACAGTTGCACCACCTGTTGCCATGGATAATTTTTAAGTTATTATCACAAAAGCAGAAAAACAAAGGATCCTAAATGGCTAGGAACGAGGCAGTTTGGATCGTGTCCCATGTCTCACAGCTACCCCAAAATGCTTGCCTTGACTTGCCACCTTGACTTCAACATCTCCCTTTCAACATGAGGATAATGACATAACCTCTTTCCCTAGCAGTGACACTCAGACTTTGAATAGTCTAGCTTATTACTGCTGACATAACATTATGGAAATATGACAAAACTTTAAGGAAAGACTGGACATGGCACTCAGCGCCATGGTCTATTTGACAAGGTGGTGTTTGGTCGTACACTGGACTTGATCTCAGAGGTCTTTTCCAACCTAATTGAGTACATGATTATGCTATCAAAGTGCAGAAAGGACAAGATGCATAGCTGTCACAGTCAGAAGTGATCATTACACCAGTTAGACCACCTTCTTTTAAGGTTTGACAGAAAGATATTTCAGGGCACAGCCACATAAAATGCTGGAAATTTTTTTTGACCACTAATACCCCTGAATCCTGCCACCCTGTACCTGTGATCAACACTTTCACTCTAGAAGGCAACTACTGCAGGGATTTAGTGATAGCATTGCTTGTTCGAGTGTGACAGGTTTGTTTATAACTAAAGTAGTTTCTTATTTAAATAAGGTATTTTCCTCCTACCACATAAAAGAGAATCAACCTGTAGCATCAGCACTTTCCCTGCCAGCAAATTAAAGTTCCCTAAGTAAGGCTGTAAGGATAGGATAATTGTGTTATCCTAAGAGAGGCTGTGAGACAACAGCACTCTGTGGACTGCTGAGGGAAGGCAAGGACATGGCTGGAGAGAGAGGAACTGCTCTGTGTCCCCCTGACCCTCTCCAAGTTGATATGCTTGGTCACTGTCACAATTGGGATTATCCTCATTGTCATCCTCCTGCAGCATTAAGATGTTAATTGACAATGAACTGTAAAGTTGGAAAAGAGGCTCAGTCTGAGACCTGGAAAACATCACACAGTGTATGTGGGGGAGCTTCTATGTCACCCACAAAAGCAAGCAACTCCTAAAGCTGAGTAAGTTGATTGCAGATAACAAGCAGTCAGGTGCTTTCTGCATGCAGTTCTGCAAATGCATCTTGATTCAGAGTCCATCAACCAACCCCATGCAGGACATAAGTACCCTTCCTTCACAGGGCAGGGATCCTAGAAATGAAGCAGTCACCTAACATCTCAGAGCTGCATCCCCACACAGTCCAGACACCCTGACAGTCCTGGAGTCTTCCCATCCCTGCTGCCTCCAGCCCAGCCCAGCCCAGTTCAGTTGCACACCTCAGCCAACACAGCCAGAGCTCTCTCCAGCCACCTGACCACTGTGCAGCACCCCATGTCTGCTCCCTAGGGGCCAATAACACCTCAGCCAAGGCAGCCCAAGTCAACCTCCCATCCAGCATGTCCCACCAGCAAAAGAGACTTCACTCAAGACATCTGCTGCAGCAGAGAAATTTGAGGGCTGTATTACAACAGGGCATTTCTATGAACAACTCACATGTTCAGTATGATCTTCTTTTCATTTGTGCTTTTTTAATCTCTTCTCTGTACAAGATATTTTCTAACAAACCCACTAATTTTTCCTAAACAAATATTACCACATTTTTACACCAAACCAGTTTCCAGTTCCCTTGTCTGCTTAAACATAGTGAGACCTGTCTCTACATAATATATGCATGTTCAGTAACTATTCTGAAAACTGCTCCAAACTTCATTGCTTCAAGACAGATCATGCAATTTGTGTCCTACATGTGGAAACCTAATGCAAAGACTGACTTAATCAGACTCACATTTCAGAAAGCCAAATTCACAAATTACCAGGGCTACCTAATGCTAACTATAAATATTAGCTACGATGCCATGTTCTGAGTTTCAAGTGTAGAATACATCTAAAGTCATGGATGTATCTCATTCTGTGAGCTTCTTTGAGTTTGTATTAAAGAAACAACTATGTTTACACATACACACAGATATAAAAAAATCAAGTGTTGGATAAATTGCCTTAACTTTGGATGCTAAGGCAAAACAATGTCTTGAACTACTACAGAGAACAGATCAACAACTGAATGAACCTGGAACAAAGGACAGGTGTCCACAGCTAATAAAATACAGACCTTAAACAAATATTGTAAAAGGCTCTTTGTGTAGCTTTTGTACTTTAGTGTTTCTTTTTAAATCGTCTGTAAGGCCAAGAGGGACAAATGGCAGGGTATATTTAAGAAGCATGATTTATTTCCCTTTTAATTTTTAATTTCCCAGTAGAAGTGACAGTGTTATTGCTAGAAACTCACTTGCTCACGGGCATTTTTGTAGTCTCCAGCTTTGCATAAGTTCTCCCTAGAGATCTCAAGTTCCCCTGACTCTCATCTAGTAAACATCTGACTAAACTGCCTATTAGACAATAATGCCCTCCAGCAAGAGGGGAAAACATGGCTCTGTTCCTCTGCAGCCTTCTCCCTCTCTCCACCCTCCCCAGCCCCGATACCATACAGACAAGATTGCAACAGCCGCCTGTTTCAAGGGAAAAGGTGGCACAGGATGAAGCCTACTTAAATGGGAATTTCTGTTTCCTAATGTTTTAGGCTAGTGTTTTTCCTTCCTCTCTGGCTAGCAAGGACAATCCAGACCACTGCGGGGTTAACCATTTAGTTCCCGTAGCCCACCGGGCATTCTACAAACTGGCAAACTCAAAGCCCTCCGAAAGGGGCTGGAGATGACACAGCAGGAGACAAATATCAAACATGCCCCGAAAACAAAGAAACCAGCCTTGCATTCCCAGCATTAAATGTTCTCTGGCAAACCCAGCCTCACACACAAAAAGGATTCCTGCTGGCCTCTCATCTGCTAGGGCTTATGTATCAGCACAAGAACTCAGCAGGAAAGAGTCAGAAGGTCGCTCCCCATCTTTTACCCTCTCGCAAAAATAATAGTTCTCCAATGGACTGAATATTTCCAAGAGGAGGGAAAACCCCTGCAGAAGTGAGGACAACAGCAAAGACATTTTCACAGCTCTGTAGCTGTGCACGGGGGATTTATCTGCCAGCAATTCAAGTATTTGCATCCCAAACCACACTTACCATCACCATTCCTGAGCAACCTGGTGTTGGGTGCCTTCCTCCTTGTGCAGATATGCACTTTCCTTCACATTCCTGAAGAGAACTGCTCCCCACCGAGAATCCTCAAACAGAAAGCTTTAGAATTCCTGATTTTTTTTTTCTCTGCCCTACCTTGCTGGAAACCATCCAGGATTTACAGTGCCTGGGCTGAGTTCTTCTCTATAAAGTAACAGCAGTGAGGATAAAGGAGCAGGACCCACAAAAGTGAGCTCAGAATCTAGCCACTAGCTTTCTGTGCCCTGGATCAGCCAGGGACACAAATGCTGCATGGAGAGTCACTTTGCTCAATGGAGAAAAGAGAGTGTGCTTCATGCAGCAGGAGCATCTCCAGCTGGTAGTCTCCAAAACAAACAGTACTGGGGATGAAAGAACCGTGCCCTTTACACTGCTCATGCAGTACACGTTTGCCATAATTTTCCCAACACACACTTCTACTAAGCCCCACAAAAAGAAAAGCATTTAAGACATCTCAAACTCAACAAAGCAATATGCATATGCATTACAGTGCAGCAGTTCGGAACTGAACTGGCAGTGAAACAGACTTACTGGATCAGTTATTTTATATCTGATTTCAATTATTCTGCTATGCAAGGAGGTGAAGGTCACAGAACAATTTAGTGCCAGGGCTGCAGATCGCTCCCCAGGTGACTGACAAGTAAGCCCTCCTCCCCTCCAGCCCCGGCCTATCTCTGAACTACCAAAGAGCACAGGAGTCTCTTATCAGCAAATGACAGATGCAAGTGGGTCCCCGGGATGGGGAAAAAAAGAGAAAAGGAGGGTCCCCAGGTTCTGGGGAGGATGAGAGGTTGCTGGGGATATCACTTCTCACTATCTACTATTCTTATTTTTCATTAGATTACACAGACCAAACACACTTGGCTATTAAGCAAAAAGGCACCAAGGGACCCAAAGAAGACAAATTGATTCCTGATTTACGAACAGAAAATGCAATAACCATAAGGGGAAATCAGCATATTGCTCATGTACTAAATGATCATTTCATAGACAAAACTGGGAATAAATCCAAGAATAAAGAATAAAAGCAGCAGAGCTGTGGTTGTAGTGTTGGGGGCCTAATCCACAAAGGAATTATTATGGAGAGGACTATTAATTCATTCACCTGGAGGAATAACAGTATCACTGGAAAACAGAGTATTTTGTTTCACTGTAGGGCAGGGCTAACCCAGGCCTAAGGTTTTCATAACCTTAATATCAACAAGAATTTTGTATGAATGTACACATACTTAAGCATGATTACATGTGTGCACATTTTTAGCTTCCCATAGCATCTTCTGCTTCTCTAGTCCTCACCCTCTCACACCTCCACTAGTGAATCAGAATCCTGCTTACAACCTTCTATTATTCCATGCTGACTTCCACAAACAGATCTACTACAGGGACCCTGCAATTCTACACTAAGTGCTGAGCTACGGCAAGCTTAACTGTGATCTAACTAGATAGAAGTAAGTGCCAGGTAAGATGCACAGAGATCTGGGAAAAGCACTTATTCAGTCCTTCAGCTGTAAGAGCTAAGAAAGAACTTAGGGCTGAGGAAACAGGAACTACATCAGTCTGACCTGTATCAGCCACAAAAAGGCTGTCACACAGCAAGAATATCAAACAGTACCATCCCAGTACAGACCCCAAAAGGACGCCACTGCTTACTGATCTGCCATTTGGATATCTAGATCTTGACTGCAACTCTTTGGATGCAATCATCCACTGAATAGTCCACCCATCAAATCCATATTTACTGCTTCAATCACTAAAAACCTTTAAAAGCTAAAACAAGAAAAAAAGGGCAATTAAAAATACTGCAAAACACTGACATGTATCATATTTGAAAATAATTTAGAACTGGCATAGCCCGCAAGGAAAAAGATTGTTTGGGCCACATCTGCCCCATCTGATCTCACCTCTTTCTCTTTCCTAGAAAGATATTAAAACTACAGTGTTTCATAGCGTCAAGGGAAATCTACCTGGGTATCAACTCCACATCTGGTCTCTTCTCTCTAGGTCCTCTCAGTAGCCTTTAATCCCCCACCCTGGATCCACAACCTGTCCTCAGACCATAGCTTCAGCCATGCTGAATACAATTACTGTAATTGATGTGCTGCTTTTGTTAAAACCACAGTATCAATAAACGGGAGTAAAACAAGCTGCTATAGAAGATGCAGGAAATTTATTAGAATGAATGTATGCAGTGGCTGGCATAATAACTGTTGATGGCCAATTCGTAAATCACAGCTGGATTCTTTGGGAGACTTGTAACTCCCAGGCGGCTTCTCTCATAAAATAACAACGGTATGAGGAAACAAATGACAGACTGCTGTTAAAGCCAGTGACAGCCTCAAAACCTAACAAAAATCCATTACCCTAAGTTGCTAGGCTCAGAATCAGCTAAAAAACTATCAGGAAATGTCAGACAACAACCTCTCTTACGTTCTTTTCCAGATGAGCGGCCAGTCACACCCCAGACCTCTAACAACTCACACCTCTGACCTCTCAAGGCCTGAAGTTTTAAGAGAATCCTGAAGTTTTAAGACAGTCAGAAGGCAATCCAGTACCTATCAAAGCTTACCAAGCACTTCAGAAGCACCCAGTCCCTGCAACAATACCACACACCTAGCCAGCCCATTAAGACTGCTGCACCAAACACGGCAGCTCAGGGCACTAAGGGAGTTACCACAGCACATGGCAGATCTGCCAGTCCTGGTGTGACTGAATGCAGGCTGTGGCAAATGACCCAAAAGCACAGCCAAGGGCTGAGCAACCCAACCAGGCAAATGTCATCCTGCTCTTAAGGTGGCAGGACCATTCAGAAGCAGGTCTTCGCCATCTTCGCCTACGGTAACCATGCAGCTTGACCAGCAGAGTCTTTGCAATAGCTCAGAAGCAGAAATGCCACAGTTTCGGCTGCCTCGTGTTCTCCACAGGGCACACTGCTCTTGTTACGGGCCTCTGTCCCAGCACACTCTAGAATGGAAACAGGGTGGTGATGCCCTGGTCCATTCCCTCTGGCTTTCACAAACGACTGGGACGTGCAGAGTCCCTGATTACAAGACACTGGTAACCAACTATCCCATGTCAATCCCATGGAGGAACTGGCAAACTGGGGCATCAGTTTGGCCTCCCGTCTTAATCCCTGGAGTCCTCACCTGTTCTGTACCCCCCTTCTCCCATATCCATATCTGTGATGTCTGATCCATGTCAGTGGTGATGACAGGGTAAGGAAACAGCCAGAAAGGGACCTACAACTGGTTCCGTCTAAATTTATAATGGCAATAAGCATAGTTTATTTTTATGATGATTTATTAACATGCTTATAAATGTATAGACTGGCCTGAGGCATCATTCCATTGTATTAGAGGTTGGTGCTGCTTGCAGCTGGGGTTGATAAATTGCACCTCCTTATGCAACAGACTCAGGAGACCTCATTATGCAGTTTGCCCTTTTAGGGTACTGCACTGCTTTAGGACCAGGTCCATGCACTGCAGCCTTACAAGCTGTAGCAGCTACATCCCACTTCCAAGCCTTCTCCTCTCCCTAGGGTACTACCAGAAATCTCTCTAAGCTTATCCTGCAGGTTGAGGCTCATGGCCAAATCTCCTTTCATTCTGTAGTCACAATCCAGTCTCCTACTTGAGGGGTCCATCTCACACATTACCAGTCTGGCTGGCTGGCTCCATGAGGGCCATGCGAGTACTTCCAACTGTGCAACACTGTTCACCATACTGCAAAATATTGGCTTACCTAGCAAGACGTGAACTTGCTCAGGGCTGCCTGTTTCTCCAGCAGGTGTTACAATAACACTATTGTTTTGGTACTTCAACTGCATCTTTAATTTAGGAACCTCAGAATGCTTTTTAGCAGCATCATTATCCACAGCTTTCCTTTCTTCATATGAGGAAATAATTCACATAAATCCAAAAAAGAAAGTGCAAGTCACAAAATAGTAATTGGAAAAATTTTCTTCAGTTGATCCACAATCAGGATCTTTCTAGATTATTCTTCAGTATATCTCACAGTCAAGAAGGACGCAGAGGTCAAGGGGCATACTCTGAAAATCTCACAGCATTTAAACACCATAAGCTTAATCCAGTTTTACAAACCTTTATCCATGAAAGTGAGGCATAAGACTGGCAACTCATTTAGCTGAGGTCCTACAACTACTTAATGTCATCATTTAGTTTGAAAACACCCTGAGAAAGATAACTAACACCATTGTTGCCTTTGCTGTTACAAACAAAAAATTCCAGTTAACAACAAAAAGCTCAGGAACTAACTGCTGTAAGTTTTGTTTACTAGATAAGCAGTAAGACCATACGTCCCCCCACATCCCTGATACAAGGACCTTCTGTTATTCTGGGGCTTTTAAAAATAATTTTTGTTCAGAAATCCAAGGTATGCAGGCCACTTTACCAAGAAATTTACAGTTTTCATTAAGGCAAGAGCAATAGGCAACAGTTGCAACAGAAACACCACAGAAAAGGACACAGTAAATAATGATGCATATATATTGACAGGAAAAAAAAGTGTTGATGCCACAGGCTCCCTCCTAGGTGATAGATCCTGACATTTACATGTTGAGCACACAGTGTACACTCCTGACACACAGTGTGTAACTCTGGCCTAAAAGCTGAGGGTCCAGAGGCAATGGCTATAGATGCTGTGTGTCTCACACAGCCCCAAAGATGCAATGTATACTCAGTCAATAACAAATAACTAATAGATTTGATCAGGCTTCAAAGCGCTCAGTCTTTCAAACCATGCCCATTTAATCTGAACTCTAATCCCTCCGGTTTGTTTTTTTCTTTCCTTCCATGATGCTTACTTTGATGTCAAAAGCGAAGGAATAAGGGCTTCCCAGTACCCCTGACAGCAAGGTAATAGATGTGATAGACTCAGGCTTACCACTGACTAGGTTATTGATTAAAATTTTTCAGAAGATGCTTTGGAAAGGCTGCAAGAGGCTTCAAACAGGGTGGGGGGAGGGGCAGGGAGGGCAGGAAGAGAAAGTAAAATGTATTTCACTCCCAGAAGTGTATTTCAAATGACTGAAGGTCAATTATCCCAGCAATTTACAGCCAGTCTCAACAATTTGGCTTGATTAGAAACTATAATACAATAGGGGAGTTCTCATTGCTCTATCTCCCCATCTTCCCTTCTTTAGCAGAAGGCATGAATGCCAGAAATAGCAGAAAACACAGGGTACCTATACTGTGGAATAAAGCATCAAACAACCATTTGTCTGTGGATCTTGGCAAGTTCAGACTTAGAAAACATAGCCTAAGTAGCCAGCACTGCAGAAGGGCTTAAAAGCTTGAAGGACTTGGAGACAAATTGGTAACAAATCAGCAACCAGGAGAGAGATGCTTTTATCATCAAGAAGATAATTTGATTGGTAGGGATTATCAGTTATTGGAGGAAGATACACAGATTTGGAAGTTGGAAGGTAGGTTTGTACATAAAAAATTATAATTTTGCACAATCTGTTCTTCTCTCACAATCTCTCTGGCCTTCTGCACTGGCCTGCCAGAGCCACGATGTTTGCCTTCCCCAGGCCACGCCTCCATTGCCAGAAAGCAGATCTTTGTTGCTTTTCCATTGCCACCATGCTGTGCCACACACCCAGCCTGATACCATCTTAGCCACCAACATCTGGGCTGCTCCAAATTTCCCAACTGGTTGTTTTAACTACTCTCAAGGCAGGTAGTAACAGTGGGTAACATGTTCTGGATGGGTAAAGCAAGGCTGCCGTGCTATTCTCAGCAGCAACAAGATACACTGAAGGATCATGAGTCGGTATGTTATTTGCATCCAAGGTCACTCTAAGTGGGTTGGTATCTTCCTGCTGCCCAACCAAAGCATTCTCAGATACCCATGTCAACCTTAGAAAGGCCAATACATGCCTACTGCTTTGTCTACTGACTACTGCAAAATGTGCATGCATAATGCCTTTCAAACTGGTAGGATTACAAACCTGTTAGAATTGCCTCTGCCTGCCCCTGTGCTAACAGGGTGATGAGTATTTTCTGTTCATTCTTTCATCTCACAGGTTATCAGCTGCTCACTTTACCGCTTCTCAGTGCAAACAAGAACTACGAAGTCCTTCTGACCCACAGCACACCAATGTTCGATTTCAAATTGTTTCAAGCTTCTATTCCCCCAAATGCACAAAGCTGTCTTCTTCCCACAGGGGAGCAGAAGGGTTAAAAGCCCATCCTCATTCTCCTTGATGGAGGCCATCCAGCCATGACCCTGGTTGAGTGGCAGACGCACAGGAAGTAGATTATCAAGAACTCTTTTTTCTACTTTCTTTCACCCTCTCTCTATACAACGTCAATGAGCTGGAAAATGAAAGGAATAATGCAGATTTAAGAGGCCAATAATTAGGTCACAGCTGATCTCTGCTCAGATCAGCTGACAGCTGGTGCCTATCCTGCCTGAGTGAGCAGAGGAGTTTTCAGGACTCACAGGTTTAGGCCAACCTCCCCTTTTCCCTTCACTTTATTTCTTTGTCCCCAGACTCCTGAAAATCAAAACTTGACAAGTGTATTGCAAATGTACTAGGTTTCCATCCGCTGGAGTTTACGGAGAGAAATTACTTTGCTTGCTTTTGTCCTAAATTACCTTAAATCCTCTTCCCTGCTGCCTCACAGCCACTGTGGCAGAGCAGCATCACAGCCTGAGTTACTGCTTCTGTGTTGTCCCCTTCCTCCTGCAACCCCATCCTGCCCACCCCCTAACATAATCACAATGTTTGCTTGTTTTAGCTTCCATAATCCTGTTGTCTTGCAAATCTCCTCACCATAATCCTGCTTTTGTCTGTCAATACAATTTGTTTGCTGTGGGGAGGAAGGGAGGTGAAACGTTGCTTGGAACGCAAAAAGCTTTTACTGCTGTATTTCAAAGCTCTGTTCATTTTCAAACACACCCTGAGAGATTTGGCACTGCTGTCCACTCAGCATTTGAGAGGGGTGTCACAGCCTCCAAGATGAAGAGTTTGCTGGGTCAAACCAGTGGCTACTACAGAATTAATAGCATGATAGCAAGGACGTGCTGTTGTATGCACCTGCACACACTAGAGGGAGAGCAGGCAAGAAAAGAAAGCAGAGAAGAAGAAAGAAGTTCCACTTTGCCTTGTCAAAGAGTTTGCACTGTCCATTCTACCTGGATAAAGCAGTGGCAGAAGCTGCAGAGTGGGGCACTGCTGTAGGCAGTGGCACACAAGGGATGAAAGAACAAAGCCTGTACCACTCGCACACTAACACACTGGTAATGGGCAGACACACAAACTGGTAATTGATTGGTAGGAGCTGTGGCAATTTTGTGTGCTTGCGTGAATAAAGAGTCAGCTTAATCAGACTAATTCCTTACAGTCAAAACACAACATGGGCTCCAGCACTCACAGCAAAACTCTGCTGCACCAGCCAAGTTTCACACCAGAACAAAGCAGCTAAGAATTTTACCCAATTTGGATGCAAAACTAGTCAGGCCAAGTGCCCAGAAAACTCTTCTGAATTCAGACAACAATCAGCTGAAAAAGAACAACAAATCATGAAACTATGAGATGCTCACATGATTTGGGATTTGTTTGCAAACATTTCAAAAAGAGATATAGTACCTGAGCAATTTGCTCCTCAGGAACTGCTGAAGTGGATAAGAAAAGAGGGGAATGCATGTCATTCCAAGAGTGAAAGGAAACCTTAAGCAATGCTTTCAGGAGATTAAGAAAAGTATCACTAACACCCCATTCCTTATGTCAGTTCTCTACCTCAGGTCTCCTACTAGAAAAGAAAGCATTAAAGCATTGCATCCAGAATATCCCTCCTCCAGGGGAAGTCTGGCTCAAGCTCTTTGCAGAGAAAAAGGATTTTTGGATTTACACTGAGCTAAGCTTGAGACTCAAGCACTTGGGATCCTCAAAGCACATTCAGATCAAGTTGCAGACACTGTTCACCATGCATTTCCCATTGCAGACCTTACTCTACAAAATTTTTTTGTTATTTTTTTCCCCAAAGTGCATCATCTGAAAAAGTACATTCTGTGTAGAACCACTCAAGTTTTCACTATCATCTATATAACACTTAGATTTCTGTCTTTAAGGTTTATTTGGAATTTAAGTTTTAAGTCAATTAAGCATTAATTGGAGATTTTAAGGCATTATGGAGATTTATTGGAGATTTTAAGGCAGAAGAAATACTCAGAACCCATAAGTCAAACAGACCATCAAAAACCAGCCAGCATTGTTAAACTTCTGCATCCTTGATGCAACATGGACATGATTGCCAGACTAAACGTTGCTAATACAGAGAGAATGTAGAAAAGGCAGTAAAGACTCTAGAAAAAGTATTTTATAAAGATGTAAACTCACATGAGCTCAGTACAAGAGTGGACTCATGCTGTGGGATGAGCCAAAACCAATGCTTTCCCAAAAGAGCTGGGACTTTGAGGAAGGAATTATGTGAGGAGCTTGAGGCAGCAGCTGGGACAGTAAGGAATTCCAGGAGAGCAGGAGTGGTCCCTTCCCATACCACCTTCAAGTACATCAGGAACCTGTTAGTCACCAGTCTATTCTAGAACATGTTGTGGTTTAGCTTCCTTTAAGTGGGAGAGCTCCTTCTTTAACTCCAACTAAAGATAAATATATTCACTCATACTCATCCAATAACCTCCCCCATCAAGACTTCCAGACATAACAACTTTTATCAGCAACTTTATCCCACTTTCATGCACCTGTTCTCACCTACCCAGGAATTCATGGCATTTATCATCTCACAGCAATATATCACACTCCATTTAATTTCTGAGCAGTCATCATCTAAAGATATGCAGGTCGATGTTGTGTGTCTTGAATCAAATGGAGTATTTCCAGACAAGTTACAATATTTCGCACTTATTTGCTTCAAAATCTGGTATGGATTCTTCCACCTCCTGTGGTAGGCCAGCCAGTACTATTATGCCCATTGCAGAGATGCAGAAGCTTGGGTCACAGAGGCGGGAAGCAGCTCTTCCTCTAGCTGCAGCAGAGCTGGTGACCAGGTGATAAGTAACTACCTGATTCTGGTTAGTGGTTTCTATTGCCACCTACAATACTTGCTCTATACTTGAGGATATATACAAAATCTCCCTCAGAGACTGCAGTTTTCAACACTGTCATGTAGAAGGAACTTTCTCCTCAAAGGTAACATGCTTAAATTACAAAAAATACCACCTCCTCTGCACCATGGGAGATGAATCACCAGTGCCCCTACTCCACACGTCCAGAGCAGCCTTGCCATCTCATCCAGATGACTGGTGTGCAGAGGCAGCAGTGACATGAAAAAACACCTGCTGAAGGCAGGTCTCCCTGTCATAGATGGCACAAATAATACTGCAAGAGACCAGGTCTGAGTGGCTTGTTTTCAAAAGGGAACAGCTCTTAATCTAATATTTATTTAACACTTAGGTTCCTAATACTGGCTAACTAAGAGGCACCTGTCCTGGTTCCATCCAGGGGAGCTATTTTTGCAGTAGGTGTGAGGAGGCGGAACCTGGAGCTGGGTGCGCATGGCTAGGCATTTACTCTATACCACCTCACATCAATTACCAGGGACAGAGGTGGGGGGCTCTCTGCCTTTGGAGAAGAAGGGTGTGGTTTTTCCAGTGGGGAGCCTGTCCACTATTGTTCATTGTCTCGGGCTCGGTGAGCATTTTTGTGTGTGAATCACTCTCTTTTTTGTATACTTTTGCTATTAATATTGTTGCTGTTATTGTTCATTTTCTTATCTCATTGCTGTTTTCAGTAAATTGTTCTTATCTCAACCCACAATCTCTGCCTTTTCTGCCTCCCATTCAGGGGGTTTGTGGTCTTTTCAGTGGGAGTACTAAATTGGATAATATAATTCTAAACCACGGCAGCATCCTATTCACATAGGATCTGTAAACTGCACAACTAGCCTCCTCCCTCCTCACACTTTACAACCCTAATTCCCCCTACCTGGGATTCCAATACAAGAAATGTGTCCAGTTTTGAAGTTTGAGGAAGCTCAGCTTCTCTCCTACACATCTCACGTGACTCCCACACCTCCCTTACATTTTCCCATAGCAGAAGCTTGGGTGTTTCAGAGGTCCAGGCATAATGTCCTCCACATGATCAGAAGCAAAGTCAACATAAAGCCACGAGACAGGGAGTGTTTTGAGGAACTTGCTACTTCCCCCCTTCTGCCCAAAAATCTGTTCAAAAAAGAAGGAAGATGGTGAAGTTTGAATGCAGAATCATCCCACGAGCACTTGATGAGGACTGTTTAGCTCCTAGAGCCCAGGCACGCAGTACTGAACAGTAGCTATGAACAGTACATCCTGCTCCATCTAGCACCAGCACTGAAGAAAAACAATAACATACTTCTGCAACTCGATCTACTCTGGTGTATTCGGAGGCATTTTGAAATTGATGTAAAGCTTCGGTATCACAGAATGCAACCTTTTCCACCTACGCTGAGAGATGGCAGCTGATCAGCTACAATATGCAAGAGTTCGGAGCATGGCAGAGAAGGGTTCTGCATGGAGTGGAGAACATGGGCAGAGAAGCACTGAGATCGGGAGGGGATAAAGGTGCAGAAATGACCAAGGCAGAAAAGCTAATAATCACTATTAAAAATGTCATATTTAAGTCAAAGAGCTCAGCTTTACATCCAGGCTGAAAGCAATTATGTGAAGACTTTATCAGAATACTTTATCAGATGTTGTACATAGCAGTTGGTTTTGCCCTTGGCTTCTGGCAGATGCATTTTTCAAGACTCAGTAACAGAAAAGTTCTCAGTTCTGAAATGTCAAAATTTATGATCAGAACAGTGTCTGACCTTAGGTTACCCAAAATCCAAGAGATACATCAAAATTTTGTTGGACTGTTTAAACTAGCCATATATCCAAGTTTACTTCTATGTGTATTTTACAACTGCTGACACCTTTGACTAAAACAATCCCCGCTGGATCAGTGTAGCTCATGACTTTTCAGAAAACATGATGCTGAAACCCTGTAAATGCATCAGCAGAAGCTGCTTCAGGTTCACTGCTGCATTAGACTGGATATAACTTGCTCTGTAATCCACTTAACTGGGACATGCTTCCCCAAGGAAGTGTGTTTACCTACTGATTCCACAAGGAATTCATATAAGCCAGCAATACTTAATGGCAATAACTACAGTTTAAGAGAGACGTTAATTCTGCTCACTGGGGACAAAATGCATCTGTTAAGGAAATTTTACTAAGACCTGCCAATGCATAATGTTTACTCAAGATCTCAGCAGCCTTACATAAGTTAAGCATCTTCCTAACTGGGACAAACAGTCGCTCCAGGTGCAACATTCAAGCCTGCAGTTTTGCTAAGACTGCACGACTTACATTAAAGTAGACAAGGATTTCAGGTGGCCCATAGCTGCCAAACAGCTCTCAGAAATTAACTCCAATAATCTTTACCCCCATTAGCACCCCTTCTACTTCCCTAAAATCAGCAGCAGCTCAGACATTGGCTCCAACGGGAGTAAGCTAAGCTTTTATTGTTCCGTATTTAACTCATTCTCCCTTCTGAGACAGAGAAGGTTTCAGTAAGTGTGTGTTACAATAATAATGCCATCAACATTGCAGGGAACTTTTATTTCCTTCACAGCTGTGAAGCTGAGCATGTACCTCAAATTCTCTATCAAGCCATTTATGTTGGGGCATCCCTGACCCAGCGGGGAAACTGTCAGTGGACACAGCAATGATGATCTGGACTGTGATGCTCTATCTTATGAGTCCCAGGAGGAGCATAGAGGAAATACGAGTGTAATTAAGAGACCTTCAATATACCCAACAAAGTAGGTTTGGGTGTGGGGGAATATTAACAAACCAGTACACAGATAGCTCTGATCCAAATACAGTGTTCCACTGTTTGCTTTTCCACTGTGTTTTCTGCACTAATTCACAGCCACTGTAACATCAAGACAAGCTTCCGTATGCTTCATTTACTGACAGTAATTAATTTCAGCCTCTCCCCACATACACATACACATTCATCTTATCTGACAAGCACGTCATGAAAAGCAAGTCCATTCTCATAAAAATACAGGGCAGCTAGCAGAGGTTGCCTTTCTTCTCAGCAAAGAAAAATCTAATTGGTGCATCTGCTAAGTCACAATGCCTTTCTCACCCTCCACTCTTCACTTTGCATCCCCTGCCCACGCTTAGGTCTGTTGCTTCTCCCAGGCCTCCCCCTACACCAGAAAATGTTTTCTAATAAAGCACTTTCTTTTCAAATGAAAAAGGAATAACTGGCTAGAGAAATGTCTGGGCACTTATCTCCCTGTCAAAACAGTGAATCCATTAATGACCATGAGGAAAGGAATAAATGCTTTAAGAGGCTTAGCAAGTCACTCAGAGAAGCACAGACTGTACCCTCCTGCTCCCCCTTACTCACCGACAGTTTAACCCACAGCAGCAGTGCCAGTCAATTTAAAATAAATAAATAAATAAATAAATAAATAAATAAATAAGGAAATACCAGATAATTGATCCCACTTTAAAAGTACTCCTTTATTAGGAAGAAGACTTTTTATTTCTGAAATCGACTTTTTGCTCACTTGTTCTCATGCCTTCTGCAAGCTGCTACTCTGTTACTATTCTATGCCTGTATTATTTATGGGCTGTTTGCTAAGTCGGTATTCTTTTATTAAATTGGTCACTATGTTTTTAGTTCTCCAGCATGTCTCAGTATTGAGGTGGATGAGAGGAGTAACTGTGATGCTGACAGAAGATAACACAACTACATCAGCAGTTGAAATTCAGACAAGGCTACCTCAGAGCTGAAGTCACGATTACCTAATCAAAGTTCATCTTCACAAAAAAGCCGAAGTGCAACTTGTATATCATAAAAATTTGACAAGAAACAAAAGACAAAAGTAACATACACTTTGAAAACTGTTAACCCAATTTTCACTATATCATCAAGCACTGTTGCTGCACTTAGAATCACACAGGCAGAAAACACAGGCCCAAAATGTCCCCAGTAGACACAGTAATACCTTGATTGTCAGGATGAGACACCTAACTGAAAAAAAAATAAATACTCTAATTTGCAATTATCACAGAAAGCAAAGAAACCCAGACTTACTGACATGTATTTTTTTCTGCCATCCCAAATGTGTGAGAAAACAGACATGCACATGAAGAAGGGTCTTGAGTTACAGATTCACTATATGAAAAGAGAAAACAGTAACCAAATCTAGTCCCCACTACCTATCAGGCACTACTTTGCACATCTCCCTTTCTGTTGGGGGAAGGTATGGTGCTGCTTGAATTTTTTTTAGACACACTATTAATCACTTGCTTGACGTTTATATAACAGCAAATCATGCCTTTTTCTCTCTTTGATGATTTTTGAAGGGTCACCGTAATCTTGCAAGAGTAAAGCCTGTTCTGCCCTCCACAAGCCGCATCTAGATTTCTTCTCATGCTGAACAACGTGCCCAGTTCTAACAGGAGCTATGTCTATGCCAATCTACCTATTCTTCTTAAAACATCTGAAAAACAATTAATTCAGCTGAAGAATCATTCCTATCACCAAACAGATAAGAAAACCAAGCACAGAGTGCCTTCAATCAATTTTCCCCCATGTATTTCTTAATTTAAATGCTTTCTTTTAGAGCTGTCCAGTCTAAGACAGCTAGAACTCAATTTTCACAGCATTCTCAACATATTAAAAAGAAGAATTAAAGCCATGCAGGAAACAAAGACCAAGCCCAAACTTAATAGCGAAAGTCACTGACTACTTCTAGTCTGAGACCTGATAGCAAGTCTGTGGAGAAACTGGAAACAAAGTTCAAGAGTGCTGAAGTCCTCATTAATGACTAATCCACCAAAAATATCCATTTTTTGGACACTCCTACAATTTGCTGCACTCTGTCCAACACTTTCAATTAACACAACACTGTCTTTGGTATTTAACCCGTAAAAATGACATTGTATGTGTGAACTTATTCTCTAATTCATATTTATGAAGAAATAGAATTGATCAGTCAATGGTTTAAGATATGATAATCCTTCTTCTCACAAGTGCAGCAGTAGGGAAGTGAAAATCAGGACATAAGTAGCTGTTCATCCAAAAAAGGAGCATAAAGGTTAAACATGTCT
Organism: Picathartes gymnocephalus; assembly: GCA_013390045.1. NCBI lineage: Eukaryota > Metazoa > Chordata > Aves > Passeriformes > Picathartidae > Picathartes > Picathartes gymnocephalus. Next base: position 59,084 of record WEKY01048759.1, on the reverse strand, counting down.
AGCTGAGCCTCACATATAGAAATACAAAGGCAGTTATCTAGCACATGATAGTTGAGGAAATTCATGCCCCTTTTCTTGGGGCCATCACACAAAATAGCTGACCCATGTGCATTGATCTGCCCTTTTTCTGCTACAAGATGCACAAGATGAAAATGCTTTTAGCTGACCATTTCTTAACTCCACAGTCCAGTACTAAGGAAAATGTAATTTTTGTCTGTAGAGCAAACGGTTATAATACAAGGACTAAAGGCAGGAGCTGGCTTAAGACAGAATTCCCTGACCCCTCCCATAAAATACACCCATCAAGAAAAGGCTGAACCATGATGACAGAAAATTACCACACTTTTCCTATTTAGTCAAATCAGAGCATCAGTCATGGACTCCCATAACTGGATCTTCTTGCAGTTGTTAAGTTTTCTACAGAACATACTCTACTGCCATGGCAGATTATGTTGGTAAGACTTCTTAAGCAGCTGCTGGTGTGGATTTATCCCAGGTATGCAGGATCAAAATGGCAGCTTTGCAATACAGGAGAGGAAGATGGCTGCTGAATAAATGGGACAATAGCACATTGGACAGCTATTGCAAAAGCTCTTGAAAATTTCCTTGGTTCTTGTCTCCCAAAAAGGAGGCAATGGTAACTTTCATTCCTATTTTCTACACCTTTTCTCTGCCTTCCTACTCTGTCCCAAGTTCACCGTCTCTGCCCATTCTATATTTTTTCCATCTGTCCCTCTCCCTCTCATCTTCTCTCATAAAGCAATTGCCCTTGTTTTCCTCCTTTATTTATTTCCCAACAAGCGAACAGCAGCAGTGGTGCCTGCTTTGCACACTGCGACTCCACTCCCTGTCTTCATTTTGCTCCCAGCTCAAGCTCAGCAATTCTGCCTCAGTGCTGCTCTCCCGAGACTCCCACAGCAAGCAGCAGCCTCAGCTCTCACCTCTCAAGTCTCAGTAGGTTAAGGAAGATCATGGAAGGGAGGCAAGTGGACACTGGAAGGGGAGAAATATGTCATACCCACTGCAGTCAGCCATTTTGAAGGTCATAGCAGAGAATCCTCCTCTCTGCCTGCCAACTTGGAGCTGTCACTGGTATTGCAAAAGCCTCTGAATGAGGTACTGATGTTCCCTGAAAGCCACTGCTTCCTTAAAATAGGACCAAAAGAATGAGTAAGCTCAGCAAGGAGAACAAAATAAAGTTAGAGGAACAGTCAGGCTCTCAGCCAGCACGTGCTGACAATGAGAATGAAACATGGCAATGTCAGACCAACCACTTGCTAAATGTCTCACTTAAATGCCTCACACCCCTAAAGAAACAGTATGATAAGAAAGGGCCCTGTCAGCTCAGGTCTCCCCTCTCCCAGAGCCTTTATCCCATTATAGAGAAAAGAACTGCCAATACACACCTGGCTGTGTCTGTGGTGGTAGGGCACACTCAGCCACCTCTCCTATTATGACATTACCAAGACACACATCTATAAGCCAGGCATTGCACAAGCAATATATAAAGAGAGATCTTGTTCCAAAGAACACGTAAACACAATATAAAGCAGAACACTGCAAAAATGCACAGAGAAGACAGTGCATAACAGATATGTATTTTGCGTACAGTGACTTGTTTTCCCTTCATTATTTCATCCTCATTATGGACAGTAATCAACTGGAATAATGGTAAAACTCATTGCCAATGTGATTACCTTCCCTGCTCATATATGTACTCTTAAAATGATCCTCCCTTGCAAACAGCTTACACAGCTCCTCCATGTAGCATACCCTACTGCTGTCAGGTATATTCCTACTCTCTCTCAGTCAATTTCTGACTCCAATTTGTTGTGTTCTGTCTTGGCTTTAAAGACAGCTCCTGGTGCTCAATACATTGGGGACTGGGGAGGGAGAGGTGGGCAGGGAACAGTGTCAAGTATATCTTAAGCCGAAGGCCAGAAACACACCCAAACAGAATCAGTGACTGCTACTGGAAACAGTCCCCAAAGTGACCCACTCACTGCTCCAAATCAATGAACCAGTGGTGGGATATATGAGCTCGGTCTCAGCTGCATCTTTACTGTCTGTGCTGTCTCCAACACAATATAACAGGCTCTACACCTCAGCGCAACCTCACATTTCATTAGTCTGTCAACTTCAAAAGAATGGTCTGGAGCTCACAAGGTGTGAGCTATAATCTAGACCTCGGGGATTTCTCAGCAAGTCCATTATTAACTCCCAAAACTATTCCAAATTTCTTGAAAATTTATGAAGTAACTCAAACCAGTCTCTTGAATCACCATCATCATTATCATCTCTTCTAGAGGTTCCCTATCCAGCTGCTGACCAAAAATGCATTGCTACTCAGCACAAACGCCTGCTAAGTTCCCAACAGCAAACCATATACTGGCCAAGTTCATAGCCAACATCAGTTTCAACTAGTTGGGCAGCACTCCTGGCAAAATTTTGTTCTCAAATTCAGCACTGGAATCACTTTATCCTAAGGAAATTAACACAAGAAAGAGATGAAAATGTAAGAAAAGGGGAGAGAAACAAATGAAGAGGGGCAGTCAGAACTTGCAAATTATCATGGACAAAGGACAGTATCAAAAAAGGAGCAATTCAACCATGTCGAACACCTTTTCTCCTAATCAGACAAGAACATCCTCATCAGCTGGGGAGAAGGCACACAGCCAAAAGCAATTCAGAGACAGCAGAAGGTTAAGACACCAAAGCAGTCAAAATAGCTGCAGGTATTTGAACATTTTTGGCCAAGTTATTACATATTACAGAAAGTTTGCCTTAACAGAACTACAGATCCTACCTCCATCATTTTGAAATAGTGAATTCCCTTCACACTTACCACTGACTTGTCAAAAAAGTGAACTTGAAAATGCAATTATCAAGTACTTTGCCTATGCCCTTTCATACTAGTTGTGTAAAATCCAAACTAATGAATTCAGATAATTTTTTGTTATTGAGGTCAATGGAGCTAAGATTTTACTCCCGGCATTTTTAGAAGTTTCTTACTATCCTATCTATTATCACATCCCTAAAATCTGTGTTTCTCCACTTTCTTTTATCTATAATGTACATTAACTGTATAACTGACATATAACTGTATTTCCTTCTCTTTTCACTATTGCATAGCACTGACAGCATGAGCAGAGCTCTGTGGGCCCCTCACTCTAGGACAGAAAGGAAATGCTCAGGGTTGTATCACACTGGCAGAAATGCATATACCATTCAACACAAAGCATCAAGAGTTATAAATGAAGACTGACATATGTTGACAGAGATGCAAATAATTGGATTTGCAGAACCTGTACCTGGTCCATGGCAGATGCTAAATAAATTTTCATCAAGAATTCACCAACATGTTCTGGATGTTAAAAACAAAAGGATGAGGGACAGATGTCATTTGTCACACTTTTAGGCCATATCCCATCAGGCTCAGCACCAAACAGTGTGGAACAGAAAGATAGTCTTTTTTCCATACAGCTTTAGTCTCTCAGTAAAGTTCTGGGGATGCATGGCCTGTTTCCCATAATAGGTGCAAAAAGACTGACCAATCTCTCTGAGACCTATGGACAGCAGTAACAAGAACCAATCTAAGTCTTCCTCCCACTATGGAGAAAACAAAGTCAAAGTTGTTGAGCCGTTCCTGCCCAAGGGAAGAAGGGAGAGAATGAAGAAACAGGCACAAGCCCTGCAAAACCAGCCTGCTTCTGTCGTGGCTGCCAGACACACTGGAGCAGATGCTGGGGAGCACATGAGTGCTGGCAAGGCTTGGCAGCAGTTGTGGCACTATCTTGCTTAGTCTCCCCCTGTGCACAGCATTCTGCCCCAGCAGTGTCAGCCTGGCTTTCCCAGGCACTGCCGGGGGGCACAGAGCTGCTGTGCTGCCTCCCAGCACCCCTGCCCCACAGAGCCTCACACTGCCTAGACTCGGTCCTACTCTGCGGCCACAAATATAGCAGTCCTTCAGGACAGAGACAGCTCACCACACACAGTCACGAGTTTCACGCTCACGCCATGCAATCATTAAGTATGTGCCAATTAGATAATGTGACGTCAAAAGCGAGGGCTCAGAAATGAGCAATATGAAGGATGAATAAGCTGAAGGGATTGATTTATAGAAACATTATCGGGAGGTGGTTTTTCTGGTTCTTGCTTAAATTTGTCTTGAAAAACAGGATTACATAAACCAATAGCAATATAGAGTAAAACCCTCACTTTTGTGTCTGAAATTAGACCCAAACTTTCCAAACTTACCCCTGAAAAATTATTACAGTTCTTTGTGCAAAAGACAGTTGAATAGCTTAGAAGTGACTTGTGCTGGCAATTATCATGACTACTAGGAGGAATTACTTGCCCAGATAAAAAAATTTGAATATTGACCTAAAAATGTTCAGTTATTTTATTCCAAAACAGCTCCATTCAATTATTTAGTTTCAAGAAGAGCCTTCATTAAAGGTGCTGAAAAGAATACATTATTAGACTATATAATTTAGTGTTGTAAACTCAGCCTCCTATTAATCTACGTCTCCACATTGTGATGAGCAAACTGCAATTTTTACAAGTTTTTTTCATGGGGTTTTAGATTTGTATTAGGTAAAAAACAATAATTAACAACAAAAAAAATATTTCATTTGTCAAGACACATAGTTATCCCTCATTCTCCAAATTTCAACACAACTAGTAGGGGTTTTTTAATAGAAAATTTTCTGTAGAAATTGATCAGGATGGGAAAGGGACCTTTTTTGCTTTTCAAATTTATCACTGGTTTGAAGAAACGGAAAAGATAACAGCATTTGTGTCAAGCAATGATTTAAATTTTCTGAGCCAAGTCTTCATCTGTATGTGCTCAATGAAATGAATGACATTGATTTACACAGTGGAGTCTTTGGTCTACCGGTTTGATTATCAATAGCAGTTGATCCTGTATTGCCATGCACTAAACTACAAAGAAAAGAGGTGGTCTATTGTTAACCCAAGATCCTACAGAGGAACAAATTACTGACACTGCTTAAAATCAAGCCATTCAATTGCCTCTGGTGCATTTGCTCTTTCATACCCAACATATCATGTGACAATTCATGGATCTATGAAACAAGGGCCTGCTCGATTTGCTCCTTGCACCTCACTGAGCCAAGAAGTAAAACCATGGACATAGTCAGAGTTGCACTAGTGTAAATGCTGTCTTGAGAGAGCAGGGCCTTGTGGTTCTCTCCTCTTTCACCTTGCAGCATGCTAAATTGATCCAGAAAGCAGTTCATCTGAAAAAAATACCTACCAACAATTTGTTTTAAACAAACACTTTCAGCCAGATCCCCCATCTCCATCGGCATGCAATTGTCTCGAATCACAAAAGGCAGGGAAACCAAAATTGAAAATTGATCTCTCTGTGGCCACGTAGACGGGAAGAGTGATTTCCTAGCTGTGATTTTAAATAACTCTTTCTTCTCTCCCCTCGTCCCCCTCCCTATACACATTTACATTTCTTCTCCTGTATTCTCCATCTTTTGTCGAACAGGAACAAAGACTTCCACCATCTCACTCTCTTTCCCCAGCTTCCTCATCAATATTCTATATCAAACAAGGCTTTAGCTCTTTTTTCCTCTTTAAATCAATAAGAAGCAAAGCAGTAAGAGGGAAAAAATTAAAATCACCAGCAGATAAAGGGTGTTTTTAAAAAGTTAATCATTGCTAAACACTGACAGCTCACTGGAGCGTGTCACACACAGCCCCTGTTACATTCTGTTTGGTCCTACGCTGTCATAAAGGTAAACGACCTGCACCTGCCTGCCAAAGACAACTGAGACAGGAGAGAAAACAAGAATAAAGCTTTCAGAATTGGTCTTCATATGGATGGTTGTCACCTGCAAACTGGAATAGCAAGAGTTTGTAATGCCTGACCTCTGGGTGAAGGTAACACTGAAGAAGGCCCACAAGTACCTGTCACTGAGACCTACCTCAGCTCCCAGCTGGAAGCAGGGGCAGCCAAGCTAGCCTTGTAACTTCTCTGATATTGAAGTGCTCCTGCTTCTCTCCCAGGCCTAAGACTTTCCCCCACCAACATCCATGCATGATGCAGACAGGTTTCAGCTGTGCTGCTATATATACACACACACAGATACATCAGAATTATGTGTATGGGATATTCCATACCTAACATCTTCATATATATTGTCACACACATTTACCAAAAACACCCTGAAGTTACTCAGAACAGCAGCAGAGGGAAAAGCCAATACAAAAGATAAGGAGAGACAGAGGAAGCAATTTGGGTGTGTCTGATGCCAAGATTGCTGACAAGAAACAGCATTTTCTTAAGCCATATGCCTGCACTATGATTGCTAGTACTTCATGATCAAAGGACCTTTCAAGAGTCACAGCTGGACAGATACTCCATGCCAGTGGCAGCAAACAGCAGAAAACAGTTCCACCACAGTCAGCAGTTCATTTTTTTCAGGAATAGCATTTAGAACTATAAACTACAGTCAATTCACAAAATAAAGCAAAGGTAATAGGAAACCACTCAGTTTTCACTCAAAGCAGTTTTACATCTTTGGGCAGCATACACTGTTCCTCTTCTACCTGCTAACAAACTCAGGTTACAGCTGCCCCAGCAGGTGACACCTCCATACTCTGTCACAGTGCCCTGCCATACTGGACAGTACTGGGCTGCACAGCTTCTGTCAGACAGGTGATACAGGAAACCACCTGACTTCCCACCCAGGAAAGTATAAAGCAGCCCACACAGGGCTTCCCATATTCCTTGCCAACCTTCACCTATCCCTGTGACAGTTACAGGTGATTCATGGGGTTCTGTATTCTTATCACACCAGGAAACACACACAGAGACTCTGGCAGTGAGGAACAAGCTAAACAGAGGAGTTTCCTGTTCCAGACCACCAGAGAGGAGAAAAGAAGCAGAAATGGAATTGGGGGAAAGTTGACATGACAATCTGTCCATCCTCAGGAAGATGACCATGATACAAACCTGCTTGCTTATATTAGAATGGATTCCATCATCATTTCCACTCACCAAAAACAAGTTACAAGCATCCTTAATATTAGAAGGACCATATTTTGTCATTATGTTTTAACAAAGTAAAATTATTCAGGGGACAAAACAGTGAGTCAAACAGGAAACCTCCAAAGATAGTGTTTGTATCAGCAGGACAAAACTCAGATGACTCAGGAGAGAGCACATCTTCTGGGAAGTAGCCACCAATCACCTTCACACCTTGCTAGAGAGCATTATGATGTTACACAAGATGGATTCTGCATTTCTGTTTAAGCACGAAGGTCCTCAAGCATTTACAATGAACAAAAACTTCTTTTCCCTCAGTACTGCTGTAGAGCACAGTGTGTTCTTTCCACTTGGTGGTGACATGTTCTTTCAGGTATGAAGAGAATCCTGCATAAATGCCTTGTAAAACACTTTGGATCTATGTGTGCCGTAGAGGAAAATCTTGAATTTCTGCTTTAAAATATGCAGTTAATTTGATATGTTTACCTGGAACAAGAAGATAAGAAGGGACACAAGAACTTGGGGAAAATGTACAGTTACATCACTCAGTGATTCTAAGCAAAATCACCAAAGCCAGAACCACGACTTCAAAACCTCACTCCATCCCTGTAGTAAAGAAATACCCTCATCTTTTCTAATCTCTTGGATTTTCCCCAAAAATTCACAGCTACCCATGATGCCAAAGCTAGGGGTCTTCCTCAAAAGTTGCCCCATTCTCCTGCACTCACTCTCCCCTTTACTTTCCTGTAGAGCTAGCAAAAACCAGGGACTTTTCCTTTTCTCTCCTAGCAGCATATGGCAACAGAAATTCCCCATAAACCTTTCAGAAGCATCTGTACTAACTTCTGTGTTTAGCAGCTATATTAATCAGAAGGGCAAACTAGAACTCAAGAACCAAAGACTTTTGTTACACAGTGAATTAACAGGTAAAGAAAATAAAACCAGAAATTATTCGAAAAATCACAGTTTAGAAAAAAAAAAATGCAGGCTGCAAAAAAGGCAGGCAATATTTACCCATGGTGAACTACAGAACAGTGTCCTCAGCTAATGGCTTGCATCCCTCTCCCCCAGGGCTTGGCATGCTGTTTCAGCAACTCCACCAGCAGTCATAATCAAGCACAACCTCACTCCAGCACAGGACTGCTGTCTTGACAACTGCCAATGGCTTTCATGAAGGCTGTCTGCATCCATGCTGACACCTAGGAGGCTCTTGGGAAGACACACTGGATGTCTGCTCAGAAAACTGCTTTCTTGCAGACAAAGCAAGTTTGGTCCCAGGAGCAGCTTTGAGCTTGCACTTAGGAGTGTTGGAACACATTCTGAAATGGCTCTCCCCAAAATACAGTGTAAGGAGCAGTCAGGTGTGGACAGAATGTATGACCAGAGGAGGAAATATGCTAGATCAAATACTCCTGGATCCACAGTAATAGGAATACAACCCCTAATATGCGGCTCAGCACACGAACACCTGTAAATAAGCAATGGGCAGCCCATCCAACACCTCCACATCTACAAATCTGGGAGCAGTGTGCATGACCCAGCCTATGCAGGAGAATCGAAATACAAGTCCTAGGAGTCACAAGCTGCAGCAGGAATCCCAAGCTGACAGGCTAGCTCTACGCACACAGCCCTAAAAGCAAAACAGCAAAGAGCACTCAAAGACTGTAAATAACATGCAGGAAATAAATGAACAATGTGACACATGCAGAAGGAAAACATGGTAGCAAAAACCAAAATTCACATTACAACTCCCAGAAAAGGGAATCACAGAATCATAGAATGGTTTGGGTTGGAAAGGACCCTACAGATCATCTAGTTGTAGCCCCCATGCCAAGGATAGGGGTACCTTCCACTAGACCAGGTTGCTCAGAGGTCCAACTAGACTGGCACTGAACACTCCCAGGAATGGGGCATCCACGGCTTCTCTGGGCAACCTGCTCCAATGTCTCACCACCCTTAAAGAATTTCATCCTAATATCTAACCTACATTTATCCTCTTTCAGTTCACAGCCATTCCCCCTTGTCCTATCACTACATGTCCTTGTAAAAATTCCTCTCCAGTTTCCTTGTAGGTCCCCTTCAGGTACTGGAAAGTGCTATAAGGTCACTCTGGACCCTTCTGTTTTCCAGGCTGAACAATCCCATCTCTCTAAGCCTCTTCTCATAGGAGAGGTACTCCAGTTTTCTGATCATTTTTGTGGCCCTGCTCTGGACTTATTCCAGCAGGGCCACATCCTTTCTATGCTGGGGACCCCAGAGCTGGATGCAGAACTCCAGGAGGGCTCTCCAAGAGCAGAGTAGAGGGGGAGAATCATCTCCCTCAGCCTGCTGGCCACACTTCTTTGGATGCATTCCAGGATACAGTTGATAATGTAGGGGAAGAAAACTATTGTCTAAAGGAGAAGGACTGAAAGGAGACAAACACCTCAAGGGTTCCTTCATCTCACACAATTACCTTTTTTTAAATTTCTCTTTTATGAAGCCAAAAGAAGGTATCTCCCTATACCACTGAAAGAAAAACAGATTTGTATGTCCTAGTCTGTGATTGGTTTGAAGCTGCCAAGCAATGATGTGTCTATATTCTTCCTGCTGAACAAGGATCCATCAAACCAATCAGATGAAAGAGGGTGTCCAAAGGCCCAGAAACTGAATGCAGACAGATGAAAGGGCCAGAATTTGTCTCTCACGTCCCTTAGTCTCCAAGCCTCATGGGAGAGCAAAAGGAAAAAAGAGGCCAGTAACCATGGGTAACCACTCTCAGGTTAATCTCAGATGGGGAGGGGAAAACCCTTCTCAAGATTAATAGCTGAAGTTCTCAGGGATTAGAGATTAGGAGGAGAATCCTGTTTGCTAGGATTAAAAGGGCTGCGTTCACATGAAAACCTCAACCAGTGAATTGCCTCCAGCAAAACACTGGGTTTTATTGTTATAATTATTATTTTATTCTCCTCCAATAAATGAAAAACATCAGCAGGAGGGCAGCAAAATCCATCAAAGGTTTAGAAAATAAAATCTCTGAGGAAAGGGTAAGGGAATGCAGTCAAGATAGAAATCAGATATTAAAACCAAAAATCAGCCCATGTTATTAGTAGCACAGAAGATTATAAAGAAGGAGAGATTTAAAAAAATAAAATCCACTTTACTTCCCAGAATCCATGTGGGGTAGTCTACTTCTTTGCCCTTGGCTTAGCTGGAGGCAGGTGAGCTACAAAAATGGCAAAACTTACCCAGTTTGCACACGAGGAAGGTACAGTTTAAACATCCAATGGCTGGTATTTTCTGGAGTGTTAACTAGGAGCTTCATTTTGACATTTACTCTTAGTTGCTTGTCAATGACACATGATTAAGGTACTTCATGAAAGTGTACAGGAAGGAACAGAAAAAGAACAAGACTATGCTCTATCAGATGGGGTTAATAGAGAGGGGAAAGACATTAATCCAAATCATGAAAGCAGGCGTTCAAAAATTTAGTTAAGCAGCTTTTCTGAAACAATTTTCAGTGATGGAACCATGAAAAAACTTGGATCCACCACAACAAAATTGTCTGAACTAGACTCTACTTCACTTGACTCGATCTTTGTACAAGTAAGAATATTCAGTCTGGCTTAGGCCAACAGACCTGCAAGCCAGTTCATGAGGTCAGCAAGGAGAGGCAAGGCCACAACACTGCCCTGTAAACAAGGACCACACTACTGAGTGATGTGCTGCTGCAAAGCACATTCCTCCCTTGCAGCCCACTGCCACAGGCCCTCCACAGAACCAGATCTTCTCTGTAGTCCTGCCTCAAAAATGTCCTGTCAGGAGACTTGGCATCAGTCTTCTCCAGCACTGAGGGAGAACTGGGAAATCTGATTACTCCAGCACACTTGGCCTTTCAGGTTCACAAGAGCTGCAAAACTGCCATATCACTTCACAAAAGAAAGCCCAGGAGGTTGCTGGTAAAAATGCCATTCCCTGCAAAAGCCATAGAGAGACAAGGATTGTAACAGGAAGGAAAATAAAGAAGATATTTTTAAACACATGTGCTTGGCTGTTTACAAGGGACATTTAGCTGCAGAACAGACCAGGATGTCCTCAGCCTGCTTTAACAGGGAGCTGCAAAACTATTTGCATACCTTTCCCTCAAATCACATGCACAGGTATAGAGAAAAAACTGGCTCCACCTTTTACTGGGCAAGATGTCAAGGAGGCAGCTTTTTCTGTTGCAAGGTATTTGGAAATTTTATTAAACCGCATGTGTAAAAAAAAAAAAAAGAAAAAAACCAAAAAAAACCCCACCAAACTGATTTACAAAGCTAACCCTTGCTTTGTCTGATGCCAGATGGTGTCACTGCCAGACTTCCAACCTCCACTGGCAAAGGATTCCCAAGGGACCAAAGCTCAGGAGGCTGGGGCACCACCCAGGACAAGAAGTCACACAGTTTTCCATGATTCAGTTTACTGATTCAACTGAATGAACCCTGGTCCTTTGGGGCTCCCGAGGCCAGTAAGCAGCAGGTGAAGATCAGGTTGATTCATGGGGAAAGGAAAGTGCAAGCACAGCACAGGCCCACACGCAGATTGAACTATTCATATATTGGAAGCACCACTGCCTCCTCCCACCTCACCTGCATCTGCGTCTCTTCTCTTTTTAACCTGCTATTTTTGGAAACTAGATGACTCACCTTCCTGCTGAAGCCAGGTCTAGTTGGCTCTGTGCCCTGACACTTTTTTGTACAGAACAGACATGGAAATTTGCTGGAACCTTTCCTTCTACACTCAGGTAAGCCAGCCATGTCTGCACAGGATGATAGCAATGCCACTTGCCTAGCACCAGCAGCATTTCTGTGTGAGCAAGGAATGCAAACACTGAGCTTCAGAGAGACTGTGTATCAGGTTCACAGTCTACTCGCTTGCTTTCCATTGAAAAACAGACACTCGAAGGTAACACAAGGTCTAGGAGGGAGCAAAGTGAAGAGGAACCTGTAGTGAAAAAAAGTAGAAAGTAAAAGCCAATGTGTGATGCATACATAAATGACCAAGGCCACAAAATTCCTTCCCACTACTGATCTATGGCAAGTCCTATCTCAAACACTTTAATTCTGGATACCACAACTTAGGAGGTAAGAAAGAAAAATACTGGGAAAGATCAGGAAATCTCAGGAATAAGGAATTAGTAAGTACTAAGAATCAGCTAGCTTTAAAAAAAGCAAACCAAAAAAAGCAAACAGTGAAGATGAGGAGATATGATGGATGTGTATATTTCCAGGGGAAACGAACATTGAACCAGAAAGGGTATGCTCCATTGCTAAAGGGAGAAACAAGATGATTAGATACTTGAAAACTTCAGTTTACCAGCATCGTGATACTCCCTTGCAAATAACCTTCCACTCTTCTCTCTTTGGAATGCTTTCACAACCATTTCTGTCCCATCCCTACAGGCAGTGACTCCCCATTGCCACACACAGCCATCGAGTCATGTTTCACTTACCCTGTAAATCAATACTTAGTCCCCCCTGTGCCCCTTCCTTTCCTTCACACACTCACTCTCCTCTTTCTTTGCAATACTGATTTCTAGTACAGGTTAGAGATAAGGTTCTCCATCACAAGATACTACATTTCCCATAAAAATAGTATATTTAAAAGCCAAAATTGACCATGCTCTACTGTACAGTAGAAACAGCTCTGTTCCCCTTCAGCCACCACAACAGGGAGAACACAGGACCACCTTCTGATGCAGGCTGAAGATCCACTCTTGGAAACTGATGGCTTCAAAGACAAAGACACATCAACTACTGGTGCTGGTTCTTCAGTAGGGAATATGAGTTTTAGTATAAAGATTTGTTGGGGCCATATTCCAGAGACAGAATGCCACCTCACAGCTCAGATTAAATTGAGAAACTGATGGTGGACAGTGGTGTGAACCGTGTTATGCTCACAGTTAATAAGACAAGCACACATTGCTACAATGCCTTCACTCACTGGCTCGTGGATGATAATCACAACCAAAGCCGATGCGCTCTTATTGCCCACTGGTACGGTTGTGACAGACAAAGCACCAGCACATCAGAGGGCAGCAGCAAAGCTACAGTCCCCGGCAAAGGTACATCAGTCCTAATATAGCCTTGTGCTATAAAAACACATAGAAATTTTACTGTGAATGGGGAGCTGCCCTGTCCACCATAATCACATCACTTAGCAAGAGAAAGAGAGATAGAAAAATGAGAATCAGTTCCTGACAAGAATAAACAAAGCATAAAAAAAAAACCACAGCCAAAAAAAACCCTACCTCCTTTCAACTGAAATCATCTAAAGACTAAAAAACAGTAGACAGCAGAGCTCGATGTGTTTGGCTGAGAAGAAAGTTATTTACAGCAAGGTCTGGCCTCTCACTGCCACCATGTAATTCCAGGCAATTGCACTTTCAAATAGATCTTTTTGGAGAAAATCAACAGTGGCTTTGCTTTCAATCTACTGGAAAATGAAGTCCTGCAAATGTGTTATATAAAGCTGCAGCAGAGAGAGCAATGTGCACACAGGCACATGCTCTCAGGTGGAGGTTGGTGGGCTTAAGTACTCAACTCTGCCAGGTCCACTTCACATTTCCCAGCTCTCACATCACACTCTGGATTTCTGTAACTAATTGTGCCAGTCAGATACTGTGGCAGTGACAAGTTTCCATAGGCTGACTGCCTGTATCAGTCCTGTCTCTCCAGGTCCAAGGAGAAGTGCCATCTCCAAGGCTCAACAAAGCTGTAAGCCCCCTGAGCAAGGCCCTCAGCCATGAGATATACAGTCTTGTGAGGCAAAGGATCATCCCAAAATTCACCACTGATTACAGCCCACAGAATTATGCCCCACTGTCATCTTCATTCAACATCATTGTCTGCCCAAGTGTCTACAAGGCTGTTTCCCAAGCCTGCAGTGACCAGTACTGCCCTGATCAGTGTATCTGCAGCTCTCCACTCCTACAGAGATCCTGTCCCACTAGTGTCTTGTCATTCAAAAGCAACAGACACTCGGTTTTGAATATTTTATGTCATTGACAGCCTAGTGAACACTGTAGAAAAACCATCCCTGACAGTTAATACAAATACTCAGAAAAACTTCAGAAGGGTGACAATTGGAAACAAAATGCATGCCGTCTTGCAGAGAGGGCTGGCGGTTGCATCAGAGGTCAACAACATGGGAACACAAGGGTAGCACAGCCAGACTCCACATATCCCATCACCAGAAGCTGTTACCATGTGTCACCCTCTCCCCGAAGCCCCTGCATACACACACAAGCATGTGTACACACACATGCCAGCCCCAGCATCCACTTCAGATGAAGGCCAAAGAGAAACATAATATAAGGGCAAGTCAGAGGGATGGAAAGTATAAGGTAAACCTAGGCTTTGAATTATCTCAGACTAGCTCAGATACCACTGACTTGTGAACACAGTAAAAGGAAAAGGTTAAATTCCCATTGTACATTCCACAAGGAATGGTTTTGAACTATTATTTTCCTTCCTTCAAAGCACTGAAAAATTACAAGAGACAAACCTGGAACTCTAAACAAGTAACCCTGGTAACTCTAAAACAAGCTAATATTAAGACAAACATGAACAATGCTTCTAGTTTTAGGAATACTGGAGCATAGGTTTGGAAACACCTGAGTCATTGAGGGGGTTCTGCAAAACACCCAACCACACATTTCAGTAAGTGTATGGCTCAAGCTTCCCAGCAAACCTATTCCACTCATGCCCAAGCACCACAGGCCACAGAACACCTTCAACACCTTACAGCAAACCACTTCCAAAAAAAACTAAAGCTTGCTACTGGAATATGGAAGATCAGTGGAGATTCAGGATCCCCCCAAGCATCCCACCTCTCTCACAGAGAGACTATATGAAAGAGAAGTCTCCTATAATCTCCTGAAACAAACCATGCCTGTTTCCACAGTGGAAGGTGATAAAAAAAAAAAAAAAAAGAACCAAAGCCTAACAATCTGACAAGAAGAAATTGAATTTTCTCTCCCCGAATCTGGCCATTGCTTTAATCCTGACATCGTGAAGGGGACATGAAATCAGGCATCTGGGATAATGCAGTAACAATGGGAGTGCTGAGAGGCTTGGTACAGCCTGCAGGCTATCTCTAACTGAATCTAATCTGCACTGCTCCAGAGAAAGATGGAAAAAATATCAGTCAGAAGCCTATTTGCACAAAGGTGGAAAACATTCCCTGCCCTTTCTAGACAACTGGTCCAGGAAAGCTCCTTTATAGGATCAAGCTGACTGCAAAGCACCAGAAACCCTGTTCACTTTACAGTGCTGACAACCATGCAAAGCACCCATGAGCAGCAATGCCTGTCCACTGGTTATTCCTGCTGCAATGTAGAAAACAAAAGAATTCATCAGAATGAAGTAAATGCAAAAGGAGTTTCTAGGCAGCAAATATTGTAGCTTTTTCTAAGGAAGTAGAGATTAAATTTAAAAAAAAAAAAAAAAAACACAAAAAAACCCCAACACCTAGCAGCAGCAATTGCACCATGAGGCTTGCTTGCTGTTTCACTGCCACATAACACAGTGAGTTAAGACTTCACAGAAACAGCAGGGAGGGGAATTCAGGATCTTCTCCAAAAGTACGTGCCTCTGCCACCCACACATCAGAGGAAGCACTACTACTATTTTTTTTTTTGTTTTCTTTTTTTAGCTCTCTGAGAGACTTACTACTTGATGCACATAGCCCAGCTTTTCTGAGAGCCTCCACTAGAGGACTTCCCTTCCCAGGAGCCATTAGTCAGATTACAAAGCAATAGGTGTTTCAAGGGAAAACCTCTCCTTCCACACTGAGCCTTCCGCAGGTGGAAAAGGTACCAAAACAAACAGTGATACAGCCTACACATGCATTTACAGTCCCCTGAACACAAAAGACTTTAATTCATTAATTGACACACACCCGGCATTTTGTGTGATTTACCAAAACCACCAGCAGTGTAACAGAGGCAACCTGCCACTGTGTAGTGAGCAAGCCGTGAGCCCTTTCTGGAACAGCACTGGGAAAGAGTGCCAGGCCCCTCAGACAGCAACAGCTCTTCCTAGCCCTCGCTTGTTCAGATTTCTGATCCCTTCCTGCCCCGTCCCCTTGCCCTCCTCCTGCCGCCCTTTAGAGCACTGCCATCCTCCAGCCCCTGGTGCCCTCGCTGCCAGGCTCTTATCCCCCAGCACTCTGAAACAAGGGAGCCCAAACAATACGGGCCCCGGGGAATAGCTGACAGCTTTATCTCCTGAGTCACACCACCTCCTGCAGCCTGTGCACAAATGAGATAACATCCTCCTGCATCTGAAGCGTGCCCCTTTTAATCTTGTAACTAAATATCCTCAAAAACATTATTCAGAGAAAGCATTTTAAGACAAATTAATTTGAAACACAATTTATAGCCATAGACTGAACCACTACATCACTGGGCACACAGGGAAGTGCTGTTCCATTTGTTGCCTTCCTAAACAAAGGCACAGAGAGACAACCTTCACATGGAAACATGCTTCTCAGTACACCAAGCACAGCTTTTCTAGAAGTAAACCGTATAGACCTGTAATTAAGTATCTAATGCATCATCATGGACAGAGCACTAAACCTGTGTCCTAGACAGTAATAAAGCCATGACGTTTACAGCATTCAGAAAATCCAAACAATCAATTGGGTACACCAAGCTGCATAAGCCTGCAATAACATAAGCCAAAACCAAGCAAGAGTAGCAATGAACAGATTACTATTTTTAAGAAGTTTCTTCTATGTGGATTCAGGAAGGCATGTAATTCAAGGCTACAAATCAAATGCCAAGCACCATCCTTGCATCCCCCTTTCCAATTCCCCCTTCTCTGAAGGAAACATTCAGCAGCACTGCCTGCATGATACATTTGCATTTTATTCAGTGTCCAGATCCAAGTGCCAGATAATCACCATATTTAGTTTTTTACAGAAAGGTTAAAACCTTAATGGCCTGAATCATCAGAGCATTACTTCAGTCTGATTCTAATGTAAGCCTAATGCTTTTAGCAGTTGCACTGGGAGGGAAATCAGTAACGTGACTGCAAAACTGAATGGTCTAAGGATCTTACACAACCGTTATCTCTGTTCTAGCAAAAGCGATATAGAAACAGAAAGATGTAGAAAAAGCTTGTCTCAAGATGCACTGCAAGCTAGTTAGAGAGATGTGAACCCCGCCAGTCTTTGGACTCCAAGTCACATCTACTGGATCATTAAAAAAAAAAAAAAAAAAAAACCAAAAAAACCCTTTTCTCAAAACTACACAAAATAAAGACCAAAAGTGATTGCTTTCTTTCCCTTTCCTGTTACTACTGCTACCACCTGGCCCATCTGGACAGCAGCCACTCACTGCCTAAACACTGACACTCAATTTGGACATCACTGATTCATATTGGAGGACGAAAATCTATTCAACAGGAAAAGAAAATCTCTGCACCCTACACCACCAGTGCAGCTAAGACCCATCCAGTGAGCTGCATCAAACCCTGCTGCCTGTGTTGCTGTAAGACACCTGGGTGTGTAGCATGCTCTTTTGTACCCAAATCAACAACTAAAGAAAGTTCAGCCTCCTAGTAAACTATAGTCATAGCACTACATAAGCAGCATTTCTGCTGAAGCTGCCTAATTTCTGGCTGGGCATGCCCCTAAGTCCTGGCTGTGACAGTCATAGTGCCAGACACCTGCTTTTCACATTTTCAGTTCTTCAGGATGCAGGCTAGAAAGCATTTTGTGTGATGCTTATGCCTGCTAGTGTGGTGAGGATAAGGAACGGTCACTTCACTTGACACAAACAGTTCTGGATCCTGCAAGTCTGCCAGATAACACATGGGCAGAAGAAAGAGAGACTCTCAAATAAGCATTTAGATCGACAGGTGCAGAAGCAACCATGGAAAAGCTTACTCAGCTCCAGTTTCCAAGCAGAGGACTCCATCCTCACAAATATTTCCTCTACTAATGCCTTGTCAAGGCTCACTTCAGAAAGCAATAGTAATGGGATTTCTCTCTCTTCCCTTGGAAAAGTTTATTAATGTGAAAAAAAAAATTCTGGTAAAGTAAAAAATCTTTTTTCAAGTTCTTCTCAGCATCATTTCACTCAGGGATAGATGCAGAATCCCTCTAAATACTCTGAAGAAATGAAATAATAGCTAGTGTCAATAAGCTTTTATTTTTCATACACTTAAAGCTCTCTAGGGAAAAATTGCTTTTGAGTAATCATCCAACATGACTTTTTTATGTATAAAATGAGTAAAAACATTTTTGGATGCTTTTTTAATGCAAAAATGAGGCACAACTCAAAAACAGAATCCATGTATCTACAGGTATTTACAAAATATATGCTGCCATTGTGTGTACTCACTAGAGCATGCTTATGTCAGGTTGTCTTGAGCTCGTGTTACCTTTGATAACAGTGAATCCCACACTGTTTCAAAAGTCATATAGCACATCCACCTTCTCACAGAAAAACCCATGAGACAAGGGCAGAGAAGTGGAGTTGGGAGACTTTACTATTCACATACCTGAAACTTTTACCAGAAGTGAGAACAAGCAACTTAAAAATGCATGAACCAAGTTCTCTCTAAATCAAAGTACAAAGGAAAATGGGGCAAAAAGAGCACCAAAACAATGTTAATTATTGTCAACATTTTAATCGCACCCAAGCAAAGGATTTTGAAATCCTTACTCTTCCTGCAACCACATCTTGATCTCAATACAAAGATACTCTTTATTTCAGAACTTTGTTGGGATTATTTTCCATATATCATCCCATTCTTCCTTTTTATCTTACTTAGATTTTTTCCTTCTGCAGAATAAATATCATCCTGGAAACAAAGTACAGTGTTTCTTTACAGCTGAAATAGCTGTTTTCAAGGAGCAGAAACAGATTTTTCTCATCTGTGGAAAAATTTGAACAGCAGAGAGACTAACCAATCTATTTCTCTAAATGGTAAATGACTGGTAATGCTCCCTACCCTCAATAAATGTTTTCAGAAATTAATTTCCTTCAGAAAAAAATCAAAGCAATAATTAAAGGATTTTTCTAACTTTATTTACAAACTCCTTAGGACTCATTCCCCAATTTAAGGTGGACAGTAAGATTAAGGTTCTTTGGTAAAAAGCTGTCTTAGAACATGGCCAGCTTAGATAGCCACAGAGCAGATAGTCAAGAATACAGAAGACATCCATCCTTTGAGCTTATCCAAATCATGATGTGTCTCAGTGCTTTAAGTTNTTAACTAAAAAGTGTAAAATAAAAAAAAAAAAAAAAAAAAAAAAAAAAAAAAAAAAAAAAAAAAAAAAAAAGAAAAAGGTTTTTTTGCTTACACATAATATTTCTCATAACCAATAGATCATAAAATCCCACAGAAGAGCCCTTACCTATTTAAAAAATCTTTATAAAACTCTGGGTTTTTAACCATATTTTAGTTCAAATAATAATGGCTTAGCTGCAACACATTCTTCTGTACATGTCCAATATATGTTTTTTCTCTTTTATTATGTGTATTGGACTATATAAAAATCTAAAACTCGTACATGCAACTGATTACACAGATTTCTCTATACAGACAATAAGGTTTATTGAGTACTTTGAATAGGTACATGAGATGCAAGCAATTGTTTGTTAACACAGCCATGATCCGCACTTTCATTACCCCCCATTTCCTTTCAGACTGCTCTGCATACTACATTTCACTAGACCTTACCATATACTTATTAAACAGCAGATGACCAGAGCTGGCAACTCTTTAAGGCCACCTTTCTTAGAGCACAAGAACTCTCCATCCCAATGTGTAGGAAATCAGGCAAGGCAGGCCAGAAACCAGCATGGCTGAAAAAGTATCTGCTCCTCAAACAGAGGTAATAAGGAAATGCACAGGCAGTGGAAGCAGGGACAGGTGATCTGGGGAGAGTGCAGGGATGTGGTTTGGATGTGTTAGGAATGGAATCAGGAAAACTAAGAGACTTGGCAAGGGATGTAAAGAATAACAAGAAGTGATTTTATAAATACATAGGTCAGAGAAGGCCAAGGAGAGCATACCCCCAAGACAAATCAGAAGGGAGAACTGGTGAGATATGGAGAATGCTGAGGTACTCAATGAGTTCTTTGCCTCAGTCTTCACTGGCCATAAGGCTTCCCACACCTCTCAATTTCCTGAACATCCAGGTAGGGGTTGGGATAGACCCTCCCACTGTAAGCAAAGAGCAGGTTCAAGACCACCTGATCAAACTGAATAGCCACAAGTCTATGGGATGTGATGTCATGAATCCTAGAGTCCTGAGCTATTTAAGGTTGTTGCCAAGCCACTTTCCATCCTATTTGAAAAGTTATGGAGGTCAGCTGACATCCCCAATGACTGGAAAAAGGGAAACAACACTAGTATTTTTAAAAATAGCAGAAAGGAAGACCCAGGGAACTACAGACCAGTGAGCTTCACCTTTGTGCCTGGGAAGATCACAGAGCAGATCTTCATGGAAATGATGCTAAGGCACATACAAGACAAGGAGGTGATCCAAAACAGCCAGCACAGCATTACTAAGGGCAAATCATGCCTGACCAGTCTTGTTGCCTTCTATGATGAAAGTGACTGCAACAGTCAACAAGGAAAGGCCAGATGTCATCTACATAGACTTCTGTAAGGTCTTGTACATCATTATCTCCAAACTGGAGAGACAACAATTTCAAGGGTTGACTACTCAGTGGATAAGAAACTGGATGGATGAAGGGATGGATGGGTGGAAGGATGGATGGATGCAGTCAGAGAATTGTGGTCAATGGCTCAATGTCCAGGGGGAGGCCAGAGACAAGTGGGGCGCCTCAGGGCTCTGTCTTGGGACCAGTGCTCTCTAACATCTTTAGCAGTGGCACAGACTGAGATGGAGCACAGCCTCAGCAAGTCTGCAGATGACACCAAGCTGGGCAGTGCAGTGACACAACAGAAGGATGGGAGGCCATCCAAAGGGACCTGGACAAAACCAAGAAGTGGGCCCATGAGAACCTCCTGAAGCTCAATAAGTCCACATGCAAAGGCTGCACCTGGATCAGGGCAAGCCCAGACATGAGCACAGACTGGCAGATGAACTCATTGAGAGCAGCCTGCAGAGGAGGACACAGGAGTTCCTTTGGATGAAAAGCTGGACATGACCCAGAAGTGAGCAACTGAAGCCCAGAATCACAGAATCAGTTAGGCTGGAAAAGACCTCTGAGATCATCAAGTCTAACCTGTGACAAACAACCCTATGTCAACTAGACCATGGCACTAAGTTCCACGTTCAGTTTTTCCTTAAACACCTCCAGGGACGATGACTCCAACACCTCCCTGGGCAGCCCATTCCAATGTTTAATCAGTCTTTCTGTGATGACATTCTTCCTAATGTCCAATTTGAACCTCCCCTGGCACAGCTTAAGACCATGTCCTCTTGTCATGTCACTGGCTGCCTGGGAAGAGAGGCCATTCCCACTTGGCTACAGCCTCCTTTCAGGTAGTTGTAGAGAGTGATAAGGTCCCACAGAGCCTCTTTTTCTCCTGGCTAAACAACCCCAGCTCCCTCAGCTGCTTCTCATAGGACTTACCCTCTAGACTCTTTGTCAGGTCTGTTGTCTTTCTCTGGACTCAGTCCAGGAACTCAATGTCCTTCCTGAATTGAGAGATGCAGAACTGGACACAGTACAGTGTCCAGTGTCGTGTCCATGAGGTGCAATTTTACCAGTGCTGAGTACAGGGGAACAACCACTGCCCTGGTCCTGCTGGCCACACTATTTCTTTCCAGGCCGAGATGCCATTGGCCTGCTTGGCCACCTGGGCACATGCTGACTCATGTTCAGCAGCTGTCCACCAGCACCCCGGGTCCTTTTCTGCTGGGCTCTTTTCCATCCCCTCTGCACAACCACATCCTGGGCTGCATCAAAAGCAGCGTGGACAGTCAAGAGAGGGGACTCTGCCCCTCTGCTCTGCTCTGATGAGACACTACCAGCAGTACTGCATCCAGCTGTGGAGTCCCCAACATAAGAAGGATGTGGACCTCTTAGAGGAATTCCAGGCGGGCCACAAAGGTGATCCAAGGGCTAGAGCACCTTCATGTTAGAGAAGTCTCCAGGGAGCCTTCCAGTAAATAAAAGGGGCTTATGAAAAAGAAAGAGAGCAAGTTTTTACACTAGCATATAGTGATAGTGTAAAAACCAGCTATGGTTTTAAACTAAAAGAGGAAAGATTTAGGGATTCAGGTTAGATGTTAGGAAGAAGTTCTTTACTCAGAATGCATGTGAAGCACAGGAACAGGTTGCTCAGGGAAGTCGTGGATGCCCCACTCCTGGAAGGGTTCAAGGACAGGTTGTATGGGGCTTTGGGTAACCTGGTCTAGTGGAAGCTATGCCTCTAACAGAAGTCAGAGAGAACAGAGTGGTTTCTAATAGGGACCCTCCTTGGGACCATAGACCAATCATTGTCCCCTCAAGTTTCAGCTGTAAATTTCAGCAGCACTAAAGTGGTGCCAAATCACTAATGAATCTATCCTCATTAACAACTGATCAGTGGGAAACTCTGCCTCCAAAGATCATCCTCATCAGATCTGTCTAGCAACTACCATACTTGCCAGATTTGTGTGCAACAAATGCCACCTCTCTTTGGTATTCTAGGTCTCCTTTTTGACTGAATTTCAACACATCATTTCTCCCATTCACGTTACACTTAGATGAAATATAAGGTAACACTCAGAATAAAAAACCTCTTGCTTCACCCAATTCCCTCTCAAAATAGCATTGGAAGTATTGGCTACAGACCTGCAGATGTTCATGTTATTCTGGGATGGATAACCTCCAGAGCTCTGGTTGATGCAGAAAGAACTGAAAGTTTCTAGAAGCATTTGCCTCTGAATCTGTAATAATCTAATGCCTTTGCATGGAAATGCCCTGCTGCAGTAAGGAAACAGGGCAGCGTGGTATCAGTTCTCTAACCTTAAACTATCTTGATTGTAATCACTAGAGGCTGCAGTATCCCTGGAGAGGACATACCTGAAACAGACAAAAAGTGAGGGCTTTCCCAACATGTTTTTTTTAAAGACCTCATGAGCAACAAAGTTAGTTAAGATATCTTGGCTGCTTTCCAACATCACTAATTATCTCCTTTGAAGTTACAATCAGATGGGAAATTTTTCTTCATTCCTGTACTTAACGACATAAGTTGAATTAGCATGCTGTTAAATGACAAACATCAGTTGCAAGCAAAATAAATCCTCTGTCTACACAATTGTGAAAGTACTTTGGGACACTTCAGGATGAAAGATGCTTAAGAACAATCATGGTATGTTGCAATGAGTACTGCAATCTTTTCATTTATTCAATAATAAATTGATTTCTTCCCTAGAACTGATTTTTCCCTTGTGCCCGTCTCCGAATTCCTTCCTTGATGTAGCAGTAAAAGATTAAATTGCTCCTGGGGCTAAGCTCCCAGGCACATAAGTTCTCTAAGGATCAGACTTTTCTATTTTATCATTTGGTTCAATGGTTGATCTTTGTAATGTCTCTTTGACTGGTGGAGTCCTGAGAGTGCACTCCCTTAGTTCAGCTCTAGAAGTAACTTCTTACCTCTGTTAGCACCTCAGGGAGCTGTGGAGACTTCTCAGGTCTCCACCGGTGAGTGGGGGTTCATCTAATAGCTATGATGGACTGATAAATTGCTAACCAATAAACACAAAAGGAAGTAGAATTATCACATCCACCTTATTTCAACACAAGAAAGAACTCTGAAGCATAAGGGAATTCAAATACAGCAATGGAAGGAATTGTTCACCCTCCTTGACTCTGTACAATAGCAAACTTCCAATCCTTTCCTGAGAACTTTAAAATATGCTAGTTTTTCTGGGCTTTTTTCCCTCCTAGTTCTTAACCTCAGATTCCCTGAAAGGGCTCCTTCACAGGGAATACCCTCTTATTTTGGATGCAACTGTCAGCATGCACCCTCGCACAGGAGACGCACAGAGACCCAGGACAGTCATTCAAGAAGCGAGAGGCAGGTCCTGGGCACAGCTTGCAGCCACTAGAGGAGACACTTGTATTTATATTGGACAAGGTTCTTGTTCTCCAATACAGCCTGTTGTGCAGGCTATAGGACACCTAAGAAAAGCATGTATGTGAGATCCAGCTGCCACGTGGAGCAATGACCTGTCACCCGCTGCAGCACGGACTGCACACTTCATTCAGCTGCACCAGGGCTGAGCACAGCCTCAGCAGTGCCACTCCATTCTGCAAGCTTCTGGTTAGAAGAAACTGAACACTAGGAAAGGAACTTACACTGAGTACAAGGGAATGACACTTGAAGCCCAAGATCAGCACTTAGAAATATGGGCAATTCGACCATCGATACTGCAACACAAGAGTAGCTGCTTTGGGCTGGGTTTCTCCCTCACCACCACCCCTTTCTCCTTACTGGTCTCATTCACTTAATATAGCATCCGTTTCCTTCCAAAAAGTCCTCTCTGTCCATAAAAACTTTGCCAGAGACAGGAAAACTGCTGGGCACCTTGTGTATAGAAGGCAGCCACAAAACTACTCCTGCTTTTAAATGTGCAAAACACTTTAACCTCACAGAAAGCAGCAGTGCCTCTTTCTGCCCTTGTGTTCTACAGGGCACATAGTCAACAGCACATCTGCTTTCCCAAATCCTCAATAGGCTTCCTGACAAGGAGTCTTGCCTACAAGCAGGTTAGTTGGTGTTGGTGCCCTTGAATTACCTGGCCAGTTCACATACCCACCCTCAGTCAATGCTTAACCAAGCTGCACACACTTCGCCATTTAAACTTCTCATCAGCTACTCCATCTGGCCCCCTAAGCAGTGTAATGAAAGGCTCCCATCTCGAGGTTACTTCTCAGGCATTGCACTGCCATGACTCCTTATTCTGCGAAATGCAAGGCCAGCATGGACCTACAGGATTGTCACATCTATACAGCCGTCCCAGGTTTTGCAAGGGAACCAAAACCAAGGACGTACATTAACAAGTACTGGGAAGTTGCCCTTCCTCAATAAAATACAACATTGTCACCTAAAATACCTATTAGTAGGGATTTAAAAGAGTTGGAGTGTGACTTACCCTGCTATTTGGATTTGACACATGGTAAGTGAGTGTTAGTGGGGAAGGGGGAAGAAGAGGGGCTAAATTACACTTTTGACAGCTCCTGAAGAATGTGTTTTGGCTTGTTGAGCTACTGATGCCTCAGAAGGGGTATAAACACCTCATTTCTCAACATATACCAAATTTCTCTAGCTGGCTACCATGAAAGTAGTATCCTACTACTGCATGCACTAGAATACAATAGAGAACCCTAAATAATCTCTGAAAAGAACGTGACTTTTACATGGCACAGCGTGACATCTTGTGAAGATACCAGACTGGGACTGGAGAAAGACTGTGGCACTGCTGTAGTCTTCCACCTCAGCTAAATCTCTTTTGAACCCAGCTGGGCTGGCTCTTTGGAGGGGCAGTGTTGCATGAGTGCCGCACACATTGCATTCAAGTCAACAACTACTTAATTCCCTGTTTGTTGCTTTATCTGACCCTTGCTTCTTGACAAACATACACATTCACTGAGTCAAATGACAGTCTCAGCAGCATGCCTTTGCATCCCATCATACCTGAGCACTGGAATCAACACTGTAAAATCAAAATGCTCTGAGTAATTCAGTGGAGCACTTCACACAACTCCTAGACCCATGCAAATAATTGGAGAAAACTTGTTTGACCACTTATCTAATATTCTCTGTACCAGCCCCTCCAGCCTAATCCCATTGGCTTTGCCAGTTATTTCATCCCTATTTCAGACAGATTAAACACCTGACTCCTTAGTAATGTAAAGGGTCTCACAGCTTGCAAAGGGCTTTTTAGTATTTAAATGTATCCTGCTATGCTCAGTTTCCTATTATGACATCTCATTACATCTTTGCAAGCCTTCAGCAATTCTATTCAAACATCTTTTTGAAGTATGTAGAATTTCTTAAAGGTGTCCCAACAGACAGTTCCCTTCTTTGCCCACAGTACCTAACAGTTCCATATCCTCTGGTGATCTGGCAAAAGGAAACCAATTCCTGTAGAAATGCAATAAGTACACTCTATTCATATCTCTTCCTCCAGAAAGAGATGGCTCACTTGTAAACTTTTGGGCTGAAATCCATTAGAAAACAGTCAAAACAAATTTTTCATTCTGTTGCCACTGTAAATAAGAAACTGGCAGTACTACACAAAGGTCTAAAAAGACTGAACTAATGATGCTGTCTTCTTCCCAGAGACCATGCCACCAGGAGACATACAAAAAGGAAAAGGCAACGCATTTGGTCTCAGACCCGTGATAACCCAATTCATCTTTTGAGTGGTTAAAATGAACCAGTTCAGGTAGCCACAGAGGTGAACACTCCATTCCAAACCTCCACACCAGCTCTCAGTAAAAATCAGATTTTGGCTAGCTGTACAGAGCTTTCACGTCCTTGCTGCTCAGAGATGGAGCAGCAGAGGAAGACTGTTCCTCCTTATAGCAGGTGCCTCTTTGCATTAGCTGTAGCAGATTTCAGTCCCTACAGGAATACAGCTTCCTCCCTTCCCACTGGGAGGATTAACACTTGTGCTCTCTACAAGCAACTGCTTGTCTTGCAACTCCAAAATAAGCACCTTTGAGGCTCCTACAGGATACACTTTGCCTCTGGTTCCCTGCGCTCTTGTCAAGCTCTTGGGGCGATGCAAGCTGTCAGCCACATGATCCCAGAGCAGCAGAGAGAGTAATGCCAGTGCTATCCATGGATGGAGCAGACTTGCTGTAATTGCTTCTAAAATCAAATTCCACTGGGCCCAGGGGAGGGCAGACTGGCACGTGCCTGTACATACTCACACAGAGGATCTCTTACTCCTTTCAGCTTCTACTGTGCAAACTTACTGACCTCCTGCAGTATTAATGAATTCCTCTCACCTCCTTGCTCTGACATCTGCTCAGGAGAATGGATGAGTAAGCAGGTAATCCAATTGGGCAGGAGCAAAGCAATGAGCCAATTCTCCCACACAACTGTGTTACCCTACCGCTCTTTGGCATTGTCTGCCCCTGCAGGGCCTGTATTCCAAGAAAAAGCTTTTGGACTTTCTGCCCTGAGGATGGCTGCACAGACCTTCTCCACCTCCAGCTTAATTTTATTGCTCCTGTAAGTATGACATAAAAGGCTGACTTCTCATTTCCAAGATTTCAACACCGACAAAGCAAAAATGAAACCTTGATTTCTCTTCATCTCCTCCTTACTTTCTGTAAAGCCAGTTAACAAAAACAATTGCTTCCCCACACACAGCAAATTAGACCAGACAGATCAACAAAGTGTCTGAACAATAGAAACAAATCAGATCCAATCAAACACTTTCAGTAAAACAAGTTCTCAGGTAACCTTTAGAAAGTTAAAACAGGCAGTAATACTAGACAGCTGGGAATTAAGGACAGAAAATATCCATAAAGTTAATCCAGCTCATGTCAGGGCTAGGACAAGATTGGCTGATATAAGCTTCCAACCAGTGCTTTTCTCTAGGCTTGATTTCAAAGGCATCAAACCAACTTTTATCAATTCCTTTCCAATATGCATTCATGTTCAATCAGTATAAATATTAAAACAATTCTTACTGATGGTCAGATGAATTCTTCCTTGTCCTGGCACTTCTGCTACCACTACTTAACTTTCAGTTGCATATAAATTTTCTTCCCCAGTTTATGCATGCTTAGGATGCCTGTTTGCCTTTGCATGTTTTCCAGTCTTTCAGTGGAGCACCTCACTGCAGGAAGAGCAAAGATCAACTCTCCCACCTCTGCCATCTCCCATTCATACCCGTATCACTAAAGGATCTGTTAAAAATCAAGGAAAAAAAACAAGAATGTAGACAGCTTTTCTCATTCACTATGAGAATCTGTTCATCTCTACTTGGCTCAAAATAGTACCTTACAAGAGTGAATCACACAAGTTCTGAAAAATTCACAAGAAATAAGCAAAGAAATCTATAGCTGCCTTCCTCAATCTCACTCCCTGACTGCCTTATTGACTTCTGCTGCCTGCATCGACCATTTGCAGCTACCTGTCTGCTTTCTCTTCCATTAAGGTAGCTACCAATAAAACATGAGAGGAGTGGAGGGAAAGGGAAGCACCGAATTACTGTGGGTACCTTCAACATTGCCTCCTGCTGAGAGTGATAAAGAGGGACCATTGAGGAAATACACAGCACAAAAATCGTTTGCCTTCATGAGAAGCCACTGAGCTAACTCAATATGAACAAAAATCATAGAATAGATTTTACCTGATTTATATAAATGCCTAAAACATCCCAAAATACCTTCATCAGTCCAGCCCTGGGGAAAAGAGAGGGGAAGAGACAATATTATAGAGCCTGTATACCCAGGATGCCACTAACCTCCAGGGCTGGATATGGGGATCAAGAGGATATCTGTCATCAGAACAGATTCATCTCCATTCTTCCATTAACTTAGACCTTCAACAACTTGTTCTCTGCTACATTTCTTGCTCCAGTCTTCCCTCTATTCCCCTTCTCCAGTCTTTCCTCTATTCTTCTAATGTAGGAACTATATCTACTGACACAGTTTACATGAATAAATATGCTAACCCAGAGATGAGGTCATAGTTGCATTTTTATGAAAAGGGGAGGCCAAGGACTGAAATCAAGCAATAAGCCAGAATATGTTGGGAGGGCTATACCCATGTAATTCCAAGCCACAAAAGGACTGGTATGAACTTGATTCTCATTTCTTTTCAAGCCAAAGAGAAAAAATTATATTTCTCCAAGCATTTGACTTTTTTCCTCTATGCTTTTCCTTCTCCTGACCCCTTCTATTTTCTGTTGCTTTAAGCTTCCCTCCTTGTGGACAATCCTGTGTTGTTAAAAAGCTATACTTGATCTGAGAAGGAAAACAAAAAGAAAAACATCCGTTTTTATGTGTATGTATATAGATAAAGGCTAACAGCTGGACTCAATGATCTTGAAGGTCTTTTACAATTTAAACAACTCTATGAATCTATAGATGTGTATTTATAGATACATACACACATCTTTCTCTACACAAGTACATAGATGAAAATCCATGGTGTTTGCGAACTAATCAAGAAATTACTATGCTTTATATGTACACATAAACAGCCTTAGTCCCTCACTGGAGCACTAGGTACCTAGGAGTTTTTGCTTGGTGGAAAGCAAAACACATGGAGAAGGCTGCCACAGTCAGCAAGCACCTTGTGGTCACATCCAGACCCGAAAAACAGAAAACACGTCCAGATTTAAAGTTTAAATGCCCACAAGAGGTAAGGAGAAAAAAATATGAGGGCAAACCTTAGAAATTATTTTAAAAAGGGATCTCTGCCAAAACAGAGAACATTATGCCTCTGAATATATTTTTAAAGGAAAAAAGCTGAAATACAAACACTGAGTAATACTAATCTTTGACCATAGAAAAGTTGTAAATTTAGCCTGTGCAGAGCTCCAAAAGAAAAACAACCAACCACAGCATTATAATGTTAATTTTTTTCAAATATGTTAAGAATCAGAAGAAGGCTACAAGTAAAATTTCTTCAGAGAGCACATCTGAAAGCCGTTCAAAGTCTTCTAAAAGTTCTCAATTTAAAATAACTTGTTTGCATGTCATCATGTCTGACATGCACTAGAAGACTCTCATGGAGGCTTCAAAGATATGTAGTTTGTTCTTCATATGAAAATATAAGAGTCTGAAGATTATATTCTTAATATTAAATAAGATTTTTTAAAGCTATATGTATATATTTCAGTTACATGTCAAACATACAGCTTTTTTCAATACCATAACTGACATTTTTTGACTTTGTTTTTTTACACAGATAAGGAAATATTTACGTTTCAAGCCCCACAATCACAACCAAACCTTCACACTTCATTCTAAAATGAGTCTCCTTAAAAGCCAAAACAAACATGTTGTGTCCAGCTCCTCCACAAAACAAGGCTACATAAATTGGTAGGCTGTTGTGTCACTTATAACCAGTTTTCCTGAATGCGGAGATAAAAAAAAGAAAGAAAGAAAAAAAAAAAAAGAAAAAAAAAAGCGCAACTTTCAAAATAAACATACCTTTGCTACAGAAAGTCCTATTGCAATGGGAAGTCATCCTACAGAATAGAGTGGATATTCCACTGCTGAAGGCCTGACAGGATCAGGAAGCCCACATACAGAGAAGGCGTAACTGTGTGAATGGCAAGCTCAGCCTTACTATGTGACTTCTGTTTGCATCCACAGCAGTATGATGCTTCTGTCTTCCCCCAAGCGGCACAGGGAAGGGAGGAATCTTTTTGCATAGACAACCATCTTGAGCAATACACTGTGGTCAAATTAAGTCAATGAGTCACACCATAAAACCAAGAAAAATCAGACATGTGGTTACTTTTTCCTGCTATGACCTTGATTCCATTCATGCAAAGCAAATGTTCCTAGAAGAAGCTGAAAGCCTGGCTATGAGAGAGCAAGGAACAAAAAAAAAAGAGAACAATTCATAGGATTTACTGGTTTGGTACACTGGCACACAGCTGCATTCCCTCAGTCCTCCTGCATTCACCAAATCCATCTAAGGCCAGAACAAGGCACCAGTCTCATCCTGCAGACTAAAAAACTCAATGAGCATTTCCTTTGCTGTGCAGTTACAGCATACCCAAAGTCCAACCCTGCAGTCTCCCCTACCCAGAGGCACTATTTAGTAAACCTGGTATTACATATCAACAAGACAATTGCTTAAGAGAAATCTTAGGAGGAGGATCTTCTCACCCGTAAGGAAGCTTGAGATGAGAAGATTAAGTTACTTGGAGGGAAACCAAAGTAACTAAAACAAAAAATGTAACAGCCATTAGACTGATCTGGCAATAACTTTCCTCTGAGCAATGTTTCTAGGTCAGTGCTGCTGGTCATCCTCAAATCTCATGGTCTCACCCAGATGTCAGCCTGGGGTCCGATACTGTGCAAAACTCAGCACAGAGTGTGTACAATACCCAATAAATCCAAGAGCTAGTTCAGCACCTATGTACACACGTATAAACACAGTCCGTTTCTTACAAGCCAAAAAGCATTACATGATAATTTTGTCACCACAGAGCTGCTTTGGGCCTTGTTTCAAATTGGACTCTCTAAGAGGTTATAAAACACATTCTAATTCCTCACAGACAGACAGGTGCTGAAACAAGCATCAGGCTGGCATATGAATGTTGCCTATCTCCACTGCCAATGCTTCAGAGCTGTTGAGTTCCCTCAGATGAGAGCTGGACTGAAGTCCGTTTGGGTGAAGGGTCTTGCATCTGGTTCACAGATCTCTTGTATTGCAACCACAACACTTTCCTTTCCCTCTTTAAAATATTTTATATTAAACTCAGTCTCTACATCCCCTCCTTACAGTTTCTCCTCTCCTTTGATCTAGGCGGGATAAAGTAGGATAATCATATTTTTCTTCAAGATGAACAAAATCTCAATTTCTGATAAAGAATGAGTCATCTAAAGAAAGGCAAATGTACAGTGTTTGGAAAGCAAAATGGAGGGAGACAGAGATGGTGGTCATAACCCCACATATTCACTGCCACTATATTATATTTGAGTATCAGAATGGAATATTTTGCCTGAATACTGAAATTTTTCCCCTCTCTTTTTGCTTCTCTTCTATTTCTCGTAATTTTAGCATAGGGAAAGAGAAAAAAAAAATTGCTTCCAAATCTATTCAGAATTATTGATCCATCAGTTCTTCTGCTATTCTCAAATAATAAGAGGTATACAGGCAACATACATGTGACCCAAATCCTGTACTTCCTTAAATTCTAAATCTTTAAAGTATCTCTAGACCTGGAGAACCAATTACTGGTCTGCACACCAAAAAGGCAGGAAAATAAATGTAAAAGAGAGCTGATATCAGAAGAGATTTTCATAGCACAAGGGAAGTTTTTGTGATGGAGAAAAACAGTTCTAAATAAAACAGAGATCTTGCTTGGCTTTTGCTCTCACAATGACCAGACATGACAGCTCTGCAACTATTTCACTAGTTAAGGAAAGCAATAGCTGGAGGATTTTAAAATAAAAAGCATGTAACCCTAAAATAAATTATTGACAGAATGGGAAGCTATTAAGCAATTTACCCAAACATAGGATTTGCCTGTCTTTCTTTTTGTGACCAAGAAGGCAGGCTGAACTCATAATGGTTATGGAAAAGCTGGTCCCAGACATCTGCACACTTTGAGGCTTGGCAAGTCAGGCCTTGGCATCTCACCAGAGACAGGAACTGTATTCATGTAGATGATGTATCAAAAAAGGAAGGACCAATTTGTATTAGTCATGGACTTTGTGGCAAAGGTGGCAGCAACAAAACATGAAACATGGGAATAGGAAATTGCATGGCATTACCTTTAACAGCATATTACCAAGACCCAGCTGCCAATACCACACTGGCTTCTCTTTGGTTTCTGTTCATTTTTTTTCATTGACAAGCATGCAAAGCAGCAACTTCACAAGTCCATCACTTGTAAATATGGGATTTGCATGCTAACCAATTCCAAAAGCAAAAAAGTATGTGGCTTCCACCAAAAAGGCAAAGACAAGAGAAGCACAGCCACACTGCCTACCAAATATCACAGACCTCACCACCATCAGTGCGTGGCAGGTTTATTTCTACTTCCCACTTTCTGCTCCTTATGGAATAACTTTCTCAGTCTGGTTATGTGCAGCACTGAGCTCTCATCCATACATGACACCTTCAGCTGCACTTGCAACACCAAAAAATATTTCATGTAAATAAAATGTCCAGATCTTAAAAAAAAAAAAAAAAAAAAGTTTCTGATTCTCCTGTTCTAGCAGCAGTAGGAGCATGAGGGACATAACAGAACCAACACAGTGAGCACTGGCTAGAAGAGCCAGAGGCAGCAAAACCTTAGCAATCCTTTACATCAGCACCATTAACAGTTTCTTTGTGTCAGGAATATATCTGAATCACTGAAAAAGGTAAAATAAGAGAAGGAAATGTATATACTATGTGACTGTAGCAGACTTCCTTTCCCCATCCACCCTATACCTTATCAATTCAACTGGAGATAGCATTCATTTGTGAAGGTAAAAAAAATAGGCAGGCAATTTATCTGGTAAAAGCACTGTCTGATTATGAAAGGAATGCCCGAATTTAAAACATGATTGGTAACAATTCTTGCAATTAAAAGTGTTTAACCCTATCCTTAATGTTTTCACTTGTAAAAAAAATTTAAAAAAAAAAGAAAAAAACAAACAATCAAACTAACAAAACTGTTCACATAGCATTTGGAAAACTACATAGATGATATATTGTATGGCCAACTAATCTTAACTTAAAACATTTCAGTGGGCTGTTTGCATACCCTAAGATGGTCTTCAGGACAAGACAAACCAAAATTCAAACAGGCTCAGCTTGTAAAATATTTACATAAAATGTTGCATAATAGAAAGTGCCAGACCAGTGAACCAACAAGCGTAAGAAATCTTTAACACTGAGAATGACGGCACAGACTGTAAAAATTTCCTCCTAACATGCTGTGCTGTTTGATTTTTTTTTTTTTTTTGGCTAATCTTGCCTGTTAGATTATCCAGATACAGAAAGAAGTACAATAACAAAAGACTTTTTTCTGTGTGTA
This sequence comes from Picathartes gymnocephalus, assembly GCA_013390045.1. Taxonomy (NCBI): domain Eukaryota; kingdom Metazoa; phylum Chordata; class Aves; order Passeriformes; family Picathartidae; genus Picathartes; species Picathartes gymnocephalus. The sequence continues at coordinate 25,387 of WEKY01048759.1, read as the reverse complement.
ATAAGTGCCCAGCCCAAAGCCAAGTCAAGGTAATAATGGTAATGGGCACTGAATTACATTCACTTTAACAATAAACAAAATGGTCTTAATCAAATCTTGCCTCATTCTTCACAGTATCTCATTGCAGTATGGTTTAAGCTATGCAAACTTAAATATATTTCTTTCTGAAGGAAATTAAATAAAAATTCAGATTAGTAATACTTACCTATAAACTTCAGAACAAAATTTAAGACCTCAAGAAAACTTGAAAATAAACACACTGCTTCTGAGGATAGAGAATTCTAAATGTCACTACACTAAAAAGGTGATTTAACATGTCACAGAAGTTTTGAGAAAAAATTAAAAAAAGGAGACTACACATACAGACGTCACAATGGCTGTTCTGTGCTGTTTTTATACAAAATCCACTCTTTTATGCTGTCCAAATATCTTCCACATGTCACAAACTTCTGAAGTAAGCAAATGCATCAAAGAAAATGAGAGGGAACCAAGTATGCTTTGGCAGCTGACAATAGCATCTTTTGACAGTGAGGAGTCAGGAAGGCAAATTCAGATTGTGGAATATGCTTCTTCACAGCAGCTCTTTCTGCTACAATGGTCAACACTGGGAAGGCCAGCAGTGCTGACCTAAAATGAGTAATTTTAAGTTCAACCACTGGTCATATGAGACAGGCAGTCTCATTCTTTCGAAAACAGCCCCTTCAGCCAACTTGCAGACACAGGTAGGCATAATTTTGTTGGTTCTTTTCAGGTAGTGTTTGTAAGGTCAGCATCTCCAAAGATCTAATAAAACATAAGCTAAATTTTCAGCTGATGAAATCAAGACAGACCAGGTTAAAACAATTCATGTAAGATTATTAGCAAGAGAGTTTTACTAGTGCAAGAGCATAAATTCTGTATTCAAGGTATGAGACACAATGTCTTGACTTCTGCTCTAGGAATATGCTCTACCTTTCCACAGTGGTAACTGCCCTTCGAACACAACAGCCAGCATATGAAGCTTTCAGTCTGGTCCAGCTGGCAAGAGGGCTGGAGGTCCTGCTCTCTAATCAGCAGAATTTCACAGTGGGATGAAATCCTAAAGTCAGTCACATTTAGGCAGTCACATTTTTCCCCAGTTAGCCAAGACAAAGAAACAAGGGTTTCACAAGAGGTGGTTTTCCTCTGGCACAGAGTCATTTCCATCTGGGCACAGAACAAATACCCTCCCATTTCCTATGTTTTACATAAGCTGTGGGCTGCTAGAAACCTAATAACAGTGTATTTTCAGTTTTATTTGTTATTAATCCCAATGAAATTTTCTGGTCGTGAATCAAAGTTCTTCAAAAGCATGTGAAGTTTAATATTCAATGTCTCAGTGTGTTGTTAAGGCAACTGAATAATCAAAGTTACCAGAAAATCAATATTTGTTAGCCTACCGTGCTATTATTTTTGACCAGAATATGACTGTATTCTCTCCCACTCAGCTAATTTTTCTTTTTGAGCCCAAAAGGGCCAAGACAGGGGAGGGTGAAAGGGTTGCTTGCACACTTTAACACAAAGAACTGTACAAACTTTCCATGTCCAAGGACAATTAAGGAAGGGTTGTAGACATACAAAGTCCATCAACATCCCCCAAAAAGTGTTGCTCCCAAGACCTTCTCTATTGCAATAATGCAAGCAGATTAAAATGCATACAGAAGCCAAAGCAAAGCAAAAGGAGCTGGGATTTCTCTGCTCAGCTCCAAACTCTACCATAGCTGGTTGGGACAACAGGCAAGTAGCTAAGTACAATATTTAAATTTTTACTGTTATCAAAATGACTTAGCATTATACTTCTGATTTGAATCACATTAGCCCTGAAGCTTAGAGGTATTTATTAAGTTATCCATGTAATCCAGCAAGTGAGAGCGGAAGTGTGATTGCTTGGTCGTGGATGCCCTGGAAGGGCAGCCCCTAGGTTCTGGCTTCTCCCATGGAAAGACCAAGGACCCAGATATCAGTTACCCCAGTTCCACTGCCCTTGTTTGCCTTATGTGGCCAAGTTCCAAGTTCTGTAATCCCACTGGTTAATGGCCCATTGATCCCTGTCCCCCAGCCACTCCCTCCCTATCCCCCCGTTGGCCCACACACCCTGGCCCCTCCTGTGTGCCGCCCCTGAGCCCTCAGATAAAACCCTGGTACCCTCCCAGTTCTGGGTTCTCTGTTCCTGGTCCCCTTCACGTGTGGCTGCGATAGTCCTGTGGAACCCCATACGAGAGCCCTTCTCATTTTCTCTTTGTTGTGGATTACAAAGCTATCTGGTGTGTGTGTTCATGGGGAAGTGTGCCTGTGACGCCGAGCGGCTCCTGGCTGGAGGCGCTTCTGGAAGGCTGCGGCACCTTACCAACAGCACACTGCTGCAACACTTGGTCACTGCACAAAAAAAGAAAAACAAACAAACACACCTCCACCAGTCACATCACAATGAAGATTCAGGTTGGTCGTTGCTTTTGACAGCTGCCTTATCTTCCCATACCTTAGATTACTACCTCCAGAAAGGCCAGTGACAATCACAGTCCCTGCTGAACTCATCAAATTGCTTTTCTTAAAGGAGCAGAAGAACAAAGAGTCTTTCTCTCCTGTTCATATACTAAACCATAATCCAGGGCCAAGAGTATCTACTAATTCAGAATAATTCCAACAAGCCTTATCCCAAGACATTCTTCTAATTAAACAAACTAGAACTATACACAATTATAACTTCATTCAGCTTTCCATTTAGTAAATATACAAGTCCTCCTGCTTCTGTTTTGCTTCTGGCCCTACTTAACTCTGACTTTTCTTTACTGCAAAATAATACTGTACATTTCTCCATGACCTTGTTCTTGTGTCTTTTTTATTCTCTCACCTGATCACTTCATTTCTTTTCCTGTCCATCCATGTTCTCCTTTTTTTCACTTCTAAATCTATCCCTAGCTACTTCACTCTCTTCCTGACAACTTTTCCTACTTGCTTATACCAGAGACTCACTCTGCTATCATTCTCTGCAACCTCATGCCACATTCAGAGCCTGGGAATTGTACCAAGACCTTATGACTAGGAAATTATACTTTAATTCAGTATGGTGATGGAAATGTAAGAATCTGGGCACTCTTCTTTCCTTTTGAATCAGGTCTTACAAGGCACTTTCCAGAGAATCTGCCCACAACCTTTCATACATAATTCTCAAGGGATTTCCATGACCATTTTACTGGCCCAAGAACACCATACCTAAAAATCAAGTTAAAAATCCCAAACCCTCTGAACTTCAGCCATGACTGAATTGCAAGTGGCTGGAAGAGGGCAGATGCTCAGGGATGTCCTTCCAGCTCTATAGTCACTCCTGCAAATCTCCTCTAGCTGTCACCACTTTAAAAATTTTCACTGATTAATTCCATTGATTCAGAAATAACAAAACAACCCCCCAAAAAGTAAAACCAAACTTTAAATGCAAGGAAATTTCAAAAATATATTTAATTTTGTTATGCTACAAACGTTAAGCAGCAAGCATCATTCTGTCTCTGCAAGCTGTTCTATCAAGGACAGCCACCTTGTTTTCTTTAGTTTTTCACGCAGGCAATTCAATATAGGTAGGTAGTCCCTTCCTTTCTCTTATCACTCCTATTCAGCCAGTTCTGCAGGAATTGAGGACTATCTCATTTTCAGATTCCTGCACATTCTTTCTCACATTCTCTTGCACTGCAATTCTTTCAAAACTGGATTGTCAAATGAATAGTATTTATCTTGAGTGATCTTCCAAGAGGAAACACAATGTAGACTCCTTCTCCATTAACTATTTTTGTTATCTAATTCTAGGCATTAAAAAGTCACCAAATCAATTTGTCCCTCTCTGAAAAGGGAATTTCACTGCTGAATTTTATATTCAGTCAATACATAGTGTGCTCACATTGGCCATTCAGAGAATCAACACTTCTAAAAAACAGAAAAAAGTAACTCCTTGTCTGTTTTCCATTCAAACATTACCCATGACTACTGCACTTTGAATCCTCAATTACTACAAATCCTGCTCAGGAAACAATGAAGGTTTTTTACTGGGACAAATCTTGCTGCTGCTTGTCCAAGATTGTGACCCATGTCAGTTCTAAAAAGACGACAGAATAGACTAGAGGGAAAGAATTACTAAAGAAATATAGGTAGAGATGAACAGAAACCAAGTATTCGTATAGTAACTGAACTATGCTCTGAGAATTTATGTATACAAACTATCTATAGTTAGACAATGGCAATTTATACACTTTTTAACACACTAAACATTTTTTCATAATTGTATCTAAGAACAGAGAGTCACACAGGTTGTAGAGTTACTGTGCTAGTAAACAGGAGATAACACTATGAAAGAAAAAATTAAAATCAACAAGAATTAGGAGATGCACACCAAAATAATTTCATTCATTACAGAAGTTCTATCTACATTTGTCTCTGTAGACAGGAGATCTGGGGACAAATCTGTGATTACATGTTTCTGTTCCTCAAACAAGTCCTCTCATCCATCAATAAGAAATGGACAAAGAGTGGCTGTTGCCTCCCATTAAATGAGCAAAGGCCAGTGATACATTTGATGTGCTTTCGGTCTCCATAAGAGTAAATAAATCTTCTCAGTAGTTTCCCTGGGAGATTGCATACATACAGATAGATGTTCAAGTACTGCTAACAGCAGGAGGGCCAGACATACTGATGACAGGAAGAAAAATCTTGAAGCTGCTGTGGACAAGGCAAATTCAGCTTTCTTGTCCTTCTATCTCTGTCCAGCTCAGACAGAGCTCTTCTGCTCCAAGTAGGTTCAAAAAATAAGATAGATGCTCAAGTAGATAAGAAATTCAGTCTTTGGACTATCCAACTCAGTAGCCAGTTATGTTATTCTTATACTTTTTATCACATAGTTATCAATTCAAGTCTAGTCCCCATTTAGTACCATAAAATAAGTCAGTTTATTATAGTCAGATTCTTAGACACGACGTCTCCATAGCAATACAGCAGTAAAATTACCAGTTCCTTACTAGTACTTTATTCCTTTCTTACATACATATATATAGTGGACAGCTGTCCACAATAATGTCCATCTCACTAGACACAGGTGCAGTATAAAAACAACCGTGACAGATCTACCATCCCTCTAGTTTGCTATCTAGAGAGAAGGAATTCACAAAAGTTTGAGATAAGCCACTTCCGGTCAAATAGCAAACTGGAAGCCAAATACAAATACAATACTTCCCTAGTTTCATTGCTTAGTAGATAACTACAGCAGCAGGAAAAGACTTCAGCAGTCAAGATACCTCACCTCAGTTACACACGATAGAAAATGTGAACATAATTGACCTAGTTAGTCTAACAACACTTCCTGGCCTCAAGCTTAAATGCAGTCTGGAATTTAAATCATTAAAATAAATAGCGTGGCAGGTAGCCTGGCTGGACTTCTACGCTCCTAATCTTTTCCCTAAGATTTGTCCTGGGGTCCCAAACGTAAAAAGACCCAGACAATAAATGCAGGCAACAGATTTTACCCTGAAACCCTTCAGACCAAAGTCTCCTAACATCCTGTACAGCCCTTTTGGGAAGGGAGCAGATAGGTCCTCCACAGCACCTCTTCACTCTAGCCTGGGCATTACACCAGTCTGCAATGTTATTTGCAGCTTCAAAACCCTGCAGATTCACCACATTCCCTTGGCTCAGGAAAGCTGTATAGGTCTCAACTCTAAATCTTGTCTTTTAAGAATCATAACTCCCACCTTATCCCAGGAAATCCTAAAGATAATTATTTTAACAGTAAACCAGAGATTCCTGTTGATTCTCACTCAGTGTGAGGAGACAGTGCAGGACAGCATTTCCTCAGGGGTGGGAACTGACGGGAATGATGTGACCAGCCAGACCAGAGCCTTACTGGCCAGGGTCCATCCCATAGTACACAAGAAAGACAAACCTGGAGAGGGCAGCCACATCCAGTCAAGAGTCTAGATCTTAAAGTAGTATCATAATGACATGGCAGTTCCAAAGCCAAACTGGGAAATCAATCCGTATGTTAGAGCTAAGATGAGGTCATTCAATTGCCAGGCATAACCATGGTGATGAAGCTGGGTCACAAATCAAGCCAGGTAGTCAAAGGCCACAAGCTGAAGTCCAGATCACACTCTTCTACGGCTATGCACTGGCATTGCTGCAGCTAATCAAAAACCAGTAACTCTTCTCCATCACAGCTCAGAAAAAATATTGGAGCTCCAATGCTGAGCTTAAACAGAATTCCTGGGTCCATAGGTGCAGGCCCCAGCTGAGGCTCATCAGGGCTATTAGGGCTTGTTAGTGTACTTAGAGATCCAACACATGTGCAGTGTCCAGCCTGAGGAAGTCTAAAAGACAAAACAGAACCCCAGTACCAGTGTCCGACCCCAACAGGACCCTAAAAGCTCCAAAACTCAACTTAAATCTGGAAGAACCCTTTGAATCCTGTGTAATCTTAGAGCTAAGAGTCTTATAAACTCCCAACCTAACCTCCTACAAGTCCCAGCTTTGGCTGCCCTCCCACACTGCAAATCAGTCAAAAAGGAAGACAGTCCCTTTTTACAGCTTCAGTAGCCCCCTTCAGTGGTGTGCTCCTGCTCCAGACAGCATAGCCCCATCACCAGTAGTCTTAAGCCCTGCCCTGCAGCAGGAGTCAGTCTAAGTAGCACATGACTGAGCTATCAAATAATTTTTTTCAAGATGGCGGAACAATCCAATATGAGTTAGGTCACTTGGAATTCTTAACCAAACATAGCTCTATTGTTGATTCTCAATCCTTACCTAAGATACATTCTACAACTTTAACTATAGGCACAGAAACCTATGTAATAAGCAGTCCTTTTCCATTTCATGAGAACCTCCCCAGACTGCTCAGCTGAGTGTACCAGGGTATAGCAGTTGTAATGACTTCAGTACAGACTAAGAGGACCAGAAATTTTAGAAATCACTTGCAACAAATACAGAAAGCACATAGGGGAGGCAGGGCAAAACTGCAAGGTAGTCTCATAGGCTGACACTTCATTTTCTCCAATAATAAGCAGGGAATATTCTACAGAAATATGTGTAGAATTCAGATGCAGAATCAGCCTTCTCTCTTAGCAATAGCAGTGGAACCTCTACTCCTCAAAGTGGGGAACAACAGTCGTTGGCAGGGGATGGAGGCTATGCTTCTGATGAGGTCTAGACAGAAAGGTTTCAATCTCCAGTTATGTTCATCACAGACCAGTTACTAGTGCCTAATACACATAAAAATAATAATATTAACAACAGGGGGGGGGGAAAAAAAAAAAGTTGAATATCAAGGTCAAAGTAATGGTAGACAAGTTACAATGGTAAATGTCCCTTGACAGCATTACAACTGAGTGCTGTATCAATTAGATCAACAGCTCAGGCAGGGCAAAGTCTTCCTGTCTGTGAAACTAATGCCTTTTTATTCACCCAGCCACAGTCACGCCCTAAAAAGTTAACATTAGATTTTAAAAATCAAATATCTCACCCTCCAGAAAACCTTGCACTTTCTCAACCCCCTGGAAGTGTTCCTCAGTCATTCACCTCAGAAATACAGACCCCATCCAGGGAGCTGAAATATGTGGGTTATGCACTGAGAAAATACATTAAAATCTTTATTGGCCGCTCCATCCAACCGAGTCTTTTCCCATAAAGAAAACAGCCCCCATGACACCAATTTCCCCCTTTGAGCTGAGTGTTCTGTAAAAGTCTGTGACTCCAAAGCAGACTGAAATGCAGCCACAGATGTGTGGAGCCAAGCTTGCCCCTGGCCACACTGTCAGGGCAGGCAGGCCTCTGTGCCTATGCTGGGAGCCCTCACATGGCCCTGGAACCTCTGACAAGCCCTGCCTGCAGCAGCCCCACTCCATCAAAGCCCACTGGCTGCCTCTGACTCAAAATATGGCCATTCATCCCTCTCTTCTTTGAAGAAAATTTAAACACGTTCTTCCATAGCAAGGTCTCACACCACAACAGACATCATGATAGGGGTTTATCAAATGTCCAGAATTGAAACCTAATTTGAGCCAAGACAGACAAGGCTCCCTAATTTGGGATTTACGGGAGAGATATGAGAGGCATTAATTGACAGCTTTTTCCAACTGGGAACTTATTTTTACAGACATTTTGTTCTAGACTTTAGTTAAATAACAAAGGAAGAAAAGGGAAAATGGAGGAGGCTGACAAGGAGATGAAGAGGATTGTGTGTCAGAAGCCAAAGCCAAATGGATTGAGATAGATACATAGATAAGGCATGTTGTTCTGCTCTCTAGGACTGAGACAAGATATTCCTCATTCTTCAGGTCCTTCAAACTCCCTCCAACCAATTGCCTAACCCTGTTCTATTAATGAAAACCACTAAAAAATTAACTAAAAATAAGCATTCATCCTAACCAAGAAGGAAAACATGATTTCCTTTTCTCCCTTGTCAAGTGCCATTACTAAATTAAAAAACACATCCTTGAGATTTCCATCCCTCTTTCTCTGTAACTACTTCAGTTACTGCTGAATTATATAAAACACATGCAACATCAGCAATTGGTCCCAGGACCCCAGCGTTTTTTACTGCTGTTGGCAAGTCAGCCCTGCCGGATTTGGGTCTCGGTGCACCCTTCTGTCTATCTGCAAGAGAAATTCGATGTCCCAGCACATAGGCAGTCCTCCCTGAAGGTTGTCCCAGTACACACAGCTTTTCTTCCTTGAGAAGTAAACTGGTGAAGTAAATGAACTGCAGATCAATTTTTATCAGAGAACAAAATTCCCTTCTGTAGTATGTTTCAGCAGCCTTGCACTTAGTTTTTTTCCAATGAAATACATACTCCACCATAAATATAATGATGTTTACTTGGGACTCAGAAATGGTTATTAAAATTAGATAAGACAAGCAGTACAGACGAGTCTGGACAATACCCCAAACTCTAGGCAACCTGCTAGTTTCTGGAACAGTGCCTCATTTTTTGCCTTGATACCTTCTCTGACACAGAGGAAGCCATGAAAGACCCATCAAAAATGCATGCATCAAAGCAGTCATATGAACAACACTTGGCAGCTCTGAAAATATGAACATCAATCACTGTTTTGTGTATGTTCTATCAAGCTGTGAAAATGAGCCTCTCAAAGAAGGTGTGGGGGAGAATATGTGTCTATTACACTCCAAGACCTCAAAAAGCAACAACTTAACAGTCTACACTGCTTTCTCATACTATAGTAATCACTGAAATACACAAACCTGTAGAAAAAGAAAGGTCATAACCAAATGACGTCCCTGCCCTCTTATCTTTAGATGCCACAACTACTTACGCTTGACATTTAAGGTTGGAATTTTCATGCTGAAGTTTCAGAAGCCCACAAAAACTAAAAATCATCTACATTCACCTTTATCAGAAATGTTTTTAAGATGTAAAAAAGCTTCATTTCTAACTCCTTATGAACTAGAGAGGCCAAGAAGTCAAAGGGCTCACAGTACACACATTCTTTCCCTGTTTTAAATACAAGCATGATCTTTTTTGTGGAAGGAAACTGCCGCATTAACATGCAGCAAATTTACTTAATGAAAATAGATAAAGGAGTCTCTTCAGGCTACTCCAACATGGGTCTCACATTTACCCATTAAATTCCTCCCTCCCCACCCCCAAGTCCAGTTTCTCAACTAGTCTTTTAAGCCTTTCTTCTAGTCTGTGTTGATCCTTTGAATCCATATTGTCAGAAGCAGTATTAATAAGGCCAGTAGAACAGAACAGCAGAGCCTTGGAGAAGTAGATAAAGGATGTAACCTGGGCAAACAGAGGTCATGCAAAATACAAGTAGGATGCCATCTCAGCTCTGCAAGGCCTACAAAGCAGAAGTTATGCAAAACAACAATACTGTGTTTACTCAAAAGCAGGGGTTGAGGAACAGCCACCTAAAAAGGACACAGGACACTGAAGACAGACCACAAAGAACCTATAAGAACTTCCAATAAGGGGTGTGACTATGTAAAATAAAGTGATACATTTACATCAAGTATGGGGGGGATAGCTAATGAATATGTAATCAGTGTGCATGATAAACACTCTGTTTGCCTAATGCTCGGGCCACTCAATTAGGGGAAGGATCCTCTGAGTGACCAGCACATTGTAGTAAAGAATGCCTGCTTTCTAATACTCAAAACTGTGTTAGAAAGTTTCTGTCTGGCCGATTTTGGTATCAGTACCAATTACAAAAGGGAAGGGAAGAAAGGCACATCCATTGCCTCTGTGCACCAGGGCTATCTGATCAGGAAGTTTATCCAGTACTTTCCAAGGCATGACTATGCATTAGCAATGACAGAAATAGTAACTCTGTGTCAGCAGCAACAGAAATGTGCAAACTTAAGTATCCCGTTCCTGTACAAATATTTCTGTTTAACTTTTCTGCAACGAGTTCCACTAATTTTTTCTTTCTTTTTTTTCAATGCCCAAAACACCACTATCACCAACAAAAATTTGTGTAAGTATAGCATGCAGCGGTGCAAGCTGTTGGTCCTCCTAGCAAGGCTAATCACATCTCTAGGTGAATCAGGACATCTACTCACTCAGTTCTAGTCTCTTCTTCCTGGATTAATTACTCAGCAAAAGAGACTACAAAATGGCACCTAGCACATTCACATCACTCATACAAGACAAACTCAGCTATTCAAATCAATATTCGTTAGCAGGCAGAACAAGCCAGCTTTGAGAGTGCTCTAATTAGACAATAGAGATTATTACAAAACACCTGCAATGTTTGTAATCGTTTAAAATAATGAGAATCAGTATTAGCTTCCAAAGGCACCATATGGTAAATGCTCATTCCAGGCGGGCGGTCTCTCATAGACTCTCAGTGTTTCTAAGTGATCATTAACATTTTTTTTAATCTAAATGAACTTGTTCTCAGTTAATGCCTCGGCCGCTGGTTTGTCCTCAGCATGCTGACCGCACATAAAGCTGGCCTAACTGCAGTGCCTCCTCATCTCCTGCTACAGGACATGAGCCGCCTTCTTCGGGAGGTGACACCACAGCCAACTGCTCTCCTGCTCTTCCCCGTGGGCGACACTCTCAGAGGCCTCACAAGCCATTTTCAGGCGAGAAGTATTACTCAAGAGTTTTGTCAGCTAATGTCCCGAGCCGAGGGCCTGGCACGCAATGCTGCACGCATTGCCAACGCTGTCTCCCAGCAGCGGGGACTCTGCGGGCTGGCAGCCGGGGCCTCTGAGCGCAGCAGAGCTGCCGGGAGGAGCCCCGAGAGCCCTACGGGCACTGCGTCAGCAGTTCTGCTCCCACAGCCTCTGAGACCACCCCTCCGAAACCCACACCGGTTTCTTCATACATGGTAAAAATGAAGCTTTACATTCACATACTGCTTAATCTCATCGCAAAGAAATAAGATATCTTTTCTGTAAGTCATATCAGCGAATTTGTGTGTTTCAAGTCACTGGTTGCGTTTGCTAATTGCAAGGAAAGCAGGTTAAACAGACACAGTGTTGTGGAAACAATACATGATAACAAACATAAAAATCCCCATAAGGTAGCTATTGCCATATCTCTTTTACAGAAGGATAAATTCAGATATAGTCTGTCCACACCAAGATAGAAATTATCACAGAGAAAAATCTTCCTATGTTGGTATGAAAACAGGCCTGTGTCTCCCCGAGGCACACTTTGTGCAGTGACTCCTGGGAGCTGACTGGGAAAGAAAAAGAAGGAAGATAAAGGAGTTACTTCTTTAGCTTCTCCCCTCAGACAGCAAGAAAAAGAAAACGGATTCCAAATAACCGTAAATATACAATTTTACAAACCAAATTATGTATCATTTAACGTTCTCAGCCACACTCTTTGCAAGTATAACTACTTAAGATGCCAAAGAGAGAAAAGGAGATTTGGGAAACTGAGAAAACAGAGATAAACAAATCTTGAGATTATAGAAGTCTAAACTTAGATAAACCTGATAAGGTTTTTGCAACTAAGCAATAATTACACAGAACTGTCTTTATCTATCAACTTCCATGCCAGGGATCTCCAAGCATGTTACTTAAAAACTGTTAAATCATTGTTCCCATCCCTGATACACAGCCACCTTTTTTACAGCATAAAGGCTGCTCAGATGCACTCTGCAAATTATTTAAGACAGGCATACAGACTGAACTGTAATCAGTTGAAACACGGGAAATGCAGAACAGGAATTGAATCACCTGAGTTGGGAATTAAGACTCTGGGGTGAAAACTCCAAGACTTCCAGAAAAAATATCACTGGATTTTTAAAGATTAAAAGTAAAAAGGATCTCCTTTGAAATATTTAACCACCAATCACAGTACATTTACCTGTGGTGGTAGACATTAGTTTTGAGTAAACCTGGGGAAGGAAAAAGCCTAACAAAGATCAGATGACCTTTCAAGATTCCTTCCAACCTGGGCTGTTCTATGATCCTATTAAATCATTAGGGCAGATTTGACTATTTTAGAGCATAATCTTGTTATAAAGACAGTGATTTTCTTTTTTTCTGCCTTTATTTTATTCTTTGAGATTTTGAGAAAGGTCAAAACTTCAGAGAAATTTTTTCATCACTGAAATTTATCAAGTGGCTTTTGCAGGTTGCTACTAGAAAAATGAAACTAAGCATTTAAATTTAGACAAGTAAAATTAGAAATTTTTTCTGGTTTGCTCACATCCCCTTGAGAAAAACTAAATTTCACTAAAGAAATTTGTCAAAACTATGTTTTGCTGAATGTTTTGATAAGCTCTACTTTAGCCACGCTATGGACTTCTTACTACAGAGAGCCCTGGGAGATATAAATAATGCATGTGTCACTCTGCTGCCCTTTCACAAGCTGTGGCAAGTGATACACCAAAGGAGGTGAAGATGAAAAGAGAGAGGACCTGGCTCCTGGATCGAACCATAAGCAACAGACCCCCCAAACTGAGCAGCTGTGAGCTGCTAGACCAAAATACACAAGGCAGCCTTGCCACCCCTCCACCGAGGTGTTTCAAAACCTGGAGGCACAAAGGTGGTGCAAAGCCATCATTACTGTTTTACTTACTGGTTGGTGTTTCCCTGTTTCTTCTCCTGAATATGTAATTTGGACCAGTGTTTTGTCATTAAGCTTTTCCCCCAGCTTTTTTCCCGTGCTCATTCAACTTAGCTAGAATTAAATGACCATATCACAGTGCAAAATGGGATAGATAGCACCAGGAATGTTTGTTTCATGAGACAGCAAAGCCAAAGAACACAGTAAGAAAACCTGAGGCAGGATTTATTACAAGGTTTGTCCTTGTCCAGGGTTCTACACTTCATCTTCCTCATTCATTTTATTTTGAATATATGTGGATTGTTGCTCTGAATTGTTCTGGTAAAGCACTGCCTCCTAAAGAGGCTGCGATCACAAACTCTGGACACTGGCATTTGTCACTGTGATTGCAATTCACAGCAATACATAAACTTCTTTAAAACACTGTGAACATAGCTTCAGGGGGTTAATAAAACTGCTTTCCAGTCCCCTACCTCCCTCCATTGATAACTTATTCAAATTGTAATTGCTTGCAGTGTGCACCCTATATCACCTAAGTGCTTCTGTTACACGTGCTCCCTGGGGCCATCCATCACCCCTGCCGACAGCAGTCCTTGCTCTTGCCCGATGATGGCAGCCAGGGTACCACTAACACGCGTGGGTTTGTGCCCACCCTCCAGCCACGATTGACTCTATCCTGCATTTATCATTTCAAATTTCTTTTATCCTCAAATCCAACTCAGTCCACTGCTTACAAATCAACACTTCAGCAAGTACTTCCAACAGACCTGTATATGTTACACATGGAAAACAGCATTTTTTCCACCCGTTCTCCCCCGGAAAACTCAAAGGCCAAGTTTCCTCTTTCAAACAGCAGTTCCATCAGCTTAGTTCTGTATTTCACAGATGTATGTCACTGCTTCCTTGGCCTGGGAGTACAAATAGCAACGTACTGTCGAAGGAGGTAATAATGTTCTTTCCAATCAGGAAAAAGCACTAAGCAAAACTACATCTTTACAGCAGTTGTAAGCCACATAAAATTGAAAGGATAATATCACAAAGGCAGACAAAGCTGGGTAATCTTCCCTAACCCACATGCCTGAGCAGTATACTTCAACACTTACTTGTAGTACATATTTTTATCTTTGTCATTAATTTTATAGCATTCAAAGTTATAGTAGGTTTTTTCCTTAGATGCGTAAGAGTGTATGTAGTCTGAAGACTTCCCAAAAGCATTTTAAATGAGACAAACTACACTAACAGTAAGGAGAGGCTGTGTCCTGGGGCAAGGAAAATTCAAGCTTGACTCAGATATGCAGCAGAAATCTCTGTGCTGTGTAAAGACACAGTAAATAAAACAGTGGGCCTTTTCAACATGGCCTCTTTTGGCTTTACTTTTGAGTTCCACACTTATCCCTGCAGAAGGTCTGTGATCTGACCTGCAGCCTCCAGACTTGGATGTCACAACAGTATTTTGACACATCTTAATTGCAACACTTCACACCCTGAATTTCTAGTGAAGGCCCTTGTTTAGGAAAAGGATGACAAAGAATAACAAATACCGTAATTTAAAACTAGTAAGATGCTTCAAAACATGTTGGCATGTCAACATTGGTATTTTGAAGTTTTGAAGCAGCAAGGTGCTTCACACCAAGAAAACAATTTATTAACTGTTCTTCTTTATGTACAGATCTTCATAGCTCTACATGGTGGGTTTTGCAAACAAATTAATCCTCAAAGCATCCTAGAGTGCATGTATTAGTTCAACTTCATAGACAAAAACTGCAAAAAAATCAAGAGGGTGGGTTGTAAGGCATGCCCAGAACTATATAAAAAGTGATAGACTGGGTACTGTTATGCTTGAAAGTCTTGATCTAACATCTACACCCAAAGACATCATAGCTGTTGCTCAAATGATGTGTGCAGCCCCACAAAGAGGAACAAAGCTGATAGAAACTGAGGATACATTTACCTGGTCATCAAGAGGCAACCCTAAGCTGCAAGCTGGCTAGATGTGAGCTAGTTCTACCAAGAAACAGTGTGGTCACCTTAACGCAGGTGTGATGCTACACTACCAAAAGTCAAATGAAACTCTTGAGAATCAAGTGTCAAGTTCTATTTACCATCCTGAAGAAAATCCTCACATCTGGATGACTTTGATTAGTAAGTGTATGGCAATGTTTGCCTCTACCAGAACATACAGCTATGCCTTAGAAAATCTTAGTCCTGAAACACATTTACCCTGAAATCTATTTGACTTCAGCAGATGTTTTTTCAGTGATCCTGAGACACAAGCTTAACAAGTGGTTGGGATATACACTGGGACAGACAAGTACCTTTTTCTTTTTCTGTATCTCTTAATGACCTGTCTTTCTCCTCCTCTAACACCTATTTGCTCCGTGGGTTTACAGTTTTTAGCTCAAGGATTGTCTCTTACTAAGCAGATGGATAGTACCTGGCTTAATAGGTAAGTGCTGCTGAAACACGTATCATTATAATTTCCTATCTTAATATTGTACCAGAACATCCCCCCTCCTCTAGTGACCTCTCACTGAAATGGTTCTATTGAGTACTACAGTATCATATTTATTCAGAAACACTATACTGGCTTTTGCTACAGTTTTTCTCAGTGCTCTACACATGTACTGAGCCAGCAGAGGTCCAAGCTACAACGAAAATGTGGTGGGTCTAAGCCAAAGCACTGTATTACTTTTAGCTCATGGCTGATTAATTTTTAATGTATGTGAAAGGAAGAACATTTAATTGTTACTAGAAGTGGGGAAGCTGATCAGGGCTGAATTAGTAGAATCTGTGACCTAATTTCATCATTGTTTTAATGTTCTAAAAACTCAGAGCCCATGGTCCTGCCAAAATGAAGCAGGCTTCTCTTCAGACTGCCTTCTGCAATGGATTTTCCCTTCCTCTCCCTCTCAAACTCGACATTGCTTCTAAATGAAGGTGACCAGCCCATCAGCTTGTAATTACCCCTATGCTGCCAAAAGATACTCTACCCTTTATTTTTTTGTGTGTTCAGACCCTGTTTTTCCTGGAACACCAGATTTCAGGTTCTACACTAATTTCATCCTGGCAGTGGTAGGACTGACAGCAGCTCCTCCAAGTGTCCCAGAATATGCCTATGTACAAAGCACATGCTAGATACTGTATGCTATGTATTTATATGTTATACCAAAGATATATATGTTATCCTAGGCAAGTCTTCAGAATAATCAAGTTGTAAGATCTTGGAATAACTGAGACAGGGTTGGATGTAACACTCAGGCGTCCTAGCAGAAACGAACCTAGGCGTCTATTCCTCCAAAGAGACTTTGTCCAGCAGCCTAGCTCTAACACTGGGGACATGCCTAACTCTAGGGCAGAATCAATGTCTTTTCCCCCAGAAAAACAAATACATTACCATTCCTTTCCCTTCTTCACACTTCCATTTGGGACATCATGCTCTGCATGAGGCCAAAGGGAGGAGGTTTTCTTAATCTTGGGGGAAAAAAAAAATAGAAATAACAAAAAGATGAAGGAAGTGGACTAGGGAGAACAGTTTTGTCTTTGTTTCCTTTCCCTACCTCCCCCTTCCACGGGAAAAAGTCCATTTGGAAAGCATTTGCATCCAGGGGTTTCATTCAATAGGAGACCAAACACCTCAAACTCTTTCTGACACCAGTGGAGTTCAGGGTGCTTAGCTCCTCTTAGGATGAAACCCTGAATACGAGAGAGCCTGAGTTAGTTTTTAAGAAGAAAAATAGTAACTGAAATTAGATCTCTCCCCTCTCTGGCCCCATGATTTAAGACAAATTATTTACCTTCCTAGAGACCATGAAGTGTACCAAATTCTCCAGGCTGCTTATCCAACAGGAGACTTAACACTCCCACGCAGGACTTCTTCAAAACAAGACTGCTTCTCCTTTGCTACTTACATTACCAGAGAGTCTGTGATTAGCCTGATATTTTATCTCTGACACTGTGAGAAGTATCGCTGCCATAAACCCTGCTGTCCTTAGTAAAAGTGGAAGTACTTGGCAAAAGCTAATAAAATGAGGAACAAAGACAGCAATCTCCAATGAATACCTAAGCAACAAATGAGCCAGCTGCCCACACGTATGCACACACACACACACGCACACCAAGGTATTTTTTTATTCATATGGTGCATACACCACCAGAAAACATATCATAAGGACACTGCTATTTTAACTTTATGCCATACAAAGCACTGGCAAGGAAATGGATGAGATACTTTCACAGATCCTTAACTCCTGATTCATGTTTCTCCTTGCAAACTAAGTTTATTATCTAGCTTATTTATTAAATGATTCTGCTTTCTCCTGGATTCTAACCAATAAGAGCAAGAAGAGGAGACTGTGTCTAACATTTTATGAATGCAACAAAACTTTCTGTCCTCTCTTTCAGACCACTTCTACTTTTCTTCAAAGTTTTGAGCAATAAAGTATAACAGCTAAGGAGTAAGGAAATAGGAAATTGAAACACTTAAGGCTATTCCAACCACTAGTGCTGATCAGGGAAATACTTTCATGCCAGTAGTTCCAGGTCTGGAAAAAGAGAAGAAAAGGAACATCTAAGCTATCTCAGCAGAGGAAACAGGAAGATGTAGACCTCACTAATTCAGCTGGGACATCATGAAGCATTTTAAAGATGAGAGAAATTCTGAACCTTGTAATTTACCGCAGCAATAACACGACCTTAAAGGGCTATTATTCAAGGTTCCTGAGAAAAACTGCTCACTGTTCTCTTTCACTGATCTCTACTATGAGTCCCCAGTATCAAAACTTTGAGAGATTCTGAAAATATAGGGTGCAATATTCAATTCTAGAAGTTATCCAGCTGAAAATCCAGCTGAAATCACTAAACCATTAGAAGACACCATTTATATCCAAGGAGGGAATATTTTGTAGAGATGGTGTCAAGGTCCATTCTTCCATTTCTTGTAGGATTGGTCTTGCAGTGCTTAAAAGGGGTACTTTGGGGCGTGCTCAATTTTAAAACATCTCTGGATCCAAGTTATTGTTCCAGCTGCTATGCCTGCAGCATTTGGCTGCACACTCCATTTGCTGTTAAGAAAGGTGTTTAACATTACAATTAGAAATTTGTTCAGTTTGTGGAAACTGAAGTACAGTCAGACAACATACTCATATGACTACTTTTAATTCTTTTACAACACTTGTTATCTCAAGATTTGTGTGGCTGTACTCACACCCATGGGAAGCCTTGTTCCTCCTATCAGTAAATCAAGAAAGTCTCTCTTCTTTGGACAGTAATTCAGCAGCATTTTCTCACAGCTCTGAATTCTTCTCCTTTCTCCCTTCTTCCTGCAAAATCCCACTGATGATCAATCTAATTAAGCATATTAATATGCTCCACCATATTTGGCCTTAACTTATTTACATTACTCTAAAGTTTCATGTGATCCAGTTTTGGTCTGCACCTTGAAAGATAAATCAACAACTCTGTACAGATGAAATCTGGAGTTCTGCAGCAATGTCTGTCACCATAGTACCTGTCCACATATTTGCACAACTCACCTACAGATGCTCATTCTTAATGTTAAGCCTTTAGCTGCTTATTTTTGCAGATTTCAGAGAACAGAACTGAGGTGGCTTTCTCAAGCTGGAACTTGCCTGTATTTAATAGGCCTATACTTGCTTTCTTGGAGATCTAAAGAAATTAAGGAGAAATGGTCAGCCATGCAGGGCCTGAGCCCCTTTGAACTAACCACAGGGAAGGAGGCAAGGAGCTCTAATGAGACCACCTATCCCTTCCTATTCACAGCAGGACTAAAATCCACCACTTAATTTTGCTGTCAGAAGAAAAGGGTAATCAGTCACTGCCTGCTAAGGTAACTATATTCATAGCGATGACCTACATGAGAAAATGTAAAGATACCGTTTTCAGCTCCCCAGCCTAGACAGATAAATCTGCTGCCATTAAAAAATCAGGAATTATTACGGTGATGAGGATGGTACATGAAAGAATCATAAAATGGATTGGATTGGAAGGTACCTTAAAGATCATTTAGTTCAAGCCCCCTGCCATGGACAGGGACACCTTCCACTAGATCCGGTTGCTCCAAAACCCATCCAACCTGGCCTTGAACATTTCCAGAGATGGGGCATCCACGACTTCTCTAGGCAACATGTTCCAGTGCCTCACCACCCTCATAGTAAA
Organism: Picathartes gymnocephalus; assembly: GCA_013390045.1. Taxonomy (NCBI): domain Eukaryota; kingdom Metazoa; phylum Chordata; class Aves; order Passeriformes; family Picathartidae; genus Picathartes; species Picathartes gymnocephalus. Next base: position 6,170 of record WEKY01048759.1, on the reverse strand, counting down.
GAATTTTTTCCTAATATCTAAGCTAAACATATTCTCAGTTTGAAACCATTCTCCCTTGTTCTATCACTACATGCCCTTGTAAAAAGTCCCTCTCCATCTTTCTTGTATGCTCCCTTCAGGTATTAGAAAACTTCAATTAGGTCACCCCAAAGCCTTTTCTTCTCCACGCTCAACCATTCCAATTGTTTCGGACTTTCTTCATAGGAAAGGTGCTTCATCCCTCTAAACACCTCAGTGGCCTCCTCTGGACTCGCTTCAACAGGTCCATGTCCTTTCTGTGCTGGGGACCCCAGAGCTGGATGCAGTTCTCCAGGTGGGGTCTCATCAGAGTTGAGTAGAGGGAAAGAATCACCTCCCTTGACCTGCTGTCCCCACCTCTTTTGATTAATAATAAATATTTCCTTCTTTTTTTAAGAGATAATTTCCCTATTGGTTCACAACCATAGACCTAAGCATAAGGTTCATCAGTACTTGGGAACTTTCACCTTCTGACCTTCCAACCTTCCCTGAACTACCTGCTTCCTACACCATTCATTTATCAAGACTCTTCTTTGATATTGATTAGCCTTAGTCCCCTGAGCTCCAAGGCAGTTGTCTTGACGTACCCCAGCACAGAGTGTGTGACTACACAGTGAGGTCCCAGTCGGCTCCTGTCCCAAGACCTGAGATTTATATGTGCCCAGTCTCCTTTTGGCTTGGCATTATCTGCTCTGCCAGTGGTCTGAGTCATTCCCTTTAAGATGCAACAGCCCTGAGGTGGGACTGACAGGCTGTGATGAAGAGGGGCAGAAGAAGGGTATAGATGCTCCCTTTATTTTGTCATTGCATTTACCCAAGCGCTGCAAGGGAAATGTTACCAGGAAGCTGTTAAAGGGCAACTTTTTCTGGAGTCACCGATACATCTCTGTGTGACATTTATTCTGTGAGGAATGATTTATCCCTTCAGAAGGAAAGACCTGAGTCACAGCTCAGCAATAACAAGTAAATCGCCTTCTGGAGGAAGATAATCACTCTGCCTACCATGGGGCTTTTTAAAATTTATCAGACAAAACTCTACCCCATTCTTGATGAATACTTAAATTTCATGTTTAGAGTATGTCTGGTATTAATGCCCAAAAATAGACAAGAATATCTCAGATTTATCCCCTCCTATGCTACTAATTCTCTACAGGACCCTCTTCCTCCTCTTCCCCTTGGAAGATAAGACACTAATCATTCCCTAGCCCACACAGTAATTGTGGGAATACAGCCAATACCAACAAACAAATCTGACTCACAGATTGGAAGTACCATTGGGAGAGTAAGGAGTACTAGCCTCTCACCTTTGTACTACTCCAACAGAAATATAATAGAAGAGCCAGGATCAGGAGAACAGACTTATCTGTACTGAGAAACTTCCTAGCACAAAATTCTTCCCAGCACTACAGAGCCTGACAGAATAAAAAAAATGGAAAATGGACAGAACATAAATGCAACAGTATTAATAAATAATATTCAGCATTAGAATGCTCTTTAACACCTTTCCCCATGTCTTACCAGGTTACAACAACTTATGTTCTGCCCCAAACTGCCTGCTATTCACTATAAGATTATTCTCCAGTGATGCATTCTCATTATTTAGCCTAATCCACTTTGAAGCGATTTGAGCTCCAGTTTCTGCACAGGTTTAACTTTGATCACTTACAAGTGAAATCCTCCAGACATACACAACATCTATGTAAGTACAAGAAAAGACACAGAAGAAACACAAGGTCATAGTTAAGCATGTACTGGAAAAGCTCTACAGTGTGACCTAGACAGAATTACTAGAGGAAAGGAGAGAGAGATTTATACCTACTTACATTATCCTTGTTTCAAACCAGGAGCAATTTCCCTTTACTCTAAAATACTTAAATTTCCTATGAGATTTGCTCATATAAAAGATGCAAAATGAGACTTCAGCCTAGAAAATGACAACACAGTGATAATGACATCTGTTTTTATTATTACTAGTTATACCCTGTCTCGGATGGGATTAAAAGCCAAAGGGAAGTCTAGTAATTGTACCTCCACAGGGGAGCCTGGGTGTCCAGAAAGTTTCTGGCATTATTCAGCGCTGCAAAGAGCAAGAGCCATACAAGACCAGCAGAGCCTGAAGTCAGATATTCTCACCTGCAGCAATGGTGCTTGAGTGCCAGCATGTACATCCTGTAGTCACTACGGAAGTTTCCTTAAAGCTGTTATGGGATCCTGATGTGATCAGAGCTTAAAGGTACACTAGTGCATGCTTGTACATGTGGCTGCAGGACCACAAATACTTTATACTTAAAACTAATCCAAACACATATTTTAGGATGGACAAAATGAAAAGCAAAGACATAGGACAAACTAGGGAAAAAACCAGAAGCTTGAAGTTACCTGCCTTGCCTTTACTGGTGGCTTTTTCTCCCTCCTCCCTGACACTTTGAATATGCAGTTTCATAATCTTCTGAGTTGCAGCACACTATGCACAGTCCTAGCAGGGCCCCTGGAAAAAGGCTGTCCTTCCAGAGTGTCTCAGATCTGGTTCTTTGGTTACTCCTGCCACTATACTCCCATGGCCACATTGTGCTGCAAAGCCCCTCTCTACTAAAGCCATTGTCTTCTTCGAGCCCCCCTGCACACTCCAGAAAGTCTTCTTCCTCAGCCATATATCCAGGCCCCCCAGGGAAACACATTTTCCTTTAGTCTGAAAAGTCTTGTCTGAGCTCATCCTTTGAAGGAGAGAATGAATTTTAAGGAGACAGTGGCATTGTAAGCAGTAAGAAAAATCCCATCTGCCATACAATTATTAAACGTTCTGCTTAAGGAAGAGCAACTGCATTTGGCTGTGTATTGCATGTCAATATGGACACTACTCTCTTCTAGGAACAGCTGCAGACTAACTACACTAGCCTTTGAAAAGTCATTCTTTATCAGAAGTGGCCCAAGGACTGCCAAAAGGTCAAGAACTAGAGGAAAGTACACCTTCTTACACACTCAGTTAAAATGCGTATCCTGCAGCCAGTCAGATCAAGAGTTCTTTGACTACTCTGTGAGATGGGTCCATCTGCAAAAAAAAAAGACTTTATTGCAGGGAAGCAGTGCCTTGAGAAAGGATAAAAAAGAATTTATAGAAGAAAATCACTTTTCTAGGAATGCTGGTGGATACCATGCTGTCACTCTATGTTTAAGCATACATAGATCACTTAACTAATGTGAAGCTTGCATTTGGTAGAAATGAAAAGGGCAAATGGGAAGCATAATCAAATCCAAAAGTGGCCAGGAAAGAATATGCAATATAGACCATTTGCTTATTTGCAAGTGGACCCAACATGTCCCCCTGCTCAGTACTTGCTTTGGTACATACCTAGGCAGCTTTTATGGTCTTCTAGAAACAATAATAAAAGTGAAAGGACTGCAGATTAACACCGAATTATGATTCTTTATTGCAGTTCTGCAGTGTTAAATCACTCTTATTCCCCTCTTAAGAGACAAAATCTGACAGTAGTTCTTCTGGGACATGTCTCTAGTTATTTGAGTGGAACAACCAGCTTCTTGAAGGACAACACAGGCAGTCCTTGCTTTTTCCTGATGAATACTGGTAATAATCACTGAACAGGTCAGAAGGCACACAAAGGCAGCTATGACCACTTTCACTACAGCAGAAATATGCATTCCCATTACTAATGTTGGATGACATGAGCCACAAAGTTTATTTTGATATATGATTTCACTTAGTCAGTGAGGTGGTATTCAGATTTTCATTCCTTTCTAAACTGGAAGAGTATAAGGATTATTTTTTGTGACTACTCAAGAGCTCTTTGGAAAGGAGTTCTGTGATATTTCCAACCTGAAGAGATGCTGACACTTTTGGTGGTCTCAGAATAAGGTCACTACTCATAACGCTCTTTTTTCATCATTGTTCTGTTTTTATCATTGTGAATATTTGAGAACTTCTTTGTACTGATCCACCAAACTTATCTCTCTTTGCCTGCCATTGCAAGCCCTTGGATGCTCCATGAATCCAATGTCCAGACTGTTTGCTCCACTGCACAGAAATGCCATCATGCTGAGAGTCGTTTGGCAACACCTGCCAGTGATGACTGTTTCATAACAGTCCATTAGCACAAAGTTCTTAATGAAAATGAAAGCTGGTAATGAAGCCAAAAGGCAGCAGCAGTCTCTAGTCTGGGGAGGGTAATTAAGCTAGAAGAGATGGAGAGACTGAAGAACAAAATTAACACACAGAAAAAGAAAAAAGAGACCGGGAAGTGCATTAGCACTAATGTAGCTATGGCAAACCATCCAGTTTCCTTTGTGAAAGCATTCTGTTTGCATTGGTGGACTATTTTTTCATTGCTAGCTGATACAACAACAGCTTATTGCTTCCCTCAGAGATACAGACGTCAGCTAGAGCACACACACAGGATTTCAACATGGAGCAGATGAAGAACCTCAGGA
>WEKY01048758.1:9489-29145 GCA_013390045.1 Picathartes gymnocephalus | reverse complement strand
TTTTTTTTTTTTTTTGTAAAAGTCTATATTGGTATCCCAAATGTAGATGTCTATATTATCTGTGACAGTGGTCAGCTGAAGCCATCCACTGTTGTATATACACATATTTATAATTCTTTAGCTATTGCTGCCCTTTTGGTTTGGGCTTCCCAATCTTTTCCTGCTCTTTCAGTTCTCAGATTCTATACTCATCATCCTTTCCATATCTGCTTTTTTCCCCTCTTCTTTTTATCTCTGTCCTTCCTTGTTCCACTCTGTCTTTTCATTTTCTCTACATCCATCAAGTCAGTCTCTGTTCTCACAATGCACAAAAAAAGCAGAGTTACCATTGTTTACTCTCAGTCTCATCCTCTTCATTGTTGCACTTTCACTTATGTTTGTTTACATTTGGTTGACAGTTTTGATCTGGAACTCATTGGTGTCATTGGGGTGCTGAATTCAACTGGCTTCAGGTCAGGACCAGCAGCAAGGCCAGTATTAAAATCTTTGTGTGAAAGAAACTCCTCAGCTTTAACTACCATGCTTTGGGAATCTGTGAAAAAGGTTCAGTGTGAAAGGTGTGGGAGTACAGTGGAAGAGATTCGGTGGAAAAAATCTGTTTTACCTAAGAGGTGGCAGGTATAAGGCTGATGAGCTGAATGCTTGTGGGAGATGCTAACAGAAAGAAAGATTTTTATAGCTGCACAGCATTCAGAAAAAATGCTTAAAGGAGTAAATGAGAGAGTCTTTGACTGGAGATCACTTAAATCAGCAGAAGTCCTTCAATCATCTTATACCTCGGATATTTCACAGGTGTTGGAGTTGAAACTTGTCCAACAACATCACTGGCTTTTTACCATTGGTTTTAAGATTTTAACCTTGGTTTTGATTACATTCTTCAAAGAATTCAGTACTGACTTCTTTAGAAAAACTAACTTGAATCATCAAAGAACTAAGAAACTAAATTCAAACAATTGTTTCCAATCTTCAAACTCAGAACATCCAAAGTACTATTAATACTTGGACAAACAGTCTAGGCTTGGCTTTTTACAAGTCATTACTCCTTGATCAAAGACAGCTGACTCACCTCTGCTTGATAAAAGAAAATTGCTCTTCTAAAGATAATAAGCCAGTGATACAAATAACCTTAAAACAATCCAAATTAATATTTAAGAAATTATTTGTATAATTTAACATTTTCCCTAACTGCATCACTATTCACGTTTGTACTTCAGTCCTGCAGACATCTAACCATCTTCTCTGTGTAGGTGAGTGCATAAAAATAGCAGGTAAGGAAACAAAGAAACTGATCACTCTTTGAAGCTTCTGCAATGAGGTAGAAAGGCCATCCGAGGAATTCAGACATAACCCTCGATTTGGGAAATGAGGAGGGTGGTCTCTGAGCTGCCAAAGACTTGTATGAAATTGGGAATATCACTTTGCTCCAGACCACAGTCTCTAACTCTTCCTAAATATCAGTTCGAGTAGACTTTAGGCTGCTAGGCCTCAGAGAAGGATTCTTGGTCTCTCAACCCCAGGGAACACCTGAAATCAGCTAGTGTGTCTATGCTGGGACAGGTAATTCCCTTGGTGCTTAAACATCAGAGAACAAAGGATGTTTTTTCCTTAAGGGAAGAGAAGCCAGGAGACAGACAGGGTGACAGCAGGACCAGCAGAGCCAGCGGCTTCATCAACAGAAGTGGCAGCCACTTGAGAGAGATCAGCAGAGGTGTGGTGGTGATAACAAGATTCAGTCAAGAGTCCAAATAATGAGTCAAGGCCATGGCGATAAAGAAGTTTCTAGACCAAGACCCTCTCCATGAAGCTCCATTTCACAGAATCACAGAATGGGTCAGGTTGGAAGGGACCATAGTGGCTCCCCTGGTCCTGCTCCCCAGTTCAAGCAGGCCCATCCCCGAGCACAGGGCACAGGGCTGTGTCCAGACATTTCTGGAATATCTCCAGTGAGGGAGACTCCACCCGCTCTCTGGACAATCTGTTCAGTGCTCGGTCACTGCCCAGGACAGAAGTTCTGCCTCATGTCCAGGCGGAACTTGCTGGGCTCAGTCCCTGCCCGTGGCTCTGGTGCCATTGCTGGGCCCTGGAGCAGAGCCTGGGCCCTGCTCGGAGCCCTCCCTGCACCCAGGGACACACAGGGATGAGGGCCCCTCTCAGCTGGGGCTCCTCTCCAGGCTGAACAGCCCCAGCTCCCTCAGCCTTTCCTCTGTTCACACCAGGAATCAGCAATATTTGAAGTGCTTAAAGCACCTTGCTCCAGACACAGGTTTTGAGGAAAACTACAAAAAATTGTGAGATCTCTGTCAGGCACTACGACAAATCCTATGATGGCAAACACACGACTAGCAAATTCGTAAGTTTTGATTTGCTGCTAATTAGTTCAAGCGTGTCATATAAAGTCACCAAACTTAATCTTGTAATGGATTTAGTATTGCACCTGCTCCTTCCCTCCAGTCCTTCTGAAAAATTATAGTTTATGTTTTATTAGGGGCATCACAGCTTATTACCATTCATGAAAATGTACAGTCACAAGAATCATTCTGAGCCTTTCTGTTTCCAGGGGTGACTATTCAGAGCCTGGGCACTGAAAGAAGTAGTTTTTCTGTCTTAAAGCTGATGTAAGTGGGAAAAGGCTGGGGTTCTTGGTGTTTGAGGTGGTTGGTGACAAGAATGATTGGCATACTGGAAGAATTTTCACAGCAACAATTAATGAATGTGTAAGACAAGGTAAAAAGTTACAAAATCTCCAAGTATAGAAAATATTAGTTTCTTAAAAGGAAAAGTTCATTATTTGTCTCTGGAATTGGGGATCAGAGGACACCCACAAAATATCTTTAATAGATTGAACACTTACATAAACATGCCATGACAGAAATAAAGAACACATTTATAACTATGTCAGTAAAGATTTTACTGAGAAATAAAAGCCTAGGAGAGACATAAAGCAAGGAACTTGCTACAAGGCATAAGAACACCACAGTTCACAAGATTAGGAGGCATATTGTTTTGGAAAAAATTATTCTGAATGTCTTTCTTGCAACAATCACCTTTGCAGCACATATTTCATACAGCTCCATTTTCCTGTGCTCAGAGACAGGCAGGTGAACATGTGGGCTCATTGGGTGCACCCCTAAGGAAAATCCAAATGGAAGAAACTGTCTAGGACAAATGTGTTGGTCAAAACTGAAATATCAGATGCACACCCATGATTGTGGATAGGATCATCAAACAACTTCTCATAAATGTCACAGAGATCAGAAATAAAGAAGGCATTTATATGATTTCCAAATCTAATTCTCTCGACGGTGGGGAAGGAGCAGCTCTTAGTCCTTCCTACCTCCACGCAGACTTGAGAGAAAAAAGGATGATCTAATAGGAAGCAGAACTGCTTCATCCTCTCCAACTGGAAAATAGACATGAATGAGCATTTTCCCCTGTTAAGTAGCATCAAAGACATTGACTACCCCAAGAAGGTAGGCCTTTGAGATGCTGGTCTTCCACAGAGTGACAGGAACTGCTGACCTCCTTAAGGTTTGCCCTCATAAACAAGGAATTTCTGAGAGGTTAAGGAGACAACAATAAGCACAGGTCAGTGTAACAGGAGGAAAAAATCCTAGGAGCTGTATATTAGGCAGAAAACTCTTTTATAATGAGGGCATAGCTAAAGTTTAATATCTGGAGGGAATATATCTCCACGGAGAACTCCTATTCTCTGCATTCACTTTTTCATTATCATTTTATCCATTAGTGTAATTTCACTGTTATAGAAAATGAATGTCAGGAACCAGAATTCTTTGCTTTATTTGTACCCAAGCCAGTGCCAATCAATACCAGAAGTATTCCCCATGCCCTGTCAATGCACTTCAACCCTACCTTGTTGAGAGTCCTTCTTAATTGACTGCAGTGAAGCAAATCCAATTTCCACATTCTCGGTCCTTGTACACATATGCTAAGACAGCTAAATTTAAACTATTCCTGCTCAGTTTCGTGGTGTCTGCTCTGACACTTAGAACAGAATGAGATCACCTGAATTTGCTTTATATCTTATTTTTAAGACCATTTAATTGGAATGATTTTATGCCACTGTTTCTGAGTGATATTAAAGTAATATCCTAGAGGAAAAAGCCAAATACATTATTCTACCCCATCATTGACTCTTTCTGAAACCACCTTCTTTACTTTTACTGCCGGATCTGATTTATATCTGAGACATAAGTGTCAATAACTTGTTTTTGATGGGCAAAATACTGCCAGGAAAAATGGATATAGTTGAGCATTAGGCTATAAAGTGGGGTATGAAGTATAATTCAAATGGGCTTCATGACACTTGTCCCTCATATGACACACATTCTTTTCATTTCCAATTTCATTGGAACAAGGGGGAAAAACGGTTTCCAATCTGTCCCACCTCATAAAAATAGACCTGTGTTTAATTCTCCAGGACCTAAAATTATCCTTTAGATATTGTCAAGCAATCATCCAAGGAAAACGTTCATGGACATAGTAATAGAGAAATTGTCTGTGTACAGAGATGGCTAAAATATTGCTGCAGCTTCAGTTTTAATGACAGCACTCAAATATTAGTGCTAAATGCACTGATAATACTGCGATCATCTGGCATACGCTTTTATACTTTTTAGTAAATGGTGTAGTTTGGTCCATGTGTTGCTGCAATTTATACTTATAAATGAATTCACAAAAACAAATGGCTGATAATATTCCTTCTTTATATCCAGTAGAGTAACTGCATGCTTTGAAAGAGAGCATCCAGGAACTACTTGGCCCTAGAAGACCAGAAAATTGAAAGTATAACCTTTATTGTGCATTGGTATCTTGATTTCTGTTTGTGCTTTTCTGGTGAGCAGTGGCAGCACAGCCTTGATATACCCTGGCTTGGTTTTACTTGCTGGTTCTGCACCTGGAATTGGAAATTAGAATGAAGATGTGGTTCAGGTCATCTTCTAAGTGAATTTGGGACATTCTCTTGGGCAGGCTGAGAGTTATAGCAAAGTAGGGTTGCTGACTTGATGAGATAAATTATTTTGGGGCCAAAGACTGGCAGCCTGCATCATACTGGGGAGCACTTGAGCCAGAATCTCCAGGATTTTTGAGAGGTTTGTCTCTTGAATATCAGGATCATATCGTGGTGATTAAGTAGGTACAGAAATTGTGGAACAAGACAAAAGACCTCCTCATGGATACAAAAATAGTTGCACTACATAATCACAGAACAATTTGGTTTGGAAAAGACATTTGAAACCATTGAGTCACATTTGTGACTGATCCCCACCTTGTCACCCAACCCAGAGCTCTGAGTGCCACATCCAGTTGTTCCTTGAACACCTCCAGAGATGGGGACTCCAACACCTCCCATTCCAAGGCTTAACAACCCTTCCCATCATGAAATTCTTCCATAAAGAATAACTTTGCTTTCAAGAAAACTGCTTTGCAATTAATCATTCCCAACTAAGATTATAGAATGGTAGAAAGGTTTCACCATTTTAATAAAGTCGAGGAAAGGAATTACTTGACTCAGACATGCATTGCTGACTCTCTTCTTAGGATTAAAATCCACTAATGGACTTTACATTTTTGGCATTGCTGTTGTCTCAGATGCTTTAATTCTGGTCCCAGTGCAATTATTGCTAGTGACACCCACCCTAGCAGGAGTGGAGCTCCATCACCTTGAGTATTTCTGAAAGTCTCACGAAGTGCATTTTGTGCAGCACAGGGCACAGCCACACTCACTGGTACCTATTTTCCATGTCTACAATTGATACTACTAAGGGAAGACAATTGTTCTGCTTTTTGACAATCCTTAACTACTGCATCAGCTCCTTCTGGGAAGCAGTTCACTCTCCATTAGCAGACCCCTTTAAACCAGACTAAAAAGGTAGCTGACAAATGAAACAAATATGGTTTTTTTCTGCAATTTCTTTTCAGAACTTTAAATTTCAAAATCTACTGTGCCATTTTCAGCACTAGTAATATAGATTCTTAGTCAATTCTGATTTTTAAGGCTATATTTTTGTAGTAGATGGCTTAATTTTTCCCCTACCTCATCTGTTAGGATGCTAAATTTGGCACTGGTTCCTATTCCTATTATGAAGTAGGTGTTAAATAGGGATAAAAACACCTGATCGTAAGAGACTTTTGAAGAGTTGTATTATTCACTTAAACTATTCTGGAAATAATCAGCTCTACAGTGGCTACAAAAAGTTGCGTAGATCTGTGTGGATACACTAAAGACAGAGAAGTTATTCCATAGAAGCAGAGAATATGGTCCCTTGAGTCAATTGTATGCCTGATATAGCTCCATGGGAATGAATGGAAGCACACCAGAGATTAATTTAAACACATTTCCACAGCTGAATGGAAAACCCCCTACATTTGCCTGCTATAGCAGAGCTGGAAGTCACCATTCTTTGGAGTATCAGCTTGCAGAGTAAAGAAAAAGCTGCAGATTTGACCCTGAAGGATTTAGACCAAAGACTTTTTTTCAGATGTGCAAACCCTGCAGCATCACAAGCTACAAACCAGCAAAAGAAACCGGTCTTTTATCTTTTCCATTTTCAGATCCAAATGAAAAAATGTAGAATAAAATATAAAGAAATCTAGGTATTTTGCAAGATAGATCATGCTACGATTCTATGATTAAGCAAGATTATTTGTCCTCTAAAGACGATTTATTTTTCCTCCCTGTTTGTCTTCCATCCACTCACTTTAGGCATTTAACTTATAAATGGACTTATTTTGTCCTTATGCCACTGTTGTCATTGGCAGTGTGAAGAGAGAGGATCTTTCAGAGCACAGTTAAAGCATTTATTATATATTTATTGGAATCATCTGTCATAGAGGTTTTTTTTTCCATTTCCATGGAATCTTGTTGGCCAAATCTATGCTGGTAAATCAATTCTCCCTGGATTGTACTTAACCCTGTACAGCTTACCATGAGAGTTGGCCCAAAGCAAAATCATGTCAGGGATGAGGGTAACAATCCTTTATCTTGGTCATGTCCTGGTCCTCTTACTTTTGTTAATGTGGATGTAGCTGTAGAGCCTACAGAGGGACAGCTCCCTAATTTGGTCATTTAAATTAGATGGATGCTGATAGGTAATGAAAATAGTTCCCCAGAATAACTTGATTTGTTTGCAATGAAGTTAATGCAGGGATAACTGCAAATAAATCAGAGAGAAGAAAGCTAAGTGAGCTAATGGACTTTTTTCATTAAGATGATTAGAAACCAAACAGGGGCTGGAAAGTGAGAGAAGCTAATGACCAAAGCTGCAAGAATTAGCAGTGGAGAATTCTCCTGTACCCCAGTTTTCAGACATTGAATTTTATCTTTTTAAGTAGTTTTCTTCAAGTGTTTCGGATTATAATGACACCTTTTTCCCTCAACTCATCTCCAGTGTGTCATGTCTCAGTTTTCATTCAAGCTGTCCCTCCAGCTGGCTCCTTGTCTTGTGATTTTACTCTTTTGGACAAATTGAAGCAAATTGCTCCCAGGACATATTCAAGAGTAGCAAAACCAGGCAGGTTTGATTTTTTTTTTATATTTTTCTCCCAGGCTACAACATGCTTCTTGACTACAGGTGCTGCTGGGTTGAGCTTGTTCCCAGTTCTCTGGCAGTTCTGAGCCTGATCTCCTGAAAAACACATCAGTTATCCCAGGTGATACCATAAGGGATCTTGTGTCTCTTCATTACCACTTAAAATATCACAAATATTTCATATGTATCTTCTTTTCTTCACCAAGCTCCTATAGCTCAGAGCTGTGAGGAGATCTTTTATAACCTTTCCAGCATATGGTCCTCAAAACCATTGCCTAAAGATATTCTTTCCTGTCCTTTCCTTCAACAGGGTGTGTATGCTAATTCCTAAAAAAACAGCAGTGTATTTAGTTCCTGTTCAGGATCATCTACACTGGAATCTTTTAATCAGTTTTTATGGGACCAAGAATCACAGGGTCAAAGAGTTTGGAAAGGACAGCCAAAATCATCGAGTCCAAACTTTGACTGGATATCACCAGGCTCATTAATCTGTATCATGAAATCCCCCTTCATGGGATGGTGGCTCCACCATTTCCCTGGCCAGCCTGTTCCAATGCTTAACCACTCTTTCAGTGAAGAATTTTTTTCTTAATATACAACCTGAAGCTCCTCTGGCACAACTTCAGGCCATTTCCCCATATCCTATCACTGGTCACCTGGAAGAAGAGGCCAACCCCCACCTCATTATAAAATCACTTTAACTGAATTTGGCTTCTGATTTCAGACAGCTTCCTATTCCATTACAGAGAAATCTAATTTAATTTTATGGATTGCTATTGGAAAATGTTTTTTTAAAGATTTTTTTAAGTATTTCTGGTTAAACTGGAAATAATCAATGTAACTCAGAGGTTTCTGAAGCAGATATGGCTCAAAATGCTACAGTTGACAAAACAACTGAATTTCTCTGTCCCATCTCTGTAAATTCTGGAAGAAAAAGGGTGACTGGTGTGTGTTCTCTTAGCGTGGCTGTACAGATTATATTTGTATGTGTTAATGTGGAAACATAAAGGAATGATTAATTCCTTAAGCAAAGTGAGGAGGGTGTGTAGAGCAGTGTACAGTGCACATGACAGAGGGCTCACTGCAGATCAGACAGGATAAATGTTGTACTGAAAGAAAGACAAGTGTAATCAAATGCGTCATCTGTAATATCAGTGATTTTATATATACTCATATATGTGTATGAAAATGGTTTTGCAGTTCAAAATCCATATGGTGTCAGCATGGTCATAAAGACCATTTATCTTACCATTTTCAAGTGAACAAAAAATTAGAAATTGCTTTTATGAAGATCATATTATTCATATTTGTGCAAGTCAGATATTATACTAAATGGCTCTCATCATGCAGATGTCAGGCTGAAACTTTTAATTGAATTGTGAAGCAATCTTTCACAGTGACTTGGGGAAAAGAATAATGATTAGTCATTGCATCTCTCATTACAAAATTTCCATCTCCTATCATTTCTATCAGAGTCTCAAAAATATCAGAGGTAACTGGAGTCTGACCCACACAGTGAGAGTGGCAGAGAGAAAAATGATAATTATATACAGAATAGTAACAGTTCCAGGAGAGACATATGGCCCTGGTATTTCTTTCTGTTAGCTGGGAGCAGCAGCACTTTATGGTTCAGTGATCTGTTGGATAATCACAAAATAAAATAAAAGATATCATTTGTTACAGAGAATAAGCCTCAATAATGTTGTTGAACTACAAAATGACTCCTCTGTAATCACTGGTTGTAACAAGATGTGAATGATCCCAGTGCCACACACTGCCTCTGCCATCATGCCATCATTTACACCCCTAAATGAATACACATTCCCTTTCATATGGACACACATTACTTGGGTCTCAGAAACAGCACTGCCATAAATTTCACTTGTTATTTTATTCATATTTTCCCCTCAGGAGAAGAATTTATCCAGCAGAAAGCCTCTAGATTCTGGCAAAAACTGAGCATTGCCAATGGCTCCCTGGGATCCTCAGTAGTGTGCAGTGCAAATAAAATCAGTAATGGTCACAGCTTTGTCTATATAGAAACAAGATCTCTTAAGTGACACCACTGCAACTGAGAATGGAGGTGCTCCTAAATATCTCTTTAGAAGTACTGAAATGCCTTTGCTTTCACTAAAATCAGATATTTCCTTGAATCAAAGAATCATTAAGGCTGGAAAAGACCTCTGAGATCACCAAGTCCAACTGTGAATACAAATTGTGGATATTATCCTTCATTTGAGAAATCTACACTTTGGTCTGACACTTCTTGTTTGGATGTGGCAATTGGAAAAACACTTCACACTCACAGAAAATTTTTCCTTTCTGCTTTAAGCATAAACAGATACATTGGTTTGTTTGTAAGGTTGCCATCTAGATTATGAAAAAACAGCCTGCCATTAATCCATAACATTGGAAACGGAATTTAAGGCCCTTTACATTAATTCAGGTTGAAAATCCAAGTGGGAAGTCAGTGTAAAACTCTGGTTGAAGAGCACAGGTCTGTTCTCTGGCCCTGAGATGAACAGTTGCCATCTATCCATACGCAAATTCTCCACGAATTTTGCATCCCAAAGGAAAGTCACAGTATTCAAACTGGGACTAATCCCTGGACCAGGTGAGTTGCTAAACCTTCTCAGGAAATGGGTGAGGGCTTGCCAGGTGTGCCATGGACAATGCTGGCAGCTCAACGCTGGTTCCCAGTGCCTGTGCCAAGGGCCATGGAAATATTTAATGAGCTGGGATAGATACAGAATATGTGTCCTCATCATACTGCTGAAGTTTGTGCAATTCAAGCTGCTCACTGCTTTGATGTGAATAAATTTTGCACTTATTTATTAAAAACACTGAACAGGATTCTCAAATGCAATTACCCGAATTTTGGGTTCCCTTTTATGCATTGAAAAAAAGGACACTGATTTTCAAAAGCAGAGTTTTCTTAAGGATCAAGAGCATAATTTCTTAGATATCACAGACCTTGTCTTTGGAATTTTTGACTCTAGAGATGAAAAATATGACAGCTGTGAAAACTGAAGGTGACAGATTTTTTAAGATAAAATGTTATTAAATACTTCAAGAAACATAGCTAGGTGGTTTATGCTGAAATTTTACTGTGTTGGTATAACTGAATTTTTGTTCTGGAAGCTTAATTTACACATTTATCACAAGTTACATGAGTTACGTTTGTTTTGGGGGGATTTTTTTTTTCACTGGCTTTTCAAAGCCTTTGCACCAGAAACTGCTGAATTCGAATCTCCAACTCTCCAGATTTTTCGGTAGACTTTTGTTTTTCAACATACAGTAATTAAATGCATTATTTTTCATACAATGCTTGGGACTGTAAAAAATACATTAAAAATGATGACGGTTTTCATTTGGTTTTGTTTTACAGCTATTTATTTCAATGCAATAGCATGATTTAATTTAATAGCAATATTTCGGAATAAAGATTGTTAATTACATATAACTTGAAATTTAAGACTTTTTACTATTTGTGAATACGAAGTGTTTGTAATCATCCCTGCTTTTTTCTGAGCTTTTACCCTTCAAAAGTCTTTATCTGATTTTTTCTGATTTTTTTTTAATAAATATGTTTGGATTTGTTAAACTTAAACACAGACACATAGGAGAATATTCTTGACCTCTCATGTATGTTTGACTTGGTGTTCAGGGAACTGCAACAAAATCTCTGATAACTGGAACCAATAACTCTTTTCCATCTCTGTGCCACAGCAACCAGAATATTTAGCCCAAAAGAGAGGAAATAATATCAATGAACTTGAAATATTGTGATGACAAAAAAATATAAAATTACCAGGGAATTAGAAATTATGCTGGAAAAACTACTCTTCATTCATTAGTCACCTCAAAATAATTCCATGCAACATATTTTCCAGAGTTCCATCCAAAGGGAGTACCCAGGGCCCAGCAGGGTTTTCACAGATATTTCCTTTCATACCTTGCTTAGACTCTCCATTAAGCATGACAATGATAAACCTGATTTTTTTATTGCCTTCTTGATTAGCCATGCACAGTGTTTCCTGTCTTTTATTTACTTTTTATAGGGTAAATCTGGATAAGAAGCAGCAGAAACACTTTGTCTTGAGTGTGGTGTTTGAATCCTGAGTGAATATCTGCAACTCTCTTGGTCTTCCCTCTGCAACCTATTTAATCTTTATCCTCACTGTCATTGTAATCAAGGCTTCAATGGTAATAATTCAGACTTATAAGTCTAGACCTTTAGGAGACATTTCAAAAATGCCATAATAACATGGGGTTTCAACAGCTCCCCAAATTCCCCTAATTTCACCCACATTTAGTACTCTTTGGTGGCAACAATATTGTGTTTTCTACATTCCTGTATTACTGCTGGGTATGATGGGAAAATCCCCTTACTAACTTCTATTGCAAATACAGTCTAAGTATTGAGAACTTTCATGTATATCTGTATATTTAGATAAATGTAAAAAATTGATGATCTTAGAGGTCTTAGCCTTAATGATTCTATAATTCCTTTTTTTTTCACACTTACACATGTATGAATATTGATGGTAAGGATAGTTCTGTACAAACATTTAAACATAAGCATGTGCATCTCCACATCATCTAAAATGACAACTAGGTTTGTTGTTTCAGTAATCCAAAGTTTTCATAAAATGGATCCTAAGTCTACAGAAGCACTAAAATGTTCTTAAGTTGTTTAGAATTACTTTCTTGCTTCTAAATTTAAAACTAGGCTTTTGGGGCACAGGCTGTACTTTCTCTGGGGGTGTAATTGTCATGTACATATTAATATATGCAAATAAAATTGGAGTTTCAACAGCCACTATTCCTCCAAAGGTTAGATTCTCTAATTAGAGCCAAGCAATTAGTTCTAAAAAGTTTCCTTTTTTTTTTTTTTCCAGAAGCCTTGCATTTCCTTAGCAGTGAAATTACATCTCAGTCCTTCCTTTTCGTTTCAAGATATGAAATAATTACAACTGTACCTTCATTTCATCTTGCCCACTAATTGCCCCCTTTTAACACAGAGTGTTTCAAATGGTGCCTCTTTGAGATTTTATAGCTGTCTAATATGTACATGAGGATAGGTGCAATGTTAGAGCAAATTGAACTGTTCTTTGTCATTCTGACACCTTAAATCCCATGTTGGCGACTGATGTGACTGAGGAACCAGCAATAACTGAGTCCTCAGGCTTAATCTTCTCCCCCACATCCTCCCCCACCACACTTTTTTTTCTTAAATTAAAGTAAATCTCGATTTGATGTAGGAATTGTATGACCCTCTGAGTGCACCCAAAGATGAATGAATAGTTGAACCTTTTCTTCCTTTACAATGAGCTCTTACATTTTAAAACAAACTGTATTTGACCCTAGCACGACTTTTGGATTCCTTCTTGTAAATGGAAGAATCAACAATGATCAAATGAAAAAGGTCAGACAGTGAGAACAGCAAAGCGATTTGTGTAACTTTGAATGATTCATGGGATAGGATCATTTTAATCATAAAAGAGAGTAAACAAATCAATGTAACATGCCTGTCAGTTTGTTGTCTGAAAAAAGTACCCACATTCACAATGTGTAACTGGAGGCAAAAGGAGTCTACTCTTCCAGCATCTCCCTACAGGGAGGCACAGGCAGCTCCAGAGGGTAAATCAGCACCCCCAAGAAACACATTTCCCTCCCATGTGATCATCTCTCTTTCTCCACTGATTATTTGGGGAGCTCGGAGTCAGCAGGCTTGTAATGTATATCCCTCAGCCAAGTGCCTAAAAATACCAAATACCCCAGCAAAGGGAAAGATGTCAAGGAAAATCCCTGTGTGGCACTTAGGTAACCAAAAATAACTGCGAGATTTGCATGTGCAGAAACTGGTGGGCAATAAATGGGAGTTTAAATCCACTCCCCCAACTCACAGGTGTCCCATGCACAAAGCGGCCGAGCAGAGTTCACCGTGGAACCTGTCCCCCATTTCATTCCATAAAGAGAGAGATGAATAACTATCCAAACACGGTAGAGAAAAAAAAACAAAGAAAAAAGCAGGAATGAAGAGGCCCAAAGAGAGCTGCAACAGGGTTGATGTAGTGAAGATGTGACATATACAGGCAAATATGCCAAGGACTTGCCAGGTTGCACTTGCCCAGAAAGAGAACCCAGATGTCTCCAGCAATCTGAAGCAGCAGCAGAAGGAAGTGACCTGGGGGAGGTGGAAAGAGACGAGGAAGCTGGGAGTCCATCAGGAGTAGAAAGGATGAGTGCATAGGGAGAAAGAGAGTCCGGTGTTGCCAAAATGTCTCATTGCTTCTGTTCAGAGACACGATGGCACTCAGAAAGGGCTGCAGGAGAATTTTGCAATTAGCCTTGTTTTCCCCCCCTGTTTTTCCTTAGGGGAAGGAGGAGATTGGAAGGAAATAAAGGGAAGGCAATAAAATCCAACCTGTTCTTTTTAGTTTATGCACCAGCCCTTGCTTAGGGCTGTGCCTTAAGGCACAATATAGCCCATGCTGATTATTATAACAATTTTAAGCTTATTCCCACTTCCAGAAAATTGGTGCACTTACACATGTGCATACACATTAGACATGATAGTAGCTGAATTTTTTTTTTTTTAAGAAACAAAGATAAATAGATACTGCAAGGACTATCACACCCTTATCACACTACAACCTAACAAAGGTGGCAGTGTCAGCTTCAGCCAGGACAATGGATCCACTTACCTGCCTACCTGTGCAGGTGTAGGTTCTGCCTTAGGTAATGACTGATGTTTGTAATCTAAAGCCTCACCACCATGAAATTGAAGCTGATCGTTTGGTAAATAAGCAGGGAAAATAAAAAATGATGCCTTTAGAGGATCCATAAATATTGGATCCAAAATTATTTATTTTTTCCTTTAATGAAACAAAATATCAGGTTTATTGTGGTGATTGTGTTTTTGTGGATTATAATTTTCTCATCCATAGTAGCATTCATTTGCTGGTCCCATAGAGAAAATATCAAGAAATGGTCCTTCAACATATTTTTGCCAACATTTCCAGATGTAGTGAGAGGGAAATACTTTTTCATAGAATCACAGAATACTTTGGGTTGAAAGCGATCTTAAAGATCATCTCATTCCAACCCCTGCTACGGGCAGGACACCTCCCACTATCCCAGGTTGCTCTAACCCCTGTCCAACCTGGCCTGGGACGCTTCCAGGGATCCAGGGGCAGCCACAGCTTCTCTGGGCACCCTGTGCCAGGGCCTCAGCACCCTCACAGGGGAAAACTTCTTCCTAATATTCCTAATATTTAACTGATTAAAACTTAACTTTGCACTGTCATTTGCTGGCATAAACCAAAATCCAGGGTACAACCAGGTGAATAAATATCTTTCTCTGAGATACACCTTCGGCAAGACTTTGAATTCTTTCCCTCAAGCAGGTGACATAATGAGAGAGGCTGCTGCTGCAGTCATTGCTTTCTAAAAGACATGAAATATATTTGGAAATCCATCATTACCTGATAAAGCACTGACAAGCATCCTTGCCTACAGTAATGATTTGGGGACTCCAGTGTTTGCGCACCTCCCTATAAAAATGAGAATAAACACTACTCTGCAAACCGAGGACATGCAAGTAGAAACTTTCTCAAAGTCACGCATATAAGTGTACTTCCAAAAGCCAGGATTTGAAGAATCTCCCTGAAGGAATAGGTCCTACCTCATGCCTGGATCAAAGCCATGAGGAGATCCTCCCCTACAGTCATGTACAACTTCTCGGTCTCTTGGCTTCTTCTTGCATTTGTAAGGTTGAGCAGAGTTCAAACTCCAATATTGTCTACCAGAATGCTTCGTCTAACTTGGGAAAGAAATCTATTAACATCCCACCTTCTTACAAAGGTTCTCAATCCCTAATCCCTATCTCCCTGCACATGAAACCACTCTCAGCTGACAGAGCCCCCCAAAACTCTGTTGCGTCAACCATGAACCCGCTGATGCCAGCTGGGAGCAGGCAATGGATGTCGTGGCCTCTTGAGATCTCTCCCAGATTTGTTTTTCTACACCTTTATGAAAGAAGCAGCGGGAGATGGCTTCATTCAGTTCGATCACATGGGACCTTCCCTCACCAGGTTTCCGTGGAGCCAAGGTGCAGCGTAAAGCTGTCATCCCTGTGGGTAATACTCAGGGGGCAGGGACAAGGCAAACACCATCTGCTCTTTCTCCTTGGCACCGCATCTTCACAGGCTCTGGGAGGTGCATTCATACCTCCAGGAGGAGTTAAATCAAGATCTCACTCATCAAAGATATTGTAATAGTCGGCCAGAAATCTAATATAAATGTCAAGCAGTTGTTCTCTGAAATATCATAGGCGTTGTTTGCCATATTGCTGCCTTTACCTTTCTCATGTGAATTTAGTTAGAACTGGTAATAAAGTGTTCCAAAAGAACATGGGAGAATGCTGACTGGACAAACAGAAACTTTCTTCAAGAACACTACAGTTTGTCAAAATTTTTGGGGTAAAGTTATCAAATGTTTGGTTTCATGGGAGAAAAAAAGTCTGGGCTCTTCACTTCCACTTTGTCATGTGTTATAGAATATATAATGCAAATATACTTAGGAAAAGAATGCAGTATAAATGGCAACAAAAACAGGACCAGCATGAAAAATCAAAAGTTTTCTCGCAAAATATTTTATAATGTATTTTATTTTAAGTTCTCACACAATTAAAAAAATTTTGTCCAGAAACTGATGAAACTACATTCACCCTGGAAGTCTGAAGATGTGAAGTGTAGCTGTGAAGGTGATCTCCATTTTTCTCAGTGTTGAGCTAGATAAATACTCCTAAAACTTTCTGAAAACTTCACATCCAGAGTCTGGATGCATAAAATAGGGCTTGAAACCCAAAACCTCTATTTACCTATTCAGAAAATAGCTGCCAAGTTTTGGAAGAGATTATGCTATTACAGTGTTTCTCCACTCATTTAAACATTTCTGAAGCTCCTTGAATTCCACTTTTGTGCATGCTCAGAGATGTTCTTGTGTGATTGCTTTGATACCAGCGACATCCCCTGAGGCAGTTGAACTGGCAGATGTTTTCAGATTACCAGTTTACCAGTTCAGACAGGCACTTCATTAAGTAGAGATACAGACACGTTCTATTGAGAGGAGTGACAATGTCCGTCTTTCATATTATAATCCAATGGTTAGAGCACAGACACACGTGGGAAAGAAGGCCATATTCCTTCTCAAGGACACAGGTTCATTTTCTCTCCACTCAGAAGAGAAGCCACAGCATCTGGTGGGTTCAAGCGGCTGCTGCTGAGCTTATCTTTTGTTTTTGATGGTGACTTTTCCGGTGATGTTTGATGTAAAGACCAAAACATCGAGATCTCTTAGTGTGCTCTTGTTGAAGAGCATTAAACCTGAATGGCTGAGCTCGAGCCAAGAAGGGAAGAAACCCCAAGATTCCTACTTGGAAAGCAACACTACGTCCAGCACTTTGTGTTGTAAATGTGACTGAAAGCACCTCTACACATTAAAAGGAACAGCTGTCTTTCCAAACACTGAAAAACTGGAGAAGACTTTGGACTGTAAAGGAACACCTTTGACTCCAGCTCAGACCAGTTGCCAAGCTCTGGAGACCAGTAGGATCTCAGGGATAGCCCTGCACAACCAATCAGCTCCCCACCAAGGGATCCTAGTTATGGTTAGATTTTCATGCCTGAGGGGCACAACCCTCCTCAGACAATGAACAGGGAACCTCAGGATGCAGGGCAGAGTTCTGGAGTGTGTTTCACACTCAGAACCAGCGAGACAAATGTCCATTCTCCAGGTGCCTTCATCTGCTGACTCCTCTGCTCACCCTACCTGAAGGGACACAGGGAATCCATCAGATTGGTTGTCTGATTCAAAAAAATTTAACCTCAGTGCTATCTCAGAGTGCATCACTTCCCATTTAGGGACATGGAGCTGTTTCTCCAGCCATGCTGCTCTTATTCTGTAGTACTGGAAACTTCAGTAGAGCTCCTCATCTCATTTACATTGCATTGTAGGAGTTTAAAGTCGCTTTGAAGAAGTGAGGCTAGAGAAAGGATTTGGAAGATGAGAGAATGGACAAGAGACTATATCAACCCTTTCATTATCTAGATTTGAAGGGCATGTGAGATCAGTATTCAAAAGAGCCAAAATACAGTCACAGTTTTTGGATGAATCCACTTATGAATTGTGAATCACACCGAGAAATTTTCCCCTTCAGTGACTAAGGGGAAGACTTCGGGGGTCTGATATTAAACTGGGGTAAATTATCTTACTTTCTCTGACACCAATGAAGCCTTGACAGTTTACACATGCTGCTCACAGATGTCAGTCGCTTGCAAACACTGCTATTGTAAGACAAATTTTAACGGGTGACCTATTGATTAAAGGCTTATGTGTTTCTACTGTCCTGTTCCTAATCCCTCTATGAAAACTGTTTTGAAGACAGTACCTTTTGGAGCATGCAATGTTAGCTTCCAATAAAAAGGAGGCCAGTTTTTAAAAAGGAACTCTTAGTGATGCAGTAAAGATTTTCTACTTTCAGCAATTTTGCTCGATTAAACTTCTTTGGGTCTTACCACAAGTTACAGTAGATCATGACAGCAATGTTGGTGACTAGCTTGGAAATTGTGTCAGATCTTTGACCAGAAAGCTCCTGAATTGGTTTCACTCCTATTAAACTAACGGACTGGGCTTTGTGTCTGCAGGAGACGTTTTGTTGTCGCGTGGTGCAGGGCCCCCGCTGGGCCATTCTGTGCCCTTTTATTGTTTACAGTTTACGTGTTGGTGCTGGGCTGTCAGATGGAAGCACGAGGTGGGTCAGGCTGCATTGTCATGCAAATGACACCCAGATTTACATATTACCCCAGACTAATATTCATTGTGATGTCTCAATAAGGTCGCCTTTGATGGATAATAATTTTTCCAAGACTACAGTCTTCTTTGAAAGTGCAAATTAAACAGAAGCCCCATTAATAGGATTTCAATAGTCTTTAAATGCTGTCAACTGTTCAACTGCATTGTGGAGTTTCAGGGTCAGGTTCTTCCATCCAAACTTATGGTGGTGATTAGTGACTGCTCTACAAATAACCTATTTACAGATAAATAAACTATTACTCAGCCCAGGTGTTACAACCTGACATTACTACAAACAAACCCTGGAGAAGTACATAAAATTTTGGTGAAGGGTTTTTTTTCAGTTAGTATAAGTATGTAGTTCAAGAAATAAGAACCAAGACCTGCAGTATTTCACAAAAAGTTCAATCAATAAGTTATTTTGAGAGCAATATACGGCAAAGAACAAGATACTGGAACTTTATGAAGGAGGAGTGTTGAAGACATGATATTCAGTTGTCTCCACGCCAATATCCATCCTTTCAGTGAGATTTGGAGATGCAGAAGTGCCCTACCTTAACAGTCCCTTCAAGGCTATAAGAGCAAGAAACACAAGGAAGGCCTCAGGAGAAACACAACCTCTATTTAATGCCTCCTGCTTCATCAGGAACTCTTCCCTTCATCCAGACCTCACACCTAAAGGATGTTCTCCATTTTATGTCCTTCTTTTATCCAGTTTCTGCAGTCACCTGTACTTCCTGACATCTGGGCTTCCACTCCTACTTAAAAGAATTAGATGGACTTCCAAGCAAGGAGTTAATTTAGGGTTTTTTTGGCTGCTGAGAAAGCATGTTCCTGGCCACTCTGTCTGAAGTAAGACTGTTGCATTTTTATCTGTCATTTCCAGAAAAATTATTGCTTTTATTGTACTATAAAGAGTCAGTCCAGTAACTGTAAAGAAAAGATATCATCTTGAACATCCACTGGCTTCTGCAGAGTATATGGACAGGAAAAATATCAGTCAAGTGAAAGACCCATTTCACCTTGACTCAATACAAAATAATGAATGGAAACTTCTAACAAATGTCCTCAATTCTGAAAGTCCATCTAAAGAAAATTATCATGTGAGGAGAGAGGATGTGTCCAATGGTGTCCCTCTTACAGGGTACGTGGCAACATTTGCCTGACCCAATTAAAAGTCTACAAATAATACTTTTATATACTCTGATTACAAAAAAAAAAAAAAAAAAAAAAAAAAAACCACCCA
>WEKY01048757.1:144461-163100 GCA_013390045.1 Picathartes gymnocephalus | reverse complement strand
ATTCATTTAAGGGAAAGGTTCTAAGTCTGCTCCACTCACAATTTTGCTTGTGTTCTTATATGTCCAATACATAATACGATAAACTATACTAAAACATAAAAACCAAAAGTTATTTAAATAATCAAATTTTAATTTTAGTGTTTTACTTTAGAAATAATAGTGCAATTCCAAAGACATCAAATGATAACCTGCCTCCTCTTCTAGCAGCTGACTGAAGTTTAAATTATAGAATGCTTCCAATTAATGAATTAAGATGTCAGGATTGGGCTATTTTAAATAACAGCATCCGCTTCTCGCAAATTTTATACCACTGAAACAGACTCTCTAAGGAAGACTCACAATGCTATTTACATTTACACATACTCAATTCACTCTGTTGGAATCTAAAGGAAAAAAAATACAATTCCAATGTAAATATTTTAAATCTATACTGAATGCAAAAGAAAACCTCACCTGCCCAAGCCTATCAGCCAAAAGTCAGTTGTGATTCAGCACTTTTATAAAATGCACAGGAACTCCACTGTGTGTTTTCCTAAAATACATTTTCTAATTATTTTTTTATTTCATATCTCTTCCTTTAAATTACTATTTTTGATTTTAATATCTCTGAAAATATTCAGGTCTGCATTTATTAAGCTTTCCTGGTCAGTAAGCTAAAGCTTTGAAACCTTGTTTCTTGTTTAATGCAGAAGAGAAATGCATTATATTCTAACATAATTGATTTTAATTCAATGTCCCAAATACATTACTTGCTGATCCTACTATGACAAATAAAACTGAAACAAATAAAAGCATCAAAACGTGCATAGGTCATGAAAGCAGTATTTTCTTCCCTCTCATTAGAACTGTTTAATTTTCACATTAAAAGCAATATGCAATTTCAGGCCTTCCCAAAGGGCCCTAAGAGAACCTGAATGTCCACTGTACATCAGCCACATACAAAGCAGAATTCATCAGTGAGTTACAACACACACGCACAAAACCAATAGAAAATTTTATGCCAAGTTTTTGTGTACCATTTTTCTACAATCAAACACATTTTTCATACAGAAATGCCACTAATGCATATAACTTTAAAATGTATGGAACAGTGTTTGAACGCAAATAAAGCCAGTTTAAACTTTGTCAAAAATGAGTTGCATTGCACTGTAGCACTCAATAAATACTGTGCCAATATCTTCATTACAAAGCTTTGTGGAACTGTTCAAATTAACTTAGATCTGGAAAACAATATGAAATTTTTTGGTGACATTTTGCTGATAAGGTTTCAAACCAAGAAGATTTATCATATTAAACATGGAGTAAATGTATTTTCTGATGTTTCCAATTCTTTCATTTCAGTATTTAGAAGAGAGATTGAAGTTCACGAATTTTCCTCTCATGGTTGGAAAGGTGGAGTAAGAACTTCATGTTATCTAGGGATTAAATGAATATTTTAATGTAAACACTACGTTCAGTTTGAGAGATGAGGCAAGGAGAAACTAGTAACTACTTTGACAGATTAAGTGGCTGGACAAGTAAATGCAAAGTTAATGTATTATTTGGCTATTTTGTATTTTTAAATGGCAGAGGGAGGAAACCTTTCAGGAGAAAGAATCTGTAAGCAGACAGTAACCTTAACAGAGAGATGATTCACCAAAGCAGTTTACTAAAAACATCTCATTTAGGAAAATAAGGCACTAAACATGAGGAACCAGCAGCACCTCCAGAGAGGCATATGGATTCTTTACTCCCCAACCAAGCACTTAATAGCCTCATTACCCCAGATTTACATCCATCATAACGTGTCATCAAACAAAATTTTAAAAACCCCCAATTAATTCCATTTAGTTTATATAAATTCTTGATGATACAAGTAGCCCAAATAACTTATATGAAACACTACTGGCAAACCCTTAAATGTCCTGAATTCAGAAAATAAACTGTTTCTTCCTAAGCTAGGTGGCTGTGCTCTGTCCTCTTGTTCTACAGCTGTGACACACCTTCCTTGACACCACCTACCCACTTTACAGCCTCATTGAGCAACTGTATTTCTGAGCTGGAACACTTATTCAAATAGTTTAGAAGTTTTTGTCATCTAGGAGTTATCAGAAGTTTATCCAGTTTGGCAATGACCAGGCTATTTAAAAATTCACTAACTGTAATAGTATTTAAGATTCATAACATTTTGTAAATTTTTGCAAAGTTGTGTTTGCAGTTTCCTTTCAGAATTAGAAATAATATTGTGAATAGATTTCACAATTATTCATACTTCCTTATCCCTTATTTCATTAATTTGATCTCATATTTTAAACCTCTTTTAAACCAACCCTTCTAGGATGTAATTTGACCTTNATGTAATTTGACCTTTTTCAATGGATCTGTGCCAAGTGTGTCTTACCATTATAACCTACAATAAAATGGCTCATTAAGTAATACTAGTATAATTTTGGTTATAACCTGCAAATTTTGAAACAGAAAATAAAAGCAAGGCTACAGCTAAACTTTACTGAGTCTTCTGATGCGTGAACTTCTGACTGCCTGCAATACGTATATATATGTGTGTATATATATATATATATATACACACACACACGTATGACATAATCTGAAAAGGACACCCCAAGCATATGAGAGGTTCCCACAAATACTTAGCAAGATATTTTTCCAACCTCAACTTCCTGTCCAGACAATTTTTAGAATTAATCTGAGCTCTCTTCAAGCTACCAGATACTACTTTTTGCCACTGCCTTGGATCAGCCTCTTCATGGGCTGCAGCACATGGCAAATGTTAAGTACATTCACAATATTATATTGTACACTATATTAAAATTATATATACAGCTGTCTGGCTGTCTTTAAAATGCGGGTTCAGTTCTCAATTCCTCAGTTTTCTGGCAGAATACATGCATGTTTAAACTCTGTAAAATAAAGAAACCTCTTTGCTGATCTCCATCTTTAAATCCCTAAAATTAGCTATCCTTGTAGAGCAGCACTATTGCTAAAAGCAAGGTACAATCTTCTGAACCTAATGCTGAAGTTCCTGGATGCTGCAATATGGCCTGCACTGTGCAAAGGTTCAGCTCACATAATTATTATTATTCATTGCTTGTAGTGCCTAGGAGACCTAATTGTGATAATCCCCTCTGAACTTTAAACTGCATGACCCTTTGATTTTTTTAATAGAAGGTTAGAAGAAGAAACAAATTGCTATAGAAGGAGAAGGGAAAACACATTCTTAAGAACTTGGGGCAAGAGACATGAGTATTTTAAAAAATTCATTTTAGCAGCACCCAAGCATGAGGTTGAAATGGAGTATGAAAGAATTAAGAGGGTGAGCTAGCTGTGACATTAGAGATTGAAAGGAAAATGTGATTAGGGTTAAAAGAGATCAAACAACAAAGACTTACTGCCAAAACAATTTTACCAATTTATTTGAAAATGCCTTAAAGACTTCTACTAACAAAATAAAACTGCCAATAATACCTGAAGTTTATTTGTTTGCTTATTTGATTGTTCGACATGCACTGACACAGAAAAGATACATTTTGAAGTCCTAGCTTGTTTTTCCTTTCAGTTGGAATGATCATTTGAGAAAATATCACTTATGAGTTACCTAAATGACCCAGCACTGCTCTAAGTGGAAACTTTTAGCTGACCTCTATGCACATTAGGAAAGACAACAGATACCTGCTCCTCAGGCATCCACTACCCGATCACCATCAACAGCCACCTACTCTTTTGGCAAAACATTCAGTTGCAATATGAAGCGTAAATACAGTTTCTAATATTTTTACCCCCAAGGTCCCAATTCCAGTTGATTTTATGTCCTGAAATGTCAAGAGATTGCCAACTACCTTGACACTTAACTGATCATGAAGTTAAGTACATGCCAAGAGCATTAACTTTGATCCAAGCTATTCAAAATTTCAACTATTAAATACACATTCTGTCGATCCTAACATCTCTCAGACTTACCAGAATCTACTGTCACTATTGGGTAATGGCAAAATATGAACTAAAGCTGGGAAGTAAGAAAGAATCTCCAGGCCTGTTACACACGCTTGGTCCCACCTTGTCCACATCACTTGTGCATATATTCATCTATAGCACAGTGACTCTCATGGATATGCCAGGCTCCCACTCATAAGGACATTAAAGATTATTTCTAGGATCTGAATTATCACTGGAAATTAAAGAGTTGATGTGACTCTTGCAGTGGAGAGAAGATCTGTTACATTTTCACAGCTGTCATGTTCAGAACAAAAGCAAAATTTAGACAAATATATTTCTAGTCAAACTCCCTCATCTTCATTTTAAAAGTAAATGGTTTCCAACAGCCCAAGTATGACAAATACATAAATTGGTCTTAGGTCACTTCTCCACTTGGGAATATTCAGGGGTTTCAAAAGTAATCACTCAAACCAATGAATGGTAAAACAAATGTTCATTTTAGGAACTAGTAAGGAGAAGAATGGAAGTTAAAGGTCCAATTCTTACTGCATTTAATCATAGTAAAGAGCACCATTTAGATATATATAGGGGAAAAAGGGGAAAAAAACCAAAACTCAACCAAAAAACTTCCACTTAAAAGTTTCTTTTCACTTTGGTTCAATGAGAGAAGAAATTCTACTGCCTTCCCCAAATCTCAGATTATGACTCCAAGAAATACACTGCTTAACACATTTCACTAACTAACGGTATCTTTTTCCACTCCTACTCAACTACATTTCAGAACAGAAACTGATCCAGTTTTAGTCTTAAAAAATGCATAAACCACATTTGCTTCAGAGCAATCCTTATTTTAAATGATAAGCCTACCAACTTCGGTCTAAGAAAGAGAACATCACAAAATCAGTATTTTCTCACCTGTTTTTATTTGTTCCCTAGACAACCGATAAAATAAACTTTTGTGAGAGACCATCTTTTCCTGCTCCTAGAGACAACATAAAATCTATTGAAATTTTTGCAAATGTTCAATAATCATAACATATTTGCATATTTACACATGATATGAAAAAGAGTTCAATCTATTAACTTTGTGAAGCAAAGCACCACAGTCATGCCAAGTTGTGAAGTACTTTCACATAAAGAAATCCTCCAGTACCTCTAACTTCAATGTATTACTTGTCTCTTCCCACCACTTTTACACTTAAAGGTCACAGCAAACCTGCGGCTTAGTGAAGAGAGATGGGCAGACTTGCTCTGCAGCCCCTTTATTCCTAGGGCCAGCACACAAGGTGCATCTAAAAAGGAGGATGAGCCACAGATATAAAAGGTTTTGTGCATTATATTAATTTTCCAAATGCAAAGTGCATTTTCTCTAAAGACTCTCTGGTATTATTACCACAAAAAGTGAAGATGGGTCATCCAGAAAGCCATCAATAACTCAAGTGCTGACTTGCTTGGTTCACTTCAGTTATTTGTATCAGGTAGTTGGCAGTCTCTTATGTCAAAACTCTGTAGGAACTCAACTCTAAAGTAAACTGTGACATATTTCCTCACTCACTCTAACTATGAATTTAATAAATTCTTTGATGTGGCATTTCAATAGATATTCTATTCATGTTATTCTGAATTCAAGTTAAACTATAAAACAATGTTCATTGAGCTGTCAGTCAAATTTCTACTAACAAAAACATTTCTGGGTACTTCCTCCATTTCATCTGTGTGTCTACCAAACCAAAAATTCTTTAGGAGTTTTTATATTAACCATATTCAGAAGTAATTTGAAATTGATTTCTGCTTTAATGAAGCAATGGCTGTTAGTTTCACAATGGAAAAGAATTGCAGACAAACCTTCACCGAGTGTTTTAAAAATATCAATATACATCAATTACAAATACAGTTACTAATATTGCTACATTTAAGGTATATGCATGTAAGGTGCCCAATTATACTATTAACAAGCAGCTCTCCTACACACATATACATTTTTAGAAAGAGAATTCAGTCTATTTAACAATTCACTAACAAAGCTATTCCTTAGCTCATCCCTGCCATAACCTGCTCTATTCAGAAACATATGGGAAAAGACATTAAATAACCAGTGAAAACCACGGACTTCTGGTATTAGTGCTACACATTGCATACCCCTATTCATTATTCCACCTCCCTTGTTTAATCTATCATTAAGACTCAGTGACCCTACACTAAATTTAAAGCAGATCCTTCCTTCCTCCCATGCCTAAATTCACATACTTTTCTAGTTGGGGATGCCCTCAAGTATTAGCCACTCTACAGGGTTTCTCTAATCTCAGCTCTGAACTATGTTGTGCTATAGAAGCAAGAAATTGCTGGTTTACATCTTTAACTATGGAATCTTCTACCCCTCCCTTACTTAATAAGACAGAGAAAAATCTTTCATGTAGAACATATTTAACATGCTTAAAAATTATATATTTTCCTTTATATGATATAGACTAAAAGTTATAAAATATATTATTTTAAAGCACTGCTTCCCTGAACTTGTGTCAACACAAAGTTCACACAATTTCACTGGAAACAATTTTAAAGCTTTCAAAAGTTTATTGTTACATTGTATAAAAGCTAGATCTTTATTTATATTCAAAGTCAATACGAAACAGGCTTCTAATAAACAAATTTTAACAAAATAAAGCAAGAAGATGACCAAAAGTCAGATATTAGACTTGCTTTTGGTTTTTTTAACATAGGAACTAAACATAGGAACATAGTTTTTAACATAGGAACTAAAAACATAGAAAAATATTAAGACCTGTACCTCTCGCATCTTCTTTTACTGACACAGTTTTCAGTGTAGCAGTAATGGCAGTACAGGTGAAAACATATGAGTTTTCTGAATGAGGGACAAGAACCTTTGTTATTGCCATCTGTAGTATTTGCCAACTATATCCCTGCCTGCCACAACAAGGTGAATATCGACCTCCACCAGGATTTTAAAAGTTAAAGACACTAAGACTGTGAGTGAGGCACAGATGTAATTCCATTCAGGCAAAGGTACAATCCAAATATAGATTTTTATGTCCACCAAAATAACTCATACAAATTTGTTTCCATTTTGTGAATAATGCTACTTCTGGCGTATTTTAAAATGTTTAAACACATCTCCTCAAAAGTAAGTTGAATTCCTCAAGAATAAAGTTGAAAAAAGCAGCTTCAACCTGGCCAAAAAGCCCAATCTGAATTCTCTCTGGCTCTTCTTTCTTTAAGTCTTTTCCTCAAACAAGTTAGTACTTGAACAAGTATATATGAGTCACAACGACTTGTAGAATACAATAAGTTGATGGGAAAAGCAAATTATTAAGGTTCAAGTTGTCAGGTTATCAGATAACAGAAAAATATTAGGAACAGTTAAAATAAACACACTGAGCCAAGAACAACACTAGAAAACCTGAAGTCTAAGTTCTACACAGGTGCAGACATGGGAAGATGAAGGGAAAGTGTTACTGGAGAAAGAAAATAAACAGTAACTGTGAAGTCTACAGATCAGTTTGGAGATAAAAATTATCTGCAAGCCACTCAAGTGTAGAACTTTTCTTCACAAACAGCAAGACTTCTATGAAGAAAAGAAGTGCTGAGAAGGCCCTAGTCCTGCAACCTCTAGTTCAGGCTTTTTTCCTAAACTAGACTGGCTTCCGGACCTGGACTGCCTTAATTAAAAATATAAGTAGTCTACAATACTGAAACCACATTTTCCTTTAAAATTCCAAAATACTAGAAGAAAACTACATTATCTTGTTCTACTAAGAGGAGTGCAGAGCTGAGTCTCTCTCAGTGCAACGAGTTCCCTCGCTGTATCTTCAACAGTGGCCACCTTCATGAATAGTCTGGTTTGAGTGACTCAGAAACACAAAGCTGTTTCATGATGGAGGAGTCAGTAATTCTTGAATATACAACTAACTGCAATTTCATTAGTGTTTGACCAAAACACTACAGCAATTACCTCTTCTGCAGATTCCAGTCTTTACAAAGCTCACCATTCATTTGCTGCAGAACAACAGAGAAAACTTAATGATCACTTCAGAAAATGAGCTAATATAAAGCTCTTCTGACCATTTTCACTATTCTATGGTGCTAACTTGTCATCTCACCGAAATGGAAAGACCTGAATAAAGGTTAACTTAATGAATTAAATATACGTATTATTTTCTCTGTGCTTTTCAGTCTTAGCTTGACATGCAATTCTATAACCATTAAATAAGCAGTGAACACCATTCCATTTAATGAAAAAAATTACTTAAATTACAGATTAGCGATTCTCAGTGACTCATTTCCCCCAAAACACCTCCAATTCTGCACAGAATTAACATTGTCTCCATCAGAATTCCTTCATCTAAAATAAAACTAGAAACTATGTATTACAAAACAAGATTCACAGATAGCTAATATTAAGATCTGAAAAGATCTATACAGCTCAAATTAACACATTTCTATAAATCAAAGCAAAATTCATCCTCACGTTCATTCCTGTTACAGAATTGTCACCTCAATATCCAATAAAAAGAAAGAACTAATGAGGTATTTCAGTATCTCCCAAAGAAATATTTTCAGCTCTGTTTTTCTTTTAAGTGCTTGAAAGGAAAAGAGTAATGAATTGCTCCCACAGAGTCCTTTTATTATTCTGTTATAGCAACAAGAGAGTTACACCGAGTCTTTATTTTTCACATACTCCAAGATAATTTTTTGTCTCACTGCAACAATGACAAAGGAAGCAGACCAGGACAGTTATTTATCAGCACCTGGGAAGTGCTGCTTGAAGCAGCAAATATCCTTGTTTCGACTAAGGGGTAACAGGGTGAGATGACAGATCTTTTGGGTAACTAAGTGATATCTCAGAGCTCTGCACTACCATTCAGACAACAATCCAAGGAAGTAAGTTTCCACAAGAGACAAGGATCTAGTCTTCTAGCAAAAACCAGGTCACTGAAACTGAACCTTGTTCAGTTTCCAGGTCTACTTCTCCCTATTAGGATGAAGATCCCCTATTGGACAAGTAAGCATCCTCTAACCCTGAGAGTATCCACATTCGTCATGGGGGGCACGGATTTGAGATGGGGAAGACAAATCTGTTACAGTCCAGCAATACCACGCTGGAAACTTGAAGAAAAGACTGAGAGACTTCCCTGGTCACTCACCTGCACAGAGAGTATACCTGGACCAAAAAGTGTTTCAAACAGGACAGTGAAATCATAATCACTTCTTTCCTGATCTATGTGAGAATACTTAGAAGATAATTGATTACAGGCACATCCAGCAGATCAATGTATATAACAGGCAGGCTAAAGAGACTTAAGGACAAGATTTATTAACACCATTTTTGTTGTATATGGAAGCAGATCAGCCTTGAGTTACCACAACCCGGACAGTTTGGAGGATATCCTCCCAGGTGTCTTCTCAGAAATGTTCCAAATCAATGGGATACACGACCCTTGAGCACTCACACAGATGCACAAGAAGAGAATGGACATTTCTGGAAGGCTAAATGCTTTCCCAGAGAGAAGTCAGGTGTCTGAACATCCTTATCAAAGTGTGATCACCACCATGACATTGGGGTATGTGAGGCTTAAGCACACACACTATCAATAGCAGCTGAAAAACATTTCATAAAGAGCTTGTGATCCTGCCTGGGCCAGTGAGCTGTCACTAACCCACCAACCATCAGAAAAGGGTCAGAAAGCTATGTATGTATCCAGTCACATGGAAGGTACGACCGATGACAATAAATCTGGTGAATTTATGTTGCAGCCTTGTGTTTTTAAGTAACACATGCCAAAACAGCAGTCCTGACTAAATAAGAACCAAAAAAAGTTGAGTTACAAAGTATACAGACAGGAATCTAGCACAGAATGTCCTCCTCAAGCAGCAAAATCAGCTCAGTAACATAAAAACTCTCTGCATGAATGCAAAAATAAAGGCTTTTGGACACTCTGTTTCATCATCTTGTACTGATTTTGGAAATTTCAAATAGTTTCTGTAAAATCCTCTTCCCTTGAAAGAAGAGGCCAGTGGATTAGAAGTCCCAGGAAAGGTTTGCCTGCAGATGTCTTATGAAAACGAATTCCTGAAACGCAGCAGGCAAACACATGGCAGTGATGGCAGAAAGCCAACAAAGAGCTAAGAGCTGCTGGTCATGGTGTCACAGTGACAGGCATTTTAAATTAGAATTCCAGATCAGGAGAAATGGATGTAATCTGTCACCAAAGCTATGGAGAAAACAGAGAGATGAGACTGGAAGGGAAATAAGTCACTCCTCTCCAAAATTCTGAAAATGTTTTTGAAAGTAGAGATTGACATACCAGCTACTAAATATAAGTTCACCTATGGTGGCTTTGCCATTGATGATAACCCAAGAACTCTATCATGATTTGCAAGGAAGCTGTGGGAGCAGGGGGGCATCAAAGACATCTGCAGTTAGCTCTAGCACACATCTCTGACCTTGCTGTAGACTCTGAAAGCATGCAATCAATCTATGCCTGAAGGAAAATCCTCAATTACTCACTGAAATTCAAAAGTTCAGTTGTGTAAGTGACAAAAAAAGATCCTGTTTCTAGATTTTGGTATACAGGCAATGCCAGAAAAACAGGAAGTTTTTGTTCATATCACCACCTCTTTGAGACTGATAATCCAGATCTGATCCTTGGAAATAGGTCACTAAAAGACTAGAATCTGAGATGGAGATTTTGAGGACATGCTAATGTCACATTATCTTAAAAATGCTTATGACCGCACATGAGACAGTAGCCTTGGGGAAAATGTAAAATTAACCTGTAAGAAAGCTGCAATATCATCCAAATGAACAAGATGAACAGTAGAAATGACAACCTCACACTTTTGTTTTTCAGTATCTGTCTCTGATTCAGAAGATCTTAAGGCATTTTTACCGTGCAGGGACAGAGGAGGATAGAAAAGCACATTTCAGAATAAAAACTGTGTAGAAATACTTGAAAATTAAACACTTCTTTCTACTTTCATCAGAGCTTTCCTTTTAAAAAAGAATCAATAAAGCTTCAGAAGAGTAAACCACGTACAGTTTGTTCTTCCTGCATCAGCATCAGTGCCAATGAACCCTAAATCTTTATTGTTTCCTATTAGCTGCTAACTAGAAGGAACACTGTGATTTCCTGAGATCCCAGGCTGAGACTTGCTGTAGCAGCAGTTAGAAAAAAATGATCTTGTTTTGACTTGTCTGCTGGGTAAACTTGACATTGAAGCTACATGGTGGAAAATAAATACATAATACCAAGATGTTAATTTTACAGCAACACTTAACTCTTGTGACCACAATTAACACTCAAGGGGGGGAAAAAAAAAGCCATTGACAGGTCTGCCTGGCTCCTGCTTGTGCACTGCCTCCCAGGCTCCCTCTCTGAGCAGCAACTCAGCTCCTGCACAAGCCGGGCTGGCACTGACCCCAGGGCTGCCTTCAAAGCAGCACCAGGGGAGGAAGAGGGGAGCAGGGTGACAGGGAATTAAATGCAGCTGTAAAATGACATTGACTCCCAGCTAGGATTCAAAACAGAAGTCCAAGAGCAAAGGGTTGCTGAGAACAGCTCATCCTCTCCTCCTCCCTCTCCTCCCCTCAAGCTCTGGGAACACCTCTATGAAGAGAGTGGCAGGACACGAGTTCCTGAGGAAACAACAGTTTTGTGGGAGCTACATCCAATTTCTGAGGCAGAATTGGCCTTAGAATTATGATGCTACAAGGTCTTAATTTCTCATAAAATGACAAAAAAGGTGCATTTTGGAAATACAGGTATGTTTGTTTCACATAAACACTGCTCCACTCCCTGAGGGCACAGAACCACTGCTGTAACACTGAACTCCTCCAAAATACCATGAACCTCATGATATGGTGCAGTATTTTTACATCTTTTCTGCAACAGTGACATTTATCACTATATTGGAAAACGGACTAAAAAGAAAACTCCAACAAGTCATAATTTTAACCATGGAAGAACATGGATAGCATGCTTAGAGAAATTAATAGTGTAAACATGTTTCTATTCATGATATGAACACTAAACTTTCTAGTAATTTCTAATGTATCAATGTATTACTTTCTAGCAATTCCTAATACTACACTTAAATTGCCAAGCAGTCAATGAAGGGAGTGCAAAACAGACCTTTTTTCATTTTATTCCAAATGTGTTACAGTAAGCTGGCAATGATTGACAAATGGGAGAACAAAAGAATGCAAGGAATTGAGAAAGAGCTTTTAAATAGTCTGAGAAACATTCTTCTTTTTGTCTACGGAACCATCCAAAGTCAAAGGATAAATCCAAAGTCCTTTTGGTTGAAGAAGAAAGTCATCATGGAAAGAAATCCCTTGAAGAACATGTCAGCTTTTTTAACTTATTCATTAAATAATAAAGGTAACAATTTGCTACACGCAATCAATAAAGACTGTGGAAGGTCATCAATCCAAAATGGCAACCTCAAGAAATGCCAACTACTGACCAAACTCAACCAGATTCAAGGACATAAATGCCTATCAAACCTTAATTATTAAGTAATAAATCCCTTTAAATCAATATATTTGGAAAACTAATTCAAAATTATTAAAGAAGCAGATAGCATTCAGAATTAAAATACAAAGCACATAATATGTAAACATCAAGCACAAAATATTATTAATTGTTATATACTTCTCATGTATTTGCACTACACTCATATTTCAAATGCAAATATTAATTTGGAGAGAAATACCTACTGTATATGCACACACTGAAACAGTTTGCTCAGCTATACTGCATCAATGGTTATTTGACAAGTTATAGCATCACAAGCTGCTCATTTACATATTCAGCTATTCTGTCTGGTTTTTCCTTGAGAATAAATTAATAAAACAACTATTTGACAGATCCATACTAACAGCTTCTCCTCTGAACTATAAGGATACTCACAGTTATGCAAATTCAGCATACAAAATATACACCAACAAAATTACATCAAAAATGTAAAAATAATTCCTTTCTTAATCCCAGGAATTTTTTAACTATGACAATTAACATCAGCAATAAAAATTTAGTTGATAGAATTTCCATTTGATATCCATATAATACTCAGTGAAAATTCAGTCTCTGAAATACTAACGTGTACTATACTGACACACAAGAACGGCCTTCAAGTATAATTCAACACATAAGCATTCTTCAAAAAAAAGTGTAAGAAGAACAATACTTTAAAAGTTTCTGACTTACAGTATTTTTTTTTTATTGTATAGTAAGGAGAAAATAGTATTTAGAAAAGTAAGGCCAGATATTGATATTTCATTTAAACAAGCAGTAATGATAAATTTTTAAAACTCTTTTCATTAAAACCTGCAAAAGTTGATAAAACAGAAGATGAAAGGCAGAAATGAGAAAGCAGTACAAAATAAAACATGTATGTAGACAACCAAAAAAATAAAAGAAGCAGAAGAAAAAAACAACTTTAAACGAAGATAATAAAAGAAGAGAAAAAGACACCGTTTACTAAACAAATAGAAGGACATAGCAAGTTAAAATTACAGTTGGGTGACTGTCAGATTTTTTAAGTCATATCTGAGTGATCCCAGATCTGACCTATAAACTGACACAAAGCAAGAGACTCAAAATGAGAACTGAAATTGATTTTCAGTTCTCATCTGATACCAATGTCTTGAGACAACAGATGCTTATTTTGGACTATGCTAAAATTATCCTCTACTTCTAACAGTTTGTACTTGGGCTGCAGAATAAACATTTCATCTCCAAGTTTTATTGTTCCTACTTCGAACTGATCTTAAGGAAAAAAACTAACAGAACACAATGCTAATGTAGTTTTCTAATGGGAAAACTGTTTCTTTTTGGGTATTTAAAAAGCTTGTCTTGCTGCTCATGGTGATTCTTTGCATGGCTCCTCTGCAGTGAGTTGAAAACACCCAGCACATGCACTTTCCACTCAATCTTTCATTTATTTGTTCCTATTCAAGAAGACTTCTACCACCATTAACAAAATTTTTTTTTAAAATGACACTGTTTCTGCTAAAATGGAGGTTTCCCAATGCTGCAGGATTTGAAAATACAGATTTGCACCAAGGGACTGATGTAGATCCAGCCGTTGTAAAGTGGAATTGCATTGGTGTTTCACTTCAAACACACACTCCTGATCTTAAGCCTCCCACTTGCGCAACTTACTGCACACTTCAACTTAGAGGATGAAACAGTCAGAGCAGGCAAACAAATTACCATTAAGACCAAAGTAAAAGAAAAGATGCACAATTTGAAATTTCAAGTAGTAGGAAACATTCAATCCACAGGACCAGCTGGCAATAGTCACTGTTAAAATGCCTAGAAAGATAAAGAGCAGAGATCTTTCCCATACACAGGTTGCCTCTGCAGACCTCTTACTGCACTGTGCTCTGTGCCGATGCAGCCACAGCTGTGAACTGCAGCTTGACCTGTGAGAAGACTTAAGGAGGAGAGTAAAGGCATCTCCATAGCAAATCAAGTTTCATCTCAGTCTATTGCTCTTAATTCATCAAAAAAGAAACTTTCAGCTCACCCCAAACTTCACAGAATGATCTAGAGAATTTACATATTTTCCACTGGCCTCATAAGAGCCATCCTTGGAAAATTAACGTGGACTGCCTGACTTGGCGGTTTACCTTCTGTATCAGGGTGAGAAGTTTCACTGTATTGCTTTGTACTACAAAAAAAGTGTCCTCTTCCACTCTTCTGTTGCTGCCTTTTGTGAATGTCAGAGCTTCTCCATTTTGTTTGCCTTAGTCCTGGCCTAGGCTGCCCTGTGGTCAGAACTCTCAGCTGCAGTCTGGTCTTTTCTCTGCCAGCCCAAGGTCAATGCAAAGAACAAAAAAAGAGCCAAGACCTTTTAAGCAGAGTGGGTGAAAGAGACTGTTAGTTATAGGTGAAATTGTCAACACACAAAACCCTCCCCAGATTAATCCAAGCACTTCTTACACTCCCCACTTTTGAATTATTCAGGAATAGGTCCTTCTTGCCTTGAAAGAGGAACTTTGTGAGTAAGTGCAAACAGAAGTTTATGCAGGACACAGGAGATGTTGAACTGAAATCCAGCTTACAGTTACAGAGAAATTAAGAACAGGACACAAACACAACTCACAATGGTTCTTAAATAAGAGTTACTGTGTTACAGTTGTTGAGATCAGTAAAAGGTAGCTTGTCATCAGAAATGAGTGAAATAAGACTAACGTAAAACCCTATTGTTTCTCCTGAAAGAAATTGTAGAGATATTTGGGGTGCTACATTTTGCCCCAACGCTGGGAACAAAATAACTGAAATTAAGTCAGTCCTTGTGTTCTTAGGATTGGAGTAAGGTCTGTATAGATCTGCCATGTGATACCAGACAGACACACTTACTGCTATTTCATTAGTACATATTGGTAGGAAGATCTCTCTTCCTTATGTAGAAATTGTAGAAAAATAGTAAAAAAATCCTTGTTCTTTCTATGCCTCTTTCCCTTTTTTTCTTTAACTGGTCATTTGTTTCCAATATTGTGAAGGTCCTCAGCTAGTCTATACTTCCAAGTTACAGTAACATCATAATTTCCAAGAGAGCTACTAGGTATTAGACATAGCAGGTAACACCTACTAGACAGAATCACCTTCCTCAAAAGGAGGGACAAAGGAATGGAGAGAGTTAAAGTCTTTGGTAAACCAAATCTCTGTTGTTCACACCTCCCTGCCCACTTTTCTGCACTTTCCATTAATCAGAAAATTTGACCACAAAAATATTGCCTTCTAACCAAACTTAAGCCTTTTTCTTTTTAACCTGATACAGTAAGAGGCAATTCATGAACACACTCTTGTTATTAATAAAGTTCTAGTTACCTAAATACGATAAGAACAAACAATAAAGCAACAACAAAAAGTTTTTGGTCATAGTTCAAGCCCCTTTCCAGGCAGCATCCACCCCAAAGCTCTTTTCCTAATCTTTTTACAGGGCCACATAACCAGGCCCTGCTCTGGATGGCATTTTCTTGACTCTGCCGGTTGTCCTACTTTCTTATCTTT
Source organism: Picathartes gymnocephalus (assembly GCA_013390045.1). Lineage (NCBI taxonomy): Eukaryota > Metazoa > Chordata > Aves > Passeriformes > Picathartidae > Picathartes > Picathartes gymnocephalus. Next base: position 147,126 of record WEKY01048757.1, on the reverse strand, counting down.
ACTACCTGTTTCTTTGTTTTTAAAATCTTTTTACCAGTCAAACAATACTTTATATAATAGTAGCAACAGGAATCTCAATGTGATTTTGTTTGGGGTAGTCATACATGTGTGTTTTTGGGGTGAGAAACCATCTGGTTTGGGTCAGAAGAGAAGCACATCAAGCCAGAAACCACTGAAGCCAACAGCTTCATCCACATGACAGTGGCAACACCAGACACACGTGCTAGGTCTTGTGGGTTTTTTGTTTGGTTGATTGTTTTCCTAGGATGGACATCAAAACATTGCCTACTTAAACCCATTCTGCTGAACTCAAGGAAAGCAGAAAAATGATCAATAGATTTTTTTTGTTTGGTTGGTTTTTTTTGCAAGCTCTGTGAATCTTCCAAAACAGAAGAGGGCACTGAACACAGAGCTCCTCTCCTGTGTACAAGAGCAAGTTCTACAGAACTGGGAATTAATCTTTGGTCAGAAAACAGATGATCTGACCAAAAATGGGCAGATTTCATACAGGAAGACACAGTGTGCTCATGTCCTTCTGTGAATGTTGTCCTCAGAAGGTCCTTAGAGTATTCCACATCAACTCTCTGCTGATCTGACATGCAGGTAACCACAAACTTCACTCAAGCTGACAGATCTTGTGGCAGCTGCTCTCTTCTGGAAGATTTGGTTTTCCTTTCCATTATTTTTAAGCCTAGTTTGTCCCTATGGCTTTTTCTAGCTGTGTTTTAATTAGTTTGCCTCCACCATACCCAGAAGAGGTCGAACTTGAGAAACATTTGTACCTTACTCTTATTTATTTCTACGTCCCCAAAAAACTGGATGCAGTCTCAAACAACTTCTTGTGCCATGCCTACTGTGATGCTCCTCTAGTTGCAAACTGGGTGGTTTTATTTGTCTATACATTAAATTGGATATTTACACTACAAGTTTGTATCATTTCTGCTGTCCACCATCATCCCTGTGTAACTTCGAGCATGACACCTTTCAAAACAAGGTAAGAGTAAGTTCACTTTGGTCTGCTAATCTAGGCAGGGAAAAATAAAAGTAGATATGAGGCCTGGTACAAACTCAAAAACTGTGATCAAACTATATAGTTAGTAAATTGTTTGTCTAAATCTTTCATGTGTGATGAAAGATTATTATCATAATTCATTAGCAAATTACAGACTTTGTAATGCAGGCAGTCACAAATTTGGCTTTGTATCAATCAGTTGAGACCAGCTGGGTAGAAATTAACACAACTCTGGGATACATAAAATGAAGTGCTCTTTCATTTTTAATTCACTGGAAACTTTGAAGGAAAGAAATGGACGCCCTTTCAAAAATGTCAGTTTTCCCTGCTTTTTGTAAATCATTCCATTTCACTGTAGAGATACAGAGATACAAATAAACATACATGGGATGTATGTAACTGAATACCAGAGAAATTGCTCAATCAAAATAAATTTAATATGAAGTATATGTAAAGAAAAGCAGTGCAGTTAAAAAAGCCCTTCCATTATTTCTGAGACAGCCATATACATTAATGATAACCAGAATTATTAAACAAATACAAAAGCTAATAGCCAAGCTACTCACAAGATACAATATTGTCAAAATTCCTGCTCTGAGCTTTCCCAGTCTACCAAATGACCTTGTACAAAAATGCTTGTTTTGATTATGTCTCCTTTGCCTAAGCTGCAAGGCTGCGTATAGTGACAGCTGCATTTGGGAGCAACTTAAAACAAATTTTATCTTAGTGGCACCTAATCCAGAGACTGGTACAAGCAGCATGGAAAAGTCAGTGTCAAAATTAAACAATGAAGGCTTTTCTAGGAACAGATGCTTTTTCCCTGCAGCTGTAAAAACCTTAAAACAATCCTATGCCCCACTGTCTGGTCACGCAACTACCACAAAGCAAGGCATAAATTTTGCCACTTATTGCAAATATTTGCCAAGAGCTGCTATAACCCTTTCTAAAAACAGTAACAGGGATTTCTTGCGGGTGATTATGAGGCCATTTTATCCTTTAAATTAGTGCAAGGCTCTCCAATTTATACCCACGATTCCTGGTACAAAAACAAAAGGATATAACTTTTCAAGTTCACGTTTTACACAGATATTGGAATGTAACTGAAAAATCCTAAGAAACAGGGTTACTACAGAGATGGTGCCTGTGTCACTAAGATGTTATGGATGGCACAAACATTATTCATTCACAGTTGGAATAGCAACTGAGTGTTTTCTTTGCATAGTAATTACAAAGGAACATAGTGCAGCACTATCAATACTGCTGCTTCAAGACACTTTTGACCATTTTGGTGTTGTAACTCCACAACCACTACTTTAAATATCCTTATCACCACAACTATCCAAAAAATCACCTCTTTCTATTTAGTGAATGCAGTGATAAACTTCAAGCTGAAATATTAACTGTTAGGAAACAACTTCTGTAACTTAATGAATATAAGTAAATCCTCAGTTCCCAATTAAGTGAGCAATTTACAATGTCAACCATGTAGTTACGCTCCATATGAACTGATGGGGATTTTAGCTTAGCTTCTGTTGTGTATTTAAAAGTGATAGCACCAACATGATTTACATAAGTAAAATATATTCAAATATTTTCTCACCAAGCAAGCACTCTAAAATTGTGAAGTGTTTCCTTTCTTACCCAAGTTAAAAA
>WEKY01048757.1:119176-141399 GCA_013390045.1 Picathartes gymnocephalus | reverse complement strand
TATTACATTTATTTAGGCCTTTTAAATGAGGCTTCTGCCTGCATGCTCGTAATGGTGATTTTGCATCTTGTTTAACATTTAACCACTTAGGAAAAAACTTTAAAGAAATTCATCACAAAGGATTCGATTAGGGTCTGTCAACACAGAATTTACAGTTTATCTCAGCCCAGGCAGTTGTGTGCACAAATAATTCCTCCTCCTGCCTGAAGGGCTATTGGATACATTGCCTTCCCTATTCCGCCTTAGCCAGTGAGTCTGTAGGGAACAGAGAACAAATACATTACCTAGCACAGGTGACAGGGATGCTGAGCAGGCAGCCTCAGCTTAAGTTATTGGCTAAAGGAGCAGAATAAAGAGCAGAGGCAGCTATGCAGAGGCAGCCAGTATTTAAAGACCCAGCTTCTCTGCACTGTTTGCACAGATTTTATGTTTTACCAAGAATTCTAGTGCCTAGTACATGCTCTACATAGGATTCTCAACTGGAATTTCCAGCAGTTACAAAATAAGATCACCAATCTCTGAGGGGACTGAGGGTTCTGCATATTTAACTCATCCACCCTTTAGCAGCCACAGCTTGTGTACACCGGATATTTTTGTAATCCTGCACACAGGAATCACAAAAAGGCTTCAAAGTCCATATTAAAAGAGTAAAATGGACAAATGCAAAGTCCTTGTTTTTAATGGAACAATCCAGTTTGTTAAAAATGTTTTATTTTTTTTTTCTATGTCACTGACTAAAACAAAAAGTGTAGAGCACATTATTGTGACAAGAACTCAAGTCCATTAAGTTTTCCACAAATTAGTTTGTGTTCTCCAGGATCAGAACACAAACTTGCTTTTAACACATATTTAAATATTCCCCTTCCTGGAAAAGGCTTTCCTTAATTTCTGTCATATAATGAAACTGCAACTTGTAAAAATGAAAAGTAGGAGAAATGTTAATTTCTAAATGAGAACAAATTGGTAAAAATAGATAGAAATCATCTTGAATGTGGCAATGCCTTGTAATAATTTAGCACAGAGCTTCTCAAACCTGAAGCTAAAAAAAAATCTCTCCAATTGCAGACAACCTCTATAAATTATCTTAGCAGAATAAAGAACAAGTCTTCAGACAGACAACTCCTTTTAGCCTTGTATTACTAGTTCAATTTGTCAAATTGTCTTTATTTAACCATCTAATACACTGGAAATTTATTCATTTACAGTCTCCTAACTGGCACAAAATCTACCAATTTCCAATTTAAAATGCAGATCACGGAAAAAAGTGATATTTCTCAGAACAGTATCTTCCCAGAATTAATTTAATACTGCAATTTTACAAAAACAAATCTGTGTCAGAAATCTGTGACACAGATTAATTTGCAATTTAGACCATCGTGTTACTATTAACTTTCCAAGTACTCCCCTGCCCAACTCAAAAAAAAAAAAAATTAAATTGAATACACAGAATTTTTGACAAGTTCCATTTAATTTTTTATTTCATTTCCAAAAATTCTGTATAAGTTCATGATCACAAAACAATATAACTGAATGTAACTTATATTTTTTAAGATCACAAACCAGATCTTAATACGTAAAGAGTTAGCTATTTTGATAAAGAATGTTAAAAGACAAAAAAAAAAGGCATTTTCAAGTACCATCCAAAATCCAACTATTAAAATAATATGCAATAAATTTCGGAAGCAGACATGAGCTTGAAGCTTCAGGTTTCTCTCAGATAATTTTTTGTCACATGGTTTCCCCATTAAACACCATGATTTCATCCAAATATCATTTACTATTAAACATGCATTCTAAACAATAAAAAACCCCAGAGAACTGCAGCAATAGTAGTTTAGCACAGTTGTGAGGTCACTGGATTTTGCATTTAATGCATTGCAAAACATTTCTGCCTTCTGAAAGGGTGGTGGGGTTGAGTTTTTGGTGCAAGTTTGGGGTGTTTTTGAGACCCTGGGGAAAAATCTCTGTTCCTTAAAATTCACAGTACTATTAACAACAACACACTGAACCAGTAGCCCTTGAAAGACAGTTGCACCCAACTGTGGCAAGAAGTAGAACATTTCTAGAATCTTAAATATTTCTTTTAATAATTGATGTAGTCATTTTGAATCTTTCTGCATAGGATATGGCGTGTGAGTAGATTGCATTAACACTGCTTAAACATTTCAACTTGTCAGTATGGCCAAGTCGATTTCTGAAATATTTGCAGTATTTTCCCATCGAAACAGTAATAAAGGTAGAATAAATATATGCCACTGCTTTATAATCACTGAACATTAATGAATATTTTATGTCTTTTTAAATCTCCCTGTTTAATTTAAAAGGGTGAAATTAAGTCTCCTCCCTGCAATATGCCAATTATCTGTAAATCAAACAATAACTTGGCCATTATAGTCCTTTTTGTTAATATACCAGAAGCTAATTTGAAAACACCGAGCAGCATTTTTAGGTAATAATTGAATAGTCCTTCCTGCCCTCTTGTGGTTGGCAACTGCATCACTGAGCTTCTCCACCGTTACAAAAATACACCAGGAGGAAAGTAAACTATTAATATGTTAAAGTGTGAACAAGAGAGTGAGGAGAGAAAAAAAATTTAGCAGTCCCTGGAGAGGACAGAGACAAAGGAGACGAGGAACTATACCACTGATTCCTCCAAAGCACAAGGACTGCCTAGATTTGTTACAATGACCACTCTATGCTAAAAGAAAAAAAAATATTAAATTAAGAAGCCATTAGGGAGTTAACATTCAAAACAGTGCTTGTTTCCCATAATTAGACAAATGTTCACCAACCCTTTTACCTCAGCCAAATCCCCAGGGATTTCCAGGAGCCTTTGCACAGACAGACACATTCACCTGTTCAGCATCAGCTGCACAAGGGTCACAGAGCTCGTTTCATTTTAGCTCCCGAGTTGGTCTTCACCATTTTAAACAAGAAAGGCAAAGAAAGGTTTTCTGCTCATACTGGCTATGGGATAGTAAGGCTTTTATTTTGGTTGTTTAAGGGGAAAATTATAATTTACTTTTAAATTATGCTGACTTTGTGTGGCAATGGGTTGACTGTAACCTGCCATTACCAACAAACAAGAAAACTTCAGTGCATAGAAAGGCAGCCTAGATCCCCCTGTCACAGCTTTCTGGTCCCTCCAAGCCAGGTAAGACCCACCAGCAAAGAAGTAAATGATACAGCATTGATAAAAACCATACAATATATATGTATGCGTTTTCTTTTAGAATCTCGCAGTTTTAAAATTAAAACCACACATTTGGATGATTTATTTCCATAAACACTGAAATTCTTTATAATTGTAGAGAGTCAAAACTCAGCCCCTCAGAAGTCAAACTGATTCAAGTATGTTTGTTTATTTGTATTACCAGAAAAAGCAAAACAGAACTTACTATAGTAGATCTAAAAATAAGAAGTAGAAAACAGTTTTCACACAGGGGAAAGATCAGAATTTAGATCTTAAGAATAACAGGATTCACAATGAAAACAGTTAGTGATCATTTTTCATTATTGTATGAGATACTAGTCCAATAGCTAATATTACAGAACTTCAATTAATTCTGTCTACTATATCAGCATGTGACACGAAAAACTTCAATAAAATCTGCTCAACCCTAAAAGACTGAGAGAAGTGTCAGACCAATAATAGCAAACATACATTTAATTTGAAAAGCAAACATTTAATCTTAATATTTTGTAATGTGAATTCTGAAGATTCACATTTCTAGGCTGTTTGTCAAGTTTCCAGAAGGCAGTGGGTTATATGGAAAATAACATCCACAACATCTGGCATCAGATGTACTATGGAGCACAAGACAATAACCTTTGGGCTTGGAAAGGAGTTTTCAAAATATGCAAGAGACTGCTTATTTTGAATTCAGAGAGTCCAGAATCACATGAGAGGTATTTGTTCCTTTAGGACTTAGTTCTGCTGAAGTTCTCTGCAATATCACCCCTTGCTGGCCATTCCACAGAACGGCAGCAGCGTCCATTACACACAAAACCATTTGGCTACCAGGCCAGTAAGAACTACAGCACTTCAACAACAACCAGCAATGGTTGAGGTGCCTACAAAATGGAGATGGAGCTAGTTAAAAGAAGGCAAGACAGAGGGAGCCTCAAGGGGCTTCGAGTAAAATGCAATCTGAATAACTCAATAAATGCTGTTTGTGTATTTTGCAAAAAGAAACATCCTTTCTGTATAATTTCATAGAACACCTTTTCTGACTAAATTCTTTAATCAAATTACAGCAAATCTTGATGATCTAGTTGATTAAAAAAAAAAAGACCAATGAAAAACAGGAATATCCATCAAGACTATGCAAACCCCCTTTAAGAGAGTTGGCATTAGCTATAATGAGCTACATTTATTCTTCAGCTGTGAAACAGCACTCACCTCCTGAATGGTACTGCTTCCTGAGAAGTTGAGGTTGTACTCCCGCTGGACTTCTCGATGGGTGACAATCAGCATGAAGTTTTGATTTAATGACTCCTGCAGGGCCCTGAAATGGTTGAAAGAAAAACAGGAAAATCAGGGATAAGCATGTTATAGCTTGTTTTACAGTTAGATGCAAAAACCCCAGGGTACCCTAAACTCTACTTGGACAAGTCCAGGCACAACATTATCATCTCTCTTTTCACTCTTAAATGCAAGGAAGCATGCTGAGAATGACCAAAGGCCATTCCTGAACTCCTTCCTTAATAAGGTGACTGCAGCCTTTAAAGCTCTTCTAATGTTAAGTATTTTCAAAATGGAGAGTCCCATTATCTTCACAAACATCGGGTGTATTTAGCACTCCTAATGCCATTAATAACAGGCTTGTCAGCATATTGATGACCAGACCAAATATCAAGCTATGAGGCACATTAAGAACTGATGGTAAGTAGAACAAGGCAAAGCATGCTCTTGCTTCTCTAAGGTTGCCTGAAGTAGAAACCAAATGGAAAATCTTCTGTTTAGTTTCATTCAAAGCACATAAACCCAGCTAATTAGAACGAGAAGTAACCACAGCAAAATCTCTCATGTGGACATTGAACATTTAGAGAAGTTAGTTCTGCTCACATTGTTATAAATGTACATTACAGAGGTTTTAATAAAAATAAAAAAATTTAAAAAAATTAAATTAAAAAAAATCTTAAGATACAGTTTAAACAGGCCAACTATATCTTCATGTTGTTGCAAAGTTGGGGTTTTTTTCTGATTTTCCTGGTAGTAAAATATCTGGATGTTAAAAAGGCATCCTGTTTGCTTAATTAGGTACAAAATTATGCAGCTATCTACTTTTCAAAGTAGAAGGCAGGACTTTTGTTATAGACATGACAATTATGGCTGTGTGCAATATTACACATGCTACAAAACTGCAGCAACACTGTACCACAGCTTGGGTTTTTAAACAATATTTATGCAGACTTGACTCGTTCAGTGGCATATGAAATTTAATTGGGACTACTCAATTCTTTTTCTTCTTATCACGTACACTTAAAGGAAAGACTGTGGTTTTTTCCTTCACATCTTCACTATTCCGTGACACTTCAACATGCCATTCCTCTTAGCAGCAAGGGACAAATTCTGAATGCAGATCAGCACAGCTGTATCTTACGACACAAGAAGACAAGAAAGACTCCTAAATCACTTCAGACCTGATTTGTTAGTTTTAACTCCTACTGGAATCACTGATCTGCTGCTTTGTTGCTCAGATGGGAAGGAACTCATATAATGTTCACTGGATGCTTTAGCAAGAGATACACAATTTGCTTGAACTTCTCAGGGAAATTTACCTTACAAAAATATCTTCACTCGGCAACTTAATTTGGCTCCTGTGACACCTCAATAATCACATACTATAAAACAAAATCATGAAGTGCTATTTCTTGTCTTTTATGGTTTTCCAATATGGAAAATAAATATAACTTTTTGTCAATGCTAAGTATGATCATGTGCATGAGAGACTACAAATATAACTGGAGTCATGGATGCTGAACATGTAGCTTTCTGCATTTTCACAAAATCTTTCAACAAAAGGCCTAAAAATTTTTTAAATACTTAACAGTCCTTCAAAAGAGGGGAAAAAAATAAAAACAGGAGTCCTGAAAAGTAGTATGCCTGTTTTCAAAGATAATTTTAATTTGATTTTTAGTAAGTTTCACATCCCCATAAACATATTTTCTGGCAAATGTTCAGTAGCAACTAAAATATCCTGCTGTGCTTTTTCAGATTCTGATTTTTTATTTGTTTTCAGCAAATACTGGAGGCAAATGACATATTTAATTGCTCTGAAAACATTAATTACAGCATATGTGAGTGGCTCTGGATTCCATACAGACTCACACAAGGTTCTGTTATAGCTAATTTTGACTCTATCTGAAAATCCGTAGATGCTAACTGATAACATGACTCATGTTTTCATTCTGTAATTGATGTAAAGATAGAAGGAAACAGGCCAGTCTGATCAAACCCTCAGTCTCTCCAGCTATGCATCATCCACACACTTCAGTACAACTCAAAATACAGCTTGCTAATAAAAAGCATCCGCTCATAGGAAAAGTTTTCCACTTGTGAGAGCAGGAAGTATTTTGGAAAGGAAAAAATACTCTTCAAACAAATTTAAATGAAGTGCCTAAAAATTAAAAGCTTTAATTTTTGAAGTAACTAACAATTTTGACACCTCTACTTTTGGGATTTCTAAGCAACACAAGCTGAACGTTGTTAACAAGCAAATTCTCAGCACATACTCATCGACGAACAGAGTGAAAAAAGAGGCTGAAAATTAAGCTGGCAAAAAAAAAAAAAAGCTGAAAAAAACTGAGGAAAAACTGGGTTTGAAAGTGTTAGCAAATATAGTGCATGGTTAATTGTTCACTTTTTCTTCAGAAAATAACATAATGAGGAACATTACTTCTGCTTACACAGAAATGCACTGGTCAACTGCTCCAGTCCTTGGAGCTCCTACATCAAAATCTCACATGGTCTGACAGCTGCAGGAATTGGACAGTGTTCACTAGAAAGTCAAAGGAGGAGGAATTGATGGCACATCTGATGGGTCACTGATGCCAACATTGGTGTCCACCTTCCTGTGTGGATGGGGTTGATGTGAACACACAGCCAGAGATGTCTGTCCCTCCCATAATCATTTCCTTCAGCAAAGGGGGATGTAAATTACCCCAAATTACTTGTACCAAAATATATCTTGCCCAAAAATTGTATTTCAGCCATTAAGGCTATGATAAGTTTTACAAGATAAATGTATTTAAAGGAAACTTCTCACTGACAGTAAGGTGAAGGGTATTTTTATTTCTTTTTAGTTCCACATAAGTATATTGAGAAGACTGACTTAGAATACAATGCACCTCTCTAAAATTCTGGCTTCAGTGTTTGCAGCTGTCTAATTTTCCTACAAACATTATAGTTGACTACAATTTTCCAAATAAAATAGCTGCATTAAAAGGGAAAAAAAATTAGGGTCAAACTCTAGGTCCCATTAAAGAAAAGACAGATTTTTTTTTTCCTTCTTTTTCATTGTTGCTACCAGTGTTAAGAGAATTCAATTAATCTGAAAATTAGTTAGTGGGAAAATAAAACTAAATTCTAGAAAGAGGACTAAAGTAAGCCACTCTTACAAAAACCATTTTTCCCCTACTGCAAACCCCAGCTTTCAGAAGCATTTGCTGATGGTGATATACTGCCATTACAAGCTTTTTACCTCAGCTGAATGATTCTGCACTCACTATGCAGCACAGGAGGCAAAAGAACCTGTATTTTTGGGCACCAATCCTCCATTTGAGGTACCCTGCCTACACCCAGAAAAGAAGTCCAAGAATAGACAAAAGAAAATAGACCTGACCACAGTCATTGCTCTGACCAGTTCTAGCAAGAGACCTGGATATATAAACCAGATTGGTTCTATGGACTGTTAAGTCATTGCATTAATGCTCTGATTTTTTTATATGATACTTTGCTTTTCAGCAGCACTTTTCTTTGAAATTTTAGTAATATTTTAGAATTTGACACCAAAAGTAAATCCTTAATCAATGATATGCGAATGCCCCTTTTCATCCCAGTTTTTATGAAATACATTCAGTATTTCCCACTAGGCAATATCTTCCTCAGCCACACAGAGATTTCCCCCAAAATCTCTGATTTTTATATAAACAGGTATGACACAAGGTGATTAACATTTCCATTTTAAACTTACAGATTTATACAAGCTCATGTCAACAGAAGTCCAAATTTACTGTAATTACAGATTATTTACATTAAAACAAAATAAGAAATCAGTATGTAAATGTAATGTTTGTTGTAGCTAATGCAGCAGGAGGTGGTAGATTAGGTTCAAACAGCAATCAGTTAGCAGATCTGGCTAACATGTAAATGAGCAGAAGCCCTTTTGTTTACATTCTATTGCATTTTAAACTTCAGGATTTTTAAACTGTCTCATGAACAGATGTGAAAATAAAACATTAATCTTACCATTCCTATGGAAGCATTCAAAGTAACTAAAGCAAGGCACTGCTCCTGTCCAGCTAAACAGACAGGACTAATAATTGGAGTTGCAAGTTACATCGTTCTTAATTAACACTATGCTACAGTTGATAACGTACAACAAGACACCACATCTCTGCTCTGCAATGATCTAAAGCAGAGGCATTCAGCAATATATGCACCTATTGCTTGAAAAATGGGGACAGTGGGTGTTTTTCTTATCCACACAGATGATTACAGTTGTTAAACAAGTTACAATCACTTAGCTAAATTGCATTATTTCTAATAATCTCTATGGCATGCACCTGGGTTTTTAATGTTTTTCAACTTTCCACTGATTCATCAGGTATAATAATGTATCTTTGACTTTCAGGTTTTTAGCAAAAGAAGTATAAAATACATTATATCCATTATAATGACAACAGTAACAAAAAATGATAAAAAGCATCTGCCAGAACACACAGGATAGAAAGGAGAGATGACCCGAATGACCCAGCTCCATGGCCAGACTCCCATGCCCACAGCTTTTGATGCTTCCCTCTTGCATTCTCCTAAACCTATTTCCTGAACTGGGTATTGTCAGCCTTCAAGAAGCATCCAAGGCAACAAAGGGAAGGAACTACACGCTGAGGAAGTGATTAATCTAATCTGACAAAGCTGGTGCAAGGGATCTACCCCCATGGATGTTTAATGATGGACATTCCTTGGCATCTTTCCTTTTAAGACTGCTTTCCAAGGGAAATCATGTTCTTCTCCACCCACCTGGTAACTTTTGCTCCCATCTGGTAACTTTTGAGCAGAGTCACTGGTTTTAAGGATGTCTCATAGTGTTAGAAAGGTCTCAAAGATCAGGTATAAATCAAGAGCCAGGAGGAGGAAGGGGACCCAAATTACCACCCACCTCAGTAAAAGGCTGCATTAAAAGTGCACTATTTTATACTCATCCAAGTGATCTCTGGCCAGTGATCTCAGAACTACCCACAGGACCTCCTTTCCTTTGATAATACCTGACTGCCAACTGGAGAACAGATGCAGAGCAGGCTGATTCTCTGTGCAAGGGAAAAAATATTACACAAGTGCTACAAAATACACAAGAAGAACTGAAGGCAGCATCAGAGGTAGGTGAGATGATGGGAAGCACGGAAGGAAAAGGCTGATTTCCCGCAGCTGCTGGGATGAGGAAGGAATTCACTATAAATCAGATCTCAATACGTCCACAGCTCACAGAATACATGGTTATTGTTCTGAATATCGTACATGGATAAGTATGGCTTTGCCAGCTGAAATTGTGGAAGCAGGGTAGAACCATACAGGAGGTATTTGACATTTAAATTTAATCTTCCCACCTCAATTTACTAGCATGCGGTAGTAATTCAATGGGTTTCTATTACCTATAAAAGCTTTAGGTAGGCCACTGATGAACAAAGATACCCCAGGAGATTTTTGTTTGTTTAAACTCCAGGATCACTTTGCCGTTACATTTAGATGTTGGTTTTAAGTCAGTTCTGGGTTAAGCCCGTTCAGTCTGTCACAATAAACTTCAATGCCTTCATACCAATTTGTTGGAAAAAGATGTTTCAGACACTATTCTGCCTCACTAGAAAGAACAGACAAAAACTGGAGCTTATACAGATGAGGCCAGACTGTTCCTTTTAAGAAGGGCAGATAGATAAAATATCACATACTGGAATCTCAGGCTTTTCAAATATCACTTTCTGGAGATATTCAAATCACGACTATTTATCTCTAGTTCAAAACAGAAGGCATTTGAAGAAAACAACAGATGAACTCACAGAGCAAGAGGCAAAGTTCCTCAACATCCATTAATAATAGATGTGAGCACGACGCTTTTAAAAATTCTGGGTAACAAACTAATCTGAATAATAACTGACCTAACAGTAGGCAGTAAACAGTGTAACTGGGTTTGGTACATTGCTTCAATTAGATGTGTTTTGATCTGCATTGATGCTTTAATTGGAGGCAAGACTCCCCTTTCATCTAGAATTTATGACTTCAGGGAGATGATCTAGCCTTCAAATTATCCGTGTTTAAATAGCCACTAATTAGTCATCGTTTGCTGTCCCAAAGCTACCAACTTTTATCTTAAAAATATCCAGAACTAATCTCCACTATGAAACAAATATAAACTATAAAAGGTAACAACTACTTTGACTTTACTATCAATTGAAGTGCTTTAAAACCATTAATCCAATAAAAAAGGCTAAGAACTGTTTTTAAACAGTTTTTGTTATATACTTTACTGCAGTTGCAATAAACAACTCTCTTCAGACTCCAGTTTTCTCTCCAGATTTATAACATTCAAACTGCAGTATACAGCAATACCTGGCTAGAAATTTTTGAAATTGGAAATAGAAATAATTAGCAGCTGTGGTGTCTTTTCACTGTTCTTCAAACAGCTGTTAAAGTACAATGGCTTATTGTCTTCATACACAACTACAGCTCCTGTTTGTACATACAGGTCATTGCACATACAGTACACCACCCTCTGTTCCAGTGCCACTTTTCCCTCTCTTAATGCTCCTTTTCTTTATCATTATTATTTTTATAATTCATATCAGCATTCTTATTTCCTCCACAGACTACATGTGAATGTGCACAAGCACCTTTTAGCAATATACAAAGCAGTCTCAGTCATTAGGAAGGCAGTTATTAATTTCTATTGACTCTCAAAGAATTTCTCTCACCAGTAATACAACTGCACTTGCAGAATATTCTGCTATCACCTACAAGGGCAGAAAGCCAACTCTCTCTTCAGACAGCCGGAAATTCATGCATTTTGCCCAATTCCAAGCGCATCCCTCCCTCCCTGCGCTGGCTGGTCCGGAGCAGCTCCTTCCTCAGGCTCCATTCCTGCGCACCCTCTAGCGGCTACCGAGTAAAATTCCCATTTTCCTGGGAAACAGCGCATACAGGGAAAGGGAAGGGCACGGAAGAAAACAAACCAAAGTAACTGCTAATTACTTTATAAGAGCATTTTCCATATAGCATCGTTTCATTTTCAAGCCTTTGCAGTATTCCCTGACAACAGAAAGAGACCTGGGGATGCTGGAGGACAGTGGCTGAACACGAGCCAGGCTTGCCCAGGTGGCCAGGAAGGCCAGTGGCACCTGGATTTTATCAGGAACAGCGTGGCAGCAGGACCAGGGCAGTGACTGTCCCCCTGTGCTCGGCACTGGTGAGGCCACACCGAGTGCCGTGTCCAGGCTGGGCCCCTCAGGTCTGGAAGGACACTGAGGGGCTGGAGCAGGTGCAGAGAGGGGAACAGAGCTGGGGCAGGGTCTGGAGGGAAATCTCTGGGAGCAGTGGCTGAGGCAGCTGGGGGTGTTTAGCCTGGAGAAACCCTTTAGCTCAGGGGGGATCTTCTCCACTCTCTAAACTCCCTGAAAGGAGCTTGGAGCCAGCTGGGGGTCAGTCTCCACTGCCACATCTCAAGTGGAAGGATTAGAGGAACTGGCCTTAAATTGCACCACAGCAAGCTCAGGTTAGGTATTAGAAAAATATCTTTCCCTGAAAGAGTGGTTAAACATTGAATTAAGTTGCCCAGGGATGTGGTGGAGTCTGGAAGTGCTCCAGAGATGTCTGGATGTGGCACCTGGGGATATGTTTCAGGGGTCATTATGGTGGGTTGAACTAGGTAATCTTGAAGGCCTCTTCCAGCTTTGATGATTCTGTGATTCTGTGACATATGAACACTCACTGCTTACTCCTGAGTGTTCAAATCAGCAATAAAAGATATCCTGCTCAATTAAAGGAAATTAATTGTTCAGCCTATCTACATATGTTTTAAAAGTACAAGATAAAATAACGTAACAAACATTTCATTAAGAAAATTCTGATCTGCTGGGAATGATTTACATTAAATGGATCAACATAATGCAGCAACTTATACAAGCCCAGCTCTCATTTCCACAGGGAATAACCTTTAAAGTCATCATAGCTGACAGATGTAAAATTTTGTGTGTACCTAAGAAGTTCATGTACCCTACCAAAGTTTTAAAAACCCCAACAAGCTTCCTTTCAACAAGATGCTGAGTTAGTTCATCCCAACAGTCACTAGTGCAGTGAAAACACTTTGTATTTAATGATTGCAGATTCCTGCAAATACAGATGTGGCTTCATAAAAACCATAAAAAAACAAACCATACAAATAGAAGCCAAAAGACTTACCCAGAATGACTTGAAGAAGGAGGAGGCAGGTCAGGTGTTAGAACATAAAGACTATTATTTTTTGGCAAGTGTAGACTTTTTAAAACAGTCTGAGGGGAGAAAAATAATTACAAATATAAAACATATACCAATTCCGACTTTTTAAAATTATAGGTATGTATTTACAATATTACCAAATATTTTGTTTCAAGATACACTTCTGTTACTTCGGAACATAATTTTTTGTGGGTGGGCCACATTATATATAAACCCAATACAAAATTATTTGTCCTGATTTTCTTTTGCAATGTTTTAGGTTAAGAGTTCTTTGTGTGCCACCCAGACATCTGACACTGTTTGAAACTCACAATTCTTGCATTGTGATCCCCACCCACAGATGCTCAGTTTGAAACTGAGTTCAGTTAACTGAAAACAGTTGAAAACTTACACTATCATCTACATCTCCAGTCTTCCACCCTTTTAACAGCATTTTAGATGCAGGAATCTGAAGTTCATTTTCTAGAATATGTTTGATATCTCCTAGAGAGAAAAACAAAGGAAATATATAAAATATACACATTTACTGCTTTATTTCAAACAGCAGTGAGCTGTAATTAAAAAACAAGAGCAAGGAAAAATTTAGTATGAGAAGTATTTTTACCCTTGTAACATACCCTTCAAACAGTAAAGGACAAATGAAGCTTAAACACATAATTACAAAGCATGAATGATTGGAGAATCACATGAGGATTTGATGATTTGGAGATATACTTTGGTTAATTCTATACTCCACACATACTAGACACACACCTTTGCAGCTGTGTGCTATCTGGAGCACCAGGCTCTGCCAGCAACAAAGAGGGTGCATATTTCTGATACCAAATTTCATTATCATTCGTCCAGACCTCAGGAACTGGAGTGTTCATACAAGTGACTGCTCTGACAGCTTTTTTCGTGTTTTGTACATTTTGATGCTTTTCTGTCCCTGTAGTTATTAGAGTCATAAAATAATTCAGGCTGGAAGGTATCTCTGGAGCTCATGTGGCCCAAGCCCAACTCAAAGGTCTAATTAAACAAGTTTAGTCAAGGATTTGTCCAGCTGGCTCTTGAACACGTAAGGATTTCAGTTTGACAACTTTTCTGGCCAATCTGTTTCAGTACTTCACCACCCTCACAATAAAAAATAAAAACAAAACCCTTTTATCTAATGTGAATTTTTGATGTTGTGTCTATTGCCTCCCGTTCTCATGAACCTCCAAGACAAGTCTGGCTCCATCTTCTCCATGTCCTCCAGCAGGCAGCTGTAGACAGAGGTCACCTTCCCCCTTTCCTCCCCAGGCAGGCTGAACAAATCCTCTTCTCTGTGCCTCTCTTCCTGTTAGCCCAGAGCTTCAGACCCCTGACCAGGCTTCCTGCAGAATGGCAGCATCTTTCTTGTAGTGGGCACCTCAAAACCCAACCCAGTGTTCCAGATGCAGTCTGGCAAGTGCTGAGTAGAGGGACACAATTATTTCCCAGGATCAACTATTGCCAACAAAGCCTGGGACACGGCAGGTTTTCTTCACTGCAAGAGTTCACTGCTGAAGGACACAAGATCCCTTTTATTAAGTTGCTTTGTAGCCCATCAGCCTTCAGCCAGGTATCAGGTGGGGATAACATGGAGTTATCCTATACCAGATGTAGGGCTTCAACTTTATTTTCCTGGAACTTCAGGAGGCTTCTGTCAGCCCATTTCTCCAGGCTACAGAGGACCCACTAAACAGCAGCCTTGCCCTCCAGAATATCAGCCACTTTCTCTGAGCAGATTAAGATTTATTTTAATCAGTTTTTTACCCAGTTTTCATCTTAACATTATAACTAGAAAAATATAACCTCAGTGTACATCAAAGGCCTTACTAAAGCCACAGTAACATTCACTCCCCTTGTCCACCGAGCCAGTCATCAAATTGTAAAAGACAAATAATGCTGACTGATTAGGCACCATTTGCCTTCAGTAAATGCATGCTGGCTGTTCCAAATCACCTTCTTTGCTCGCCTGTGCTCAAAAAGTGCTTCCAAAAGGAGTTTCTCCATAATCTTCCCACAGACCAAGCTCAGCAATCACCACTGAACACAGGTTCACATTTGCCTTAGCCTTTCTTTTCACACTGATTTACTTACAGAAACCCTTCTAACCTCTCAGTGGTTTCACCTTCACCTGAGCTTTGGTTTTCCTAACTCCAAACCTGCACATCTCTGTGCTCCTGCTGGGTAGCCCATCACTACTTTCCACCTCTGGGTACTTTGGTTTTGAATTTAGCTCAGTCAGAAATGCTTTTTTCTTCTGTGCTGGCCTTCTGCCATGCTTGCTCCTCTTGCATGTTGGAAGGAACACGTGCTTTGAAGAGGCTGTCCTTGAAGATCAACCAGCTCTCTTGGGCCCCTGTGCCCTCCTGGGCAGCATCTCATGGGATCTTGCCCAAAAAAGCAAAAACTATTCCTTCCTCATGTCCACAGCTGAAGTTCTAAAATTTGCCCTGCTCACTTCTCTCAGGACTTCAAACACAAGGCTGTCCTCAATCTTTACATCCCAAGATATAAAGTTCTACACCAACTGCCTTCTGCCTTACAGCTTTCAGGTAAACGTCATTAGGAATTTAATAAGAAAAGAAGAATCAAAGCAGTACAGCTGCAAAATTCTGATGAGATTTCTATGTCTAATTTCCATGTGTGTAACTCGGTGCAAAGGAAAACATGGAACACCATCGATAATTCAAGGCAGTCACCGGTAGGTGGCGCCAGCCAACACCAAATCCATTGCTGAAAAGGTAAGGAAGGATCAAAAGTTTCCATTTGCAAATTTCATCCCAGACAAAAGGCTGCAGCAGGGAAAACTGCTTTCATCAACTATTTCTTCACGCAGCTCCTTATTTGGATCTGTATAAGCTCTTCACTAATAATAAAAAATAACCATACTTTTCTTCCTTAGCAGAAGTAAATTAATTCCCAATTTGGGGGAATGTAAAAAATAACATGCTCTGCAACACTAGCAATAGCATACTTCTACATACTGCTACAAAATGCATCAATTTTAGGATAAAGACAATAAAACTGATAGAACTAATCTTAATTTGAATGAAAGAGTCAAATAAAAATTGAACTAAGAAGAATGCAATGATGTTCTTCACACCAGGAAGAATTCCTCTAATCTCATCACTAATCCTGTGCAGAAAGAGATTCCATACAGATTCAAAGAGGAAATGCCAAGATCATCCGCTTATTAATAGCTTGCATCTACACTAATCCCACCCCAAATTACATTTTCACGCCTCAACTTAATCATTAATCTCCATTTTGTTTCTGAAGCAAGTTCATAAGAAAACTAGATTTCAAAATAAATATTTGATAGATCACTAACCTTTACAATGGATTAGTGAAATTTTGCTTTTTTAAAGCTGCAAAGAGATTTGAAAATGGTTAGTAGCTGTGGAGGCTGCATTTTCAGGGGTATCTTTTTTATTTTTGAGGAGTTTTGTTCTGTTTTGCTTTAGGACCTGGATTTTTGGGGTTGAATCTTTTTAGTTTGTCTTCCCCAGTTTCACAAGAGCAGTATTCATGTCATTTTTACAAATCCTTACCAACTGTGGAGCTGTCTTCAAGTACTACATCCACATTTCTGTCTCTGTACTCAACCCTGAAGTCAAGCATTCGAGGCTGTCTTTCCACTATTTGTCTAGATGGCACTACATGGCGAAACGCTGAGGAGGAGGAGGGAGCTGAAGAAGCTGCAGCAGAGTGACTGGAGGGGCCGTACGCTGGTCCATGCAAAGTCTCTACACCGTACTCACTGAAAGACAGGCAGACAAGGGGTTTTAAACAGAACAACTTGGTATGTCTAAACAGAATTCAGGAAAGCAAAATGACAGTATTATTCACTTACTGCAGTCCAGCACATACCTCTTGAATTACTGCTGTCATACCTGAAAACACTGCTTATTAAAAATGAAAAAAATAACTTCTGTATTAACAATTTTAATATTTCAGGGCTCAGGAGTGCTATAGGAGATCTGCATTGATGACAAACAAGCATTTAAAATCCACTATGTAATTAATACCAGAATTATCTTGAGGAGAAGGATTATTTCCTGTTCCAGGAGTGTTGTGACCATATAAAAATTGGCACCATGGCAACAACCAGCTTTCTACATCATTGGGCTAGTATCCAGTGGAAATGAGAATAAGAAATACAGCTCAAAATTCTGCACACAGATTGGTATTTTCCCACACCAAATTAGTGAAAAACAAGTCAGATATGAAAACAGATATACATTTAAGGTAAATAAGTTAAAATAATGAAGTATGTGTTTAAAAAAAAAAAACCACTGAGATCTACAACAGTAATGCTATGCTGAATTCTACCTTGCCTTCAAGTTCATAATCCTGCAAGGTTCCTGGAGATTTATATAAGGATGTCTCCATACCTGACTCAAGGATACCCACAGCATTACAGGTCAGAATAAACTGGAAAACCCGCACTACCCAGAAGCACTTCATCTTCCTCAGTGAGCCTCTCCACAAGAAGCACATAACTGGGATTAGAAACAAGTGTAACGGAACATGACATTTCAGGAATATTATTCCAGGCAAAAAAATACCCTATGACATACAGAAATCAAATTTGGAAGGCAAGAAACTTCATCAGGTAAGCCTGGGGTGTTGCCTTTTAGATGCTCTTACCAAGAACATGCTGGGCAGTTACAGGATCTCATGGTGGATTTCATTTCAGAAATGCTGTGACATAACTTATCTCATTTCCATTCTTTATCAGAACTTATTTGAAAAATGCCTTCTGTTCTTGAAGATACCACAAGATTTCTCAGTGGAAATGCTTCACAATGCAAGTCAAATCTGTCATCTAGAGGAGGTCTGAACTTTAAAAAGCGCAAATGTGGATGGCATGCATGTCACAGAAGCGCAACAGTGCTCAGCTATTGCAAACCCCATCATTGTGCCTTTCACATTTGAAACAGAAAAACATGTTATGCTTGTAAAACAAGGGGCTCCTTCACTTCTCACATCAGCATGCCCAGAAGGATGAATGCCCAGCTACACAGACCCACACTCTCAGACCTGTGGCTCAAAAGTCAAAGGCCCACGTCAGAGCTCTAAAGAGTACAGGAAATCTGATTTTCCAGATTTAAAGTATAAATATCTAGTGATATGTTATTGTCTTCAATCTGGTGGACAACTATGAATTAAGTACTGCAACAATTCTGTTAGTAGACCCAAGAAGCAATGAATATCCCAATTCTCAGGCCTGGATTACAAAACAAGCAACTGGTGTACTTTTTTCACTTCAGTAAATTACCTTTCTTCAAGTCCAGTTGTACTAACTCTGTTTGACTCCACCACAAAAGGCACCCTACATACCTGACTTGCAACCTCTAATAGAACATAAAAAGTCTCACATCAGTAAAATAAGTCTTATCTGAAAACTATTGGAAACCAGGTTTCTAAATCTTCTGAGCCTCCTTTTAAACCAATTCCACTGGAAGAATACAAAACAAGACAAAAACAAAATAACAAAAATACACATTTGAAACACATTTGACTAATGGTTTCCAAAAATTAATGAATTACTGTGGAAGAGAGATGTAAGTGGGCACTGGACCACCTTGTGATTGAAGATGGGCATTAACTAGTCTAATTATTCCCCAGCTTCTTCCACCCAGTCAAACATTCTGGTATTTTGGACACAAATGCTTTGAGGTCACATAACCTCAAACAGAGGCAGAAAAAGTGCTCCACACAACTGAGACTTCATCTCACATGGACTAAACAGGCTTACAGTAAATATATATTTAGTAACTTGAGCAAATAGTTTTATCCTCAATCAAAACCTGACCCTATTGAATGATAGCTTTAGCAAGTATTGACAGAGATGTCAAACACCGCTTTACTTATATTACGCATCTTTTTTCATCATTGAACATTTTAAAATAGTACATTAAGTATTTTTCTGAAAAAAATTTTAAACAGCTTTACTGTCTCTCTCAGGTAGCTCAATTCCTGTTCTGCTGTTTTCAATTGCCTCATCAGCACTTAGAAGACCAAATTTCAGTGACTTCAAGATATCCAAGCACCAGTATGCAAGCCAAAATTTAATTCAGAAGCTGAAAGAAAATCAGTAAAACTACTTTTAGAAGGGAACAGCCTTACTTTACCTATCACAGCTTCTGCTGCCCGTAATTCAATTTAAAAAAAACAAAAAACAAAAAAACAAAAAACCCCAAAAACAAAGAAACAGACAAAAAAAAAACCACCAAAAAAACCACACCCCACGTACAGATGTTTTTGGCCAGAAGTAGGGAAGCATGAATATCAATACCTTTAAAAACGCATAAGGAAAAACAAATACTTAGGTAGAAGCAGTCTTTGTAAAAAGACAACCCTGCAAAGAATGACCCAACCACCAGTGAATTCAAAATAAAAGTTAACTGTTTTGAATAGATGGTTGAGCTAGTCCTCTATCAGTATGGGAAAAACTGAATGTTAAATCAGCTTTGCCAGGAATAGAATTTGTGGCTCCAGAAACACAGCTTTAAAAGGAGAATTATGTCATCTTCTTAGGATTCAGGAAGGAAAAAAAAGTAACTGTTACCCAGCATCATTCTTTGCATGTACTACTCCAGTCCTCTGTGCTTACCTTTGTAGAATGCCATTTTCTTGTGGTATAACACCATTTATAGCTGCCTGAAAAGAGAAAACAAATTGAGTCAAGCATACAAAACAAAAATACATCAGAATTTTTATAACACGTTTTAAAGAGTGATCAGCTCGCTCCAAAACAAGCCCTAAAATGCTCTCTATCTAGTGAATATTCTTGGTAAACGATATTATCATTATGGTATCTGCATAAAATAAAATCTATATCTAGGTGAAAACAAACATGAGCTGAAGCTCAGACTCCTGTATGTGTGTGATGCATTTCCCAGGGGGAATGCCTGGGAATAAACTGCATGGCCCATGCTCAGTCAGTCCAACACTTTGGTACCCACACACAGGGGACACATTGCTCCCAAACACAACTGTGCACAGCCCAGGCAGCCTCACAGCATGTCCACAGAAAATCTCATGTTCCCCAGAGGCACCAGCCATGGCCAAGCCCATAAACCTGCCCAGCTGCACCCGTGTGCTCACCAACTGCTGGGCTGGTGCAAACAGCTGCTCCAGAGCAGCTCCATCACACCTACAGACACCACGCAGCCTCCTCAAACTGCCAGGGAATCACACAAGGAACCAGCCCAAAAATTTAAACAATCCTCAGGTAGAAAAGGAAGTATTTTTAAAGTAGGATTTATACAGTTAAATACCATTCCGTGCTGTACAGTTCATCCGAATAAACAAAATGTTACTTATATATGTAAAGTATAAACCTGGCCATCTGCATTCAGGTTTGGCCTAATTTGAAATAACAGTTATTACCTATAAAAGTATCCTAAGAAATTCCATCTGATATTAAAATACATAATTTTTAAACTTGTCCCAACATACCCCATTCTCAAGTTCAGAACCCCACTTCTGACAAAATTATCTGCTCAGCCTGTTGCAGCTTTGCTCTGTTCTGTTTTGCAGAAAATTGTAGTGTGTTTCTAGCACACCTGATGCTACAGAAGTTGGTATTTACTTTGAAATTATAAGTCAGGATGAGGGAAAAACTTGGACAGCAAGTAAGACCCTCTTCAACAGTATTTTGAAGAAAACTTATTTCAGACTGCTTCGTACCACCAAGAAAGGTGTTAAAAATCATCTCCTTGCTAGGATTTTTCATATTTGAGGAGCAATAAAAGTGACACCATGTGAGCAGGTGAAGGTGACTTACACATCAGATCCTCAGCTCATTAAACTTTGTCCTGACTATTGTCAGAAGACACAGGAGCAAAGATGTCAGGACCCTGCCTAACTTCAGATTTTTAATCCTAGCACAGCAGCAGGTAGGTAACATGGAACAGCACAGGAAGGAATTTGCCATGGGAATGAGACAAAAATTTTTAAAAATCTAGAGAGGAGGAAGAACAGACCCAAAAAGACTAATTCTATTTCTCTCTTGGGTGAATTTTAACCACTGTTGATGAGTTTACAGGTACATATTTGTTAGACTTAACAACGACATTAAAGAGAGCTTGTAACATCCCACTACTCTCCATTTTCCCCTGTACCAGCAGCAACTGATCCATTTTCTACCCTCACAGCTTCTAATATCCATCCTCACATGTCAGATATACCTGACCTGTTGGCCAGAACACCTGGTGAATGAGTGCTGGGTCCCCAGTGAAGAAGGAAACACTGATGTTTAGAAGTTCATAGATTCCCTGGTACTCCAGAAGGACAAAGTCATACCCTGTGACTGAACTACTGACAGTCACCATCCATCAACACCATTTGCACAAACTGACATTAAAAAATGTAGGCTTCTTTTTCTCTGAATATATAAACATGACTTTTTTACCATTTCCATTAATACTTAAGGCTGCATGAAGTCAAAGTTTTATTGCTGAACTCAGCTAAATTACTGTGATACTGCAGTAAGATTTATCCTGCATTTAGAAACAAATATTGCATAACTAATAATAAAAAAAGCAGAGAAGGAAAAGGTCAGAGGTACCCATAAGCTACGGCAACAACCCATGAGGCTGTATCAAATTACAGTGAAAACAAAGTTCCCTACCAGATCAGTTTTTAAATCAGTTTATCCACTGTGCATGGCAATAATCAGTGGTTTCTTTTTAACAACGTGTCTCATTTATCATCATTGTGGTTTTTGCAGTCATACACAGCTCTTGATCATGTTCATCTAATAAACCTCCAGGAAAGAGTAGGAGGTTTTGGTTTATTTGGGTTTTTCTGGATTGGCTTCTGCCTCCCATACTCTTCAGCAAAATACATTTAATTCCTGTCAATCAACAGATAAAGTTGGCCAAGAGACAAAATTATCCTTTATTTAGCATCTGTAAGATACAGAGAGCAAATACAGGTTTCATACCACACAATCTACACTAATAATGACCTGCTGGTGCCGATCTCTTTACTTGGGGAAAAGAAGCTGCTTCAGCTGTGAAGAAATACGGCAATGTGGCATTTTCACACTTCTGTCAAAGCTCTGTCTCAGAGGATTAAATCAGCTCAAACTTCTTCTGAGCCTAGTTAGAGGGGTTAAACATGATAGAGGCTCCAAGCTATTTTCTTTAAAACTGAATAACTCACTTGTTCATACCCCTAGTTTTGTAAACTTGATGACATTTAAGGGGCACAGGAGTAAGAAAAAACAGCAGAAGCATTATGTACTTTTTTGATGGAAAGACCTCTATTAACCACACTGTAAAACTAAAGAGTCCAGACACTGTTTGTTAAGCAAGATGGAAGACTAAAATAATGTAGACAGCAAATGGTAGCAGTGCACATGCACATACTGCATAAATATTAAATATCCATGTTCTAACAAGACAGCTATAAGTAGACCCTGCAAAGAAAAAAAGAAAAAGGAACAACCATCTGCTTTAGAATTTTATTGGGAGAAGGTTGTGACTATAAA
>WEKY01048757.1:88838-111408 GCA_013390045.1 Picathartes gymnocephalus | reverse complement strand
ACATAAAAAAAAAAAAAAAAAAAAAAAAAAAAAAAAAAAAAAAGGGGATACAAACCTCTGCTTCCAGCAGGCAGATGTGACTGCTCATTTGACCACAGGGGAATGTTATGAATACACAGACAAACCCATGTTCCTAGCAGTGAAAATTCCCCAGATCTAGTCCTAATGAAAGGAATATACCCTGAAATTCTCACTGGTCCCAGCATTTGAGTGCTGTCAAATATGTGCCATATTCAGTATGCAATTCTAAAGTAAACAGCAGGTCAACAATAGAAGATAAAAGGGCCAGTGTGATGAACACCACCACCCTGAAGTGCAGTCCTGGCTCCCAGCCACTGCAACACCGCCTGCCTGCAATGCAGCCAGAGAGCTGCTGAGCACATGACATAAACATATACTGAACACTACCCCACGTCTAAGGAAAAGAAGGGGAGGGCCGTGTGCCAAACTCAAATCAATCACCTAGTTTCTGGAGGCAGACTAATTCAAATCAATCAAAACAACAAAATACAGAGAGATACCACATCAAGGCTGTAGCAGGGCAAACCAGAGAGAATAAACACAAAACACAATGTTAGTGTATCAGTTTTAGCAGCTCCTACTGAAATTTGCTACACGTTACAATAAAAGGATTGGTACTGGTTGGAGCACAGTAAGAGATACAAATAACAGATTGCTGATAACTGTCAAGAGCCCATTTTTTGCCATTCCCACCTAAATGGGCACCTCCAAGACAAATAAAAAAGAAAAATTGCCAAGTCCTACCTGATTTTTCTCAGTTCAATTATTTTTTTGTCTATTCAGGTACCTTTTTCCAAAAGACATTACATAGATATAAATACACATATACAAAATTGGTACTTATAGTAAAAAAAAAATCCTATCTGATAAATACTACTTTCCAAGAAGTTTACAAGCAAGATGCAAAAAAATCTCTGTCTAAGTTATCCATTTAAAAATAAAAACTCTAGTTGAGAGTTGAAGTTTTATAAAAACAGATGTTCAAAATATAAAATATCTCCTTCTAAGATAGAGAATCATTTCTTGTCAGGTGATTCTTGGAACCTGAGTATGACAGGAACTGTAAGTCATCCCATCTCCAGGTTCTCTAAACTGCTGGTTTTACTGAAGTTATACTGTGCTTTGATCCTCTGCCAGAATATAGAATACCCAAGCTAAGTATAGCAGGAAGGCAAAAAGGCCATTTTGAAAAGAAAAAACAGGGGGTTATATATATATATACACACACACAATCATTATATACACATTTACAAGCAAATTGAATATTGGCTAATAAACACCCCCCTCCCCCAGTCATTTTGATGAAATTTATTTTCTTCTTAAAGCAGTGCTAAAAGAAGCACCTATATTACCACGTCTCTTGGAAAAGAAATGAAATAAAAACACTTTTAAACTAGGGAACAGGAGCAACAACAGAAATGTCCATCTTGGACAAAGCAGAAAATTAAGTGTGAATCCTGCTTTTCATTCAAAAAACCTGTTCTGATTACCACTACAGAATATAAAGTCATGCTGCATATGAAGGACTTGAATTTTTCCTTAAAGCTGTGAAAGGTAGAGCAGACCATGTTTCATGCACAGATGCAAGCACTGGATCTCAAGAGAGCAAAGAGCTCTCACCTGTGTAATAGCCTCAAATATACAAAGGTCCACACTGCATAAGGGCAAGTCACTAATGGGTCATTTTCCTTTAAATATGTACCATCATCAGAAACATTTAAACAGAGACACGGTTGGGATTTTTCACACTTTTATTTTATTGTTTTTACACAAAGTTTAAGATATATTTATCCTTCTTACCTTCACATGCTAAAACAGAAGATCAGAGCCTAAACAGGCAAGCTATGAAGCCATCAGACTTTACAACAGACAGAAATTCCTAACTTCTGCTTCCTCAGATGGTAAAAATTACTGTGAATTAACAGAGCTGAAAGAAATGACACTCAGGAAATAACATATCAGCAACCCTGGGAGGCTTAAGAGAGCTGGATCCATTTATAGCAGAATGCCTGAAGAGATCATTATATTATCTATGTTGATCTTCTGTATCTCACAGAACATCTGAAACATTCCATCACCCAGCCTATAATAAGCCCTGTAATTAGGCTACAGTGTTCTAACACAGAAAAACCCTAAGTTGCTCTATATGCAGCAGACCACCACAAAGGCCAAGTCATATGCAGCAGAGGGGAGCTAACTATTGGCAAAATTAGGCTTCATGATCCCACCAAGCAATTTTTACACTGTTACTGCATGTCAATTCCTCTGCAGCACTCTTGTGACCAATTTTATTTTGAGCACTTGAACAAAACCAAGCAACCAAACATTTATGAAAGACAGCTTCCTATACTGCTTCAAGCAGCTACTGCAAAATATATACAGCTGCTTTGAACACTATAAAACATATACAACACTGAGACATTTAAATCCAGTTTATTTAGTACCACACTCAAGATCAATTAGAGGCAGTTTATATTGTCTTAGAGTATCCCATATAGAGGATTAGAGATGAAGACTTCTAATTGGAGGCAAGTAATCTTTTAAAGTTCAGAAATAGGAAGCTGACGTTTCAGTTCTAAAAGGAAAAGAAAAAGGAATTCTGTTTAACTCTTAACAAAAAACATAAGTGGCTATTAGAAAAACTAAACCAAGA
The DNA here is from genome assembly GCA_013390045.1 of Picathartes gymnocephalus. Classification (NCBI taxonomy): domain Eukaryota; kingdom Metazoa; phylum Chordata; class Aves; order Passeriformes; family Picathartidae; genus Picathartes; species Picathartes gymnocephalus. Next base: position 108,734 of record WEKY01048757.1, on the reverse strand, counting down.
AAGGAGAGCCTTACACTTAACCCAGGTTTGGCTCTGTTTGAAGGTAAAACCAAATGTACAAAAGATACAGAACATAGTAACACCGACTTGAGTAATAGGAAAGACACTGGTGACATTTTAACCCTTAATACTAAAATCTAGCAAGACCAGGGGAAAAAAATGCAGGGACAAAGTAAGCAGCAGGAATATTTCTTGAGTGCAAACAAAGTAATCCTTACAAAAGCTTACACAAACACACAGTACTTGTAGCACAATGTAAGAAACTTGTTTTGTGAACTTAATAACCTCTGCTGTCTCTGTGCATTCTGATGTACTTCTCTGTCAGCCCATGGCAGTACCTACTTCCCTGTTTCTGTTTGGGATCCTTCTGCTTTCCAGCTCACCAGGGCTCCTTCTTTTGGTTGTTTTGGCTGAAGTCCCGGAGAACTAGCAACGCCCTTGAGCTGAGTGTCAGAGAGTTCAAGAAGCAGCAGGTGCCCAGGGGAATCTCCAACCTGGGTCTTTAGCACAGCCTCTGACAATGCATGACTTTTTTTCCCAAACAGGAACATGGAACTGAGATACAAACAGCCTGAGTGAAAAGCAAGAGTAAACAATCTCTTTGACACAAGAACTTCCCTAACTTATGTTTCTGGGTTTTCCCCCTTTTGCTGCAGGAGTGCCCCTGAACTTTGGGTGATGACATCCTAATGGGATTTGCTTAGCTTTCTGCTTATTAGTCTGGGTGCCTCACAGATTTCCTCATCAAATACTGACTTCTGATTTTACCTCCAATATCACAGAGGTAAAGGAATCGATATTTAAAAGCCTCTGAATCAGATGCACAAAACAAAGTGAAATTAGAGAAAACAGAAATGGTGTTCTTCCCATTTACCTAACACTGGGGGCCAAAGGATGGCAGAGGAACCCTTACCAAAACTACCATTACTTCACTACTGTCTTCATGAATTGTGAACCAAGTTCTTCAAGTTTGGTTTTCCTTAGAAATCAAAAGAAAGTTTTGTTCTGAGTTGAATGACATATTTAGTGCCAAACTAAAGGATTTCTTTAATTATTCATCAAAACTCCAAGACCTTTTGGTTGAGTTAAAACAAACCCTCCCCAATTTCTTGGCCCTGAATCTGTACTTGATTACTGAATCTAAGGTATAAAAAACCCCAACACAAGCACAAAAAACCCTACCACACGTGGAACATACACATTTAATTCCAAAATACAAATTGCTATATTTTCCATAAGTTGTGAGCCTTTCTTCAAGTAATTTTGGAATGCTAAAAACCCTTGCCTAACAGAGATATTTGATTCTCTCTGAACGCAGGAACTCCTTTTCTTCAATCTTCTCTTCCTTCATTATTCTGCTTCTACCTCCTTGTTAGATTAGCAGGATTTGGCTTTCACTCCCACTCCCTTTTTCACAAGAAGGTTGCTTCTAATAAAAAGGAGCCAGTGTCCTATTAATGACAGACCCTAAAGGCATCTCCACTTACTCTCCCCTTAATACTATTTTTTTACTTCTCAACTTACCATTTCCTTTTCATAGACATTCCTCTCATTCATCTTCTGCCTAGTTTCAAAAACTATGTACCTTCCTCAAGTACCTCTTGCATCCCTAATTTTCTACCCTTTCTTACTTTCTCTATGTCTTTTTTAAGCTTGCACATTTGGGTCATTACTTCTTTTCTCTCTGTGTACTACTTCTAGATCATCTAGTGATCATCAATAAAAGTAAGTATTTAAAGGTGTTCTCATAGCTTTAGATACTTCAGTCTGTTTTCTGCTCCTTCTGGAGTCTCAGAAGAGATTTATTTGTTCTGACCATTTTTCATTGCAATTCTCTCATTCAACCCAACCTGTTGAGCATGTATTGTAATGCACACAATTTACAAATTTTCCAAAACCACATGCAATGGATCTAATGGATTGTATTGGGAACTTCAGAACCTGAACAGAATGCATAAGGTTACTCCTTGCCTTCCAATGAACATTTGAGTTTTCAAAGGAGCTCATGCCATGTCACTACAAACTACTATGACAAAAGGTGTTTTAACTCCACCACTCAACACATATCGGGGTTTTTCCGTTTGAAGCCACTGATGACGGACATTCCCTTTTGCTCACTGGCATCTCACTCTTGCTTATACCTTAACATGTTGCAAAATAAAGACTGTTCATTTTAGCATGTAGTTTCAAGTGTTGGGAGTTTGTACTGGATTTCACCATAGGTTACAGTTGAGACTATATCCATAACCAATTCTGGAAATCTAATTTTTTTAATAATAATTTTCTGATGCTTTGGACTGGTCCAAAGGTGGAATGCTGCTCATATGAAAACAGGAGGGGAAAAAAAAAAGAAAGGAAATTAAGTGTTTTGCAGTTTAAAGGAAGATCATTGCTTTTTAATTAAGTTTGTTGTATTTTACCCTTCTAAGCCTTAAGAAATTGGATTAATAGTTTCTTTATTTACTAATCCTATGAAGAGTCTTAAAACACCTAAGACTATTTTGCTTGGTTTTATTGGTTTCCTCCTATTTGTCTGCACATTGAACCTTGTTACAAAACAGATGAGAGGTTTTTCAGGATGAGTGTTTGTCAGGTTTTTTGTTTGTACTTAATGGTGTCTGGAGAGCACCAAACGTAAATAAAGTTATGGCTTTAATCATCTGACTCAATTCTGTACAACCACCAACAACAGAAGAGCAACAATCTTAATTTTAAACTAAAAGCACATGAAAATTTGAAAAAGTTGTTTTACCTTCCATTTCTTCCTCAGGAACCTAAATCCTCAAAAACCCATGTGAGTATACACAGGTTTTCTAAAAACACTACCCTTCATAATTCTTCTTACAAAATTATGCCAAAAGGAAACTAAACACAGAATGAAACATTGGTTTAGAGAACAAGAAAGAAATGAAAAAAGCCTAAAGACAATCAGAGAAGAGCAGGGTTTGTACAACTCAGGGTCACGTTTACTTGGAGATGAGGCTTTAACAGACCAGAAACAGTCTGCACATAACAACCTGTTTGTCCCAGCCACAAGACACCCCCAAATTTGAAATAAAGCTACCAGCTGTCTCAGCAGGATGCCATGTCACTGTTACGTGGGGTTGATCTATGAAGTAATTTTCTTAGAATACTTACCACTAAATCCCAGTTATTTTGTTCAAGCAACGTTATAGCTTCATCAATATTTTCAATACCAGTACATGCCTAAAAATAAAAAGAAGCAGTAAACAGAATTAAAAGCATTGATCAAAATCAGGGAATTAATACTTATAATTCAATTAATTTCAACAGGATGACAGGAAAGGTATAGGTTTTTCCTTTCTGTTACGAAAGGGTAATCCAGAAATCAGACTTCAACTTTTAAACATTAAACATTTAGATATAATCCCTGTTCCACCAGAGGATTCTTGTGTAACCTTGAGCAAGCCACCTAGGGAAGCAAGACCAAGTAGTTATTTGTAAAATTAGGACAATAGTGCTGTCCCATAAAGGCGTTTTGAGAATTCTACCTTCAAAACTATGAAGCACACATATTACTTTAAAAGGGAGCACAAAAAACCTTGAAGTTCTAGCCCTGTGCTCTGGCTTTACATAGTTCAATCTAACACAAGAGCATTTTAAGGTAATGTTAACCCTCACAAAATTTTGAATTAAGCTTAATTCCAAACAGAACAGCACCTCTACTCAGCAAAAACTGAGATGCAGCATCCTGCTGCCTTTTATTGCTACCCAAACCTTTCCAACTATTCAACTTCAGCAGGCAGAGCATTGCTATTCATTCTGCCACATATTTGCTACCATTCACATTGAAGCATACCAGATATATTTTACCAGAAGAGAAAAAAGGAAACAGTTAAGTTTCTTTCTGGAATTTATCTTTCATCCTAATCAAAGCTATGCTCTGGATTCAAACACTCAAAGAGGAGTTCAGACTTTTGCAAGATCTGAAACATGATCGTGTTCCTTCTGCTCCACCACACAGTTATATAAAACATTTATATAAAACTGCATCAAAAAAAAAAAAAAAACCAAACTAAACCTTTTAACAGTAATAATACAGAGCTAGATAGCAGCAGCAAACGGATCAGTTTTCCTGATTCCCTTTACATCATAAGAGAAGAAGGAGGCTAAGCAGACACTTTTTTCCTCCCAAGACATAAAAAGCCATCAGGTCATATACTTCCCATGTTCTGACTTTTCTCCCAATTTACAACAATGAAGACATAAAAAGAAGAAATCACAGAGAAATTAAAGGCCAATTCTCTCTTCCTAAATTCAACACTGAAAAATTCCACACTTACAAAGCACTACATGCAGTATGTCCACACAAAATGGACCAGTCTGAAGGACCAAAAGGATGACAAGATGAAATTATGGAGAATTCTGCCTTCAGAGGGGAGGCAGCAGTTTCTGCTGCTACACAGTGCTCTCATGGCCACATTGATCCTCTCTGCAACAAGACAAAATTTCTTCCACTTCAGAGCATGCTGTGTTAATGCTGAATTTCACCCACTTCACATTAGGAGGGCTAAAAAAAAATACCACTTTGCTCTTCAGAAGCATCATTTTGCCTTCTTTTCCATTATTTCTTGCAGCTATTTCTGAATTTAAAAACGAAACAACACTTCAACACAATCCCCAGCAAATGCTTCTACATTTATATACACTTGTGCCAGGTAGGTTTGAAGAGTACATGGCTTAAGCTTGTCATTTCTGAAATCACAGGATGGTTCATACTACCATCAACCTGCCACTGGAACTGATGTCAACAGCTCTGCTGCAAAAATCTTACTTTCAGAAAAAGCTCTGCAGAAGCGACAGTCTGAGTTTACATCTGAGTGAAATACACTTAATCTGGTCATTACAGAAATAGTTACTATTTCTCATTTGTCAGCCCAGCAAAATCTGCATGACCTTTTTAAGAACTACCTTGTGTTCTAACCTACAGTAAGAACTTGACCAACAATGTGTTGTTTTTACCCCTGGGCTGTGCAGATGAAGCTGAGGGGATGGTACCTACAATTCAGGATTTAAACACTGGGTTTAGTTGCCCCCTCTTTTTACCACTCCTGCAGCTCTGCTGACTTGCCACTGTCCACTCTTAGCCCACACTAACTGCAAATCAAATCAGCTCACTTTGGCAGAGTCTTTTTTTGAGATAAACCAAACAAAATTAGCTTACCCTTCTGCCAGAGCACACAGTGAAAGGAGTTAACTCATCACAGTGAGGGCAGAGTAATTAAACAACTAATTCACCTGTGTGCCTGCATCCTTCCTAAATGATCTTCCTGGTGATTTACAATGCAAAACAGAAGCCTGCTCTTGGTCACTTAGCAATGCAGAGTCACTGGGTAACAAGAACAGACAGGTGTAAACACCAGCTGAAAATAAAAATCATCAGAATTCTTAATAGCCAAGACAAGCAGTTTTGGTTAAAATCTTTGCACCATTTTTTACAATCCTTTTTAATATTTGATTTTGAGTAATTCTTAAACTAAGATTTCACTTTCCAGAAGGACCATTTTTGCTAGTTGTCAATAAAACAGAAACGTTTCAGAATTGCAACAGCAAAGAATGAGTGCTACTTATCAATGTAACCATAAAACACATTCCCAGATCTTCCTCAACACACTTTTAATGTGTCAGAGTTGCAGCAAATTAAGATTATTTAGAATCTTATTATATTTCACTATTTCAACATTTAGACAGTACACACTACAACATACAAATCCCTGTATCAAGTCAGAAGCCATCAGTGAGATCGAAAACCCTCAGCAACCAAAAATTAAAGCTGCTTCCTTGTACCTGCATCATGTCATGCAACCTGAACGAAAGAAAATCATCTGGTTTGCATGTCTTTGATTTTCCCCAAGAAATTAAACACACAAGACAGGCAAGTCCCTCACTGGCAAGCGTGACATGACGCCAAAGGCTCTGTGGTGACAGATTAGTCCCAGAACAACCTGGCCTGCTCCTGCCTTTGTTTTCTTTAGGGAAACACACACAGGAAACCAGCAGGTTCTGTGAGCAACAGAATTAACAAAGCCTGGTTCCTCACGGGTTTGTCTCTTATCCCTAATTGCAAGGGCTGATTTAAGCTTTTCCTATGGCTGGAATATTTATAAGAGTTTCTTTTGATGGACTTCTTTCCATGTTACCTGGCTGTATTTTCATTAAATTTGGAATAATTTCATTGGTACAAGTCCAAGGGACACCTGACTCTACCTTAAGGCTCTATGCCTTACTTACCTAGAAAGACAGACTAGAATTCACAGGGGTTCATTATTTACAATACATAAAGACTTTTTCCTCATGTTTATTCTCTTCATTCTACCCAAGCAAGAAACAAACAAACAAAAATTTAATAGGAAAAAGAAAGTTAAATTTGTGCAGAAACAGAAGTGAAAAAACCCTTCCAAATATAGCACAGTACATGAGCTCTAAAGATGCAAAAATATATCTTTGTTACTGAGCAAGTAAAGTGAGGGGCTGAGGAGATTTTTTTATTATTCACAGATTTTATTCAACTTTCTTTTCATGAGACCTGCTTAACAGAAGGCATTAAATATTTTAAAAGAAAATTCTTACCTGAATACTACTAAATCTTGTTTCAATCAACAACCAGCACACATGCTCTAAGTCATCAAAAGATGAAAGAAACAAACCATCACAGAAAAGGTAAAACCTTGAAGGTTCACTGATTTGTAAACTTTTACACATCAGAAAGAAATGAAAAAAATTTTTTTTGGAGGACAAAGGAGAAGAAAAGGTAGAACAAGTTGTTCCTCCTCTCCACATTTCCTGTAAATCTAGGATATCATTTTCAGCCTTCACAGCAGTTCCAGAGACTCTGCAGTCACTGCTGTGCTTTTCCAGACCACACAAGAGGAAAATGAATGCACAGATGAGAAAACTATTGTTGTGTACTGAATACACAACCAGATTCTGAAGATAAAGTTATTGAATGTTAAAATGACTTTCTTAGCGTCCTGCTTTTCCAGGACAGGTAAGTGTTTCTACCAGGCAGATTTAAATTTTCACATAATAAAATTTCAGAGTGCTTCTCCAAATATTTTTTCCAGGTAGCTTCATATCCCCGTAGTGATGGAGACCTTACCCTTGGAATGTTTCACAGGTAACCATTAGGGGTCCTAGCCTTGCACACTAACCTTAACCTTGATAAAAGAAGCAAAGTGGTTACTGAGGAAACAATTCAATAGGAAAAAAGCTGGAGGGCAGACAGACTTCAAGGCATTTGAGACAAACCCAGGAGCTGCTTCCAGAAAGCTGCAATGCAGGATGACAGACTGGCTCTTCTAAATCCCTCGCAGGGTGGTCTGACCCCAGCAGCTGTAACAGCTGGATCTGGGTTTGGAGACCCTCTGTGACACCCCACCTCAGCAGCACAGGCTCCAGCCCACCTCCACAGCCCAGGGAAGCAGCTGCCTTCCCCATCTGGCAGCAGCTGCTCCCCCAGCACCTGCTGCAGGGATCCAGGCAGTTGTTCCCCGGCAGGGCTGGAAGGGCCAACTGCTGCTCCCAGCACAGAGCTGGGCTGTTCCTGCAGCACGGCCTGGAGAGCAGCACGCAGCTGCTGGGACCCCAACACCGCCAGGCCACTGCTGCCCTGCCAGGCACAGCCTGCAGCTGCTGCACAGGAGCCGGCAGCAAATGGTGTCTGGCAGCAAGGCAGGATGGCTCTCACCTGTGGCACCATTCCACTCCTCGCCAAGGCAAAATGTGGCAGGCAAAGCACCCAAAAGGCCACATTTGGCCTAAGAGCAGTAGCTGGATATGGAGGGCTTAGTCTCAACATTCCTTTTGAACAATCCCATCCTTTGGCTACTAACAGTAGCTGTATTTTCTCCAGAAAGGGATCATCTCTAAGCTAACCCAAACTAGACTAGAGCATTTTGTAAAACAGGTCCAGGCCCATTAAAAACAGGCAGACAGATAGCTGTGAATTACACTCACTCCTGTAACAGTCAGATTTAAAAAAAAAAAATCTGTAGCTCAGTCTATCATTTCAATGTTTATCCAAAGCTACAATGCCCAGGGAGACAACTATGTGAAGGCACCAAAAGATTCAACAGGATTACCTAGGAAGAAAAGCTTTCACCCTCTGGGATCTCTTACAAAAGCTCAGGAAGTCAGCATTAACACACCTGCAAGTGCACAGACAGCACCCTAGGAAGTGCTTACCTTTGAAAGCACCAAATAAATTTTTATCACTAGATAGAGCAAAGCAACTAGACTTAACTCTATTCTGTAAAGATATATGAGGTTTTTGAGAGAAATAAGAAATGATGGCAAAGAACGTATATTGTTAAAATTTAATTTACGATCCCTCGGGTAACTTACTCTTCAGAAGTTGAGAGAGACTAAGAGCAATGAAAACTCTTTGAGTCTAGGCCACAAACCTGCTCAGAAGGACAGCTAAATTCCTCACATCAGCAGCTCAAAAACAACAAACCACTCAGAGTTGTTCTCAGTAGCATTTGAGATACAGTAAATGATATTACTTATCTCCCTGCATATTTCCTCTGTAATAGAACCAAGATTTACCTTACTGTTTTATTCACCTCTTCAATTACAACCAGACAGTTCACAGACACACTTCAACTCCCTGCCAGTTTTTGCATATCTCCAAAGACAGGGAGTCTACAGCCTCTCTGGGCAGTTTGCTCCAGTGTTTCACCACCTTCACTGAGAATTGTTTTTCCTTATATTTAATTATAATTTCCCAAGCTGTAACCTGTATCCACTGCCTCTCACCCTCAGAGTGCAACTCCAAGAGAAATTTGACTCTGTATTGTCTATTATCACCCATTGTACAGCTGAGACAGCAACTAGATCCTCCCGTAGCCTTCTCTCCCAGGCTACACAAAGTGAGCTCCCTTAACAGCACCTTTCACACAAAAATGCTCCAGCCTCCTCCCTTCCCAGGTAACCCTGCACTGGACTTGCTCTGCTTTGCCAATGGAGTGAGTGAAACTGAACACAGAACTCCTGCAGCACTGGTCTCACCTGTACAACGTGAAAGAATGGCCTCCCTCAGACTCCTGAACACTCTATGTCTACTACTTCTTCTAGAAAAATCCTTAATTCCCTTTCCAAGCATTCCTAACAAAAATCAGGTTTCTGGATGCAAGATTTTTAAACAAGCCAACCCTGAGTTTCCTCTTTCTAGAGTCAAACGTAGTACTTTGCTTCCTTTTCCCATCCATTATGAGGAAAATGGCTCAGTAACCAAGGATAATTACCAAGTCCATAAAGAACCAAGGGTAGATCCAAATTGTATCTGCTAGAAGTCCACTTAAACCCAGAAAGATTTAAGACACTAATTCACCTATGACATATTAATAAGTATGAAATTTTTCTTTATGTTCATACATACACTGTTGCAATGGTGATTACCTCAAAGCTACTGAAACAAAGTGTATCACTTCTTTCCCCAAAACAGGTAAAGTTAAGCCAATATGCCCAGTAAAGTAAGAAAAGGCTTTAGTACCATAATATCAAATTTAGGATGCTTGTGTAAGTCCCTTCTAGGCTACCAAGAGATGCAGCCCATTTAGACACTCACAACTGAGATTTTTTGGTACCTCAGTTCTCCTCCTCCCTGGGTTACACCTGTCTCAGGACCACCTCTACAGACTACATCAGCTACACCCCTATGGGGCATCCCTGCTCATTCTAACCTTGCAACAACCCTACTGCTGTATCGAGACTGCTCTTAATATGAGTCATCCGTGGTTATTAAATTAACTTTTACTTCTGTTTCAGATGAACACTTAAAAAACAACATCCAGGCATATCGACCAAGACACAGACTGAAAGGTCACCTACTGCAAACATCTAACTGAAGAGATAAGAATGCTTCTCTATTTTTACATAACTCAGAAGACCATCTGGTAAAAATTAAGCAGATTCACCAGCCGTTCGTTTAGCAAAAACCAGCCAATTTACTTACCAGCATCAGAAATCAAGAAAGGGTTTTAGGCAAATATGCCAGGATAAAGTTTGCCCAATGCATTTCAACTCCCACACCCAACTATTTACAAGTTTCATCATTCTACTATTTGAGCATCCCCTTAAGCAAAGCAAGGGGGGAGGGCAGGAAGGGGAGAAGAAAAAACAGTATTTCTGAAGGTCACAGAAGACATTTCAACCTATAGCTACCAAGCAGGCAGGAGTGAACTTTGCCCACACTCCGAGATGACTGCAAGCCTTCCAAACAAAGCAAGCTGGGGACAAAGTCTAAACTGGTAGCATGAAGCTCTAACCACTTCTCAGCAGAACTAACTAACTCAGCACCACACTAACCACTTTCAAATGGATTCCAGCAGACTGAACTCTCTCAAGACTTTGGAGCAAATTCTGATTCCAGAATACCACGAAGGCAGATCCCTAGGAAGCCCATGAGCTGAGCCAAGACATGAACTCAAGCCTCCCAAGCCTCATGCTAACACTCCAGTGTCTAAGCCACACACGTTACATACAAAGAGCAGTGGTCAAACTGAATTAAAAAACAAACCAAAAGTCACTACCCATTAATTAGTACTCTGCACTACCAAATCCATTTGTCTTTCCTGAGGACTGAAGACAGCCTTTACCCAACAACTACAAAAATGTTTTAGTTAGGATTATCCCAAAGTTTCTGTGTTTGTTTAATACTTTTATTAAGTATGTCAGTGAAGGCACAACCCCAAGATTTCCTGAATCATTTTTCCCTGACAGTATCATATAAGAAAAATTGATGGAAAAAAGAAAATAATTGTATGGGTCAAACAAATGCTTACTTCACATTTATACTCATCTTTCTCCCCACTGTCTCAAAAGCAGAACTTTAAAAACAACTGAAGAATAAAAAAAAGCCACTTTCTAGATAAGCACACAAAGGAAGAGTGCTAATCCATACAAAAAAATATTTTAGTCGGCATTCCACAAACACTCTTTTAATTTTTTTTGTGAAGACCGGGACAGCAAGGAACAAACATATTCTTCAAAACCTGGAAAAGGCACTGACATGGTTTAACTCCAACCAGCAGCCAAGCCCCATGGAACTGCTCACTCACTGCCCCAGCTGTGGGACCAGGGAGAGAATCGTAAGGGTAAAGGCTGAAAAACTCATGGTTTGAGATAAAGACAGTTTAAAAGGCAAAGCAAAAGCCACCCATACAAGTGAAGCAAAACAAGGAAATCATTCCCTGCTTCCCATGGGCAGGCAGGTGCTCAGCCACATCCAGGACAACAGGGCCTCACCACATGCAGTGGTTACTTGCAAAGACAAACACCATCACTCCAAAGATCCCTTCTTCCTCTTTCTTCCCCTCACTTTATATACCAAGCATGATGCCATATGGTCTGGAAAATCCCTTTCGTCAGTTTGGGTCCCCTGTCCCAGCTGTGTCTCCTCCCAGCCTCCTGTGCATCCCGAGCCCCCTTCCCAGTGTGGCAGTACAAGAAGCAGAAAAGGCCTTGGCTCTGTGCAAACCCTGCTCAGCAGTAAGAGAAACACCTCCTTATTATCAACTCTGTGTTCAGCACAAATCCAAAGCACAGCCCTGTAACAGCCACAGGGAAGAAAATTAACTCCACCCCAGCCAAAACCAACAGGCATCCAGGGCAGGGAAACAGAAGCACATTCAAGCTCCAAGCACAGGTCAGAGCAATAACACAGGTCAACAAGGGCTGAAAAGAAAAAACGTTTTCTAAAGGCTTTAAAATTATATAACCTTTTAAAAGCATCAGGACAAGAAAGCGCAACAGTGAGTCAGTGCAACCAAAGGAAGAAAATAGCAGAGAAGTATTCAAAGAAGGCAAGGGCATATCAGAAAAGCTACATGAATTCTGTGCACTGATAGCCAGTACTGAGGAACTTTGGGACCATCCTGTAACACAACTGATCTGCACAGAAAATACACTCATCCTGAAACATCAACAGAGACATATGGAACAAACCACTAGATTTGTGAGAGTCCCCACAATTCTAAAGGAACTTAAATACAAGTTTTCCACAGCAGACTCCTCTTTAAAGGAGTCTTGATTAAAGGTAAAATCAACACCACATTCCCACAGTGCCGACATTAGTTTTTTTGGTGCAAACCAGAAAGGGCTAAGATTTCTACACTTCAAATTTGGCTTCTATACTAATAAGAAACAGCAGAAATTCCAATAAAGTATATAGAATAGGGTTAGTATGTACATGTATACAACATACGGAGGAAAAGTGAACACTGCTTCCATAGAGCAAACTCACATATCACAAAACTACTCAAACGTCTCTCAAGAACTCAGTCAGTTGAAAAACATAAGACTAACTCAAGCTGATACAGTTTATTTCCAAAGTTTTACAACAAACCCCATCATTAAGCTTTCAAAATGGTGACTTCCAGAAACTAGGATGATGCAAATCCATTCACATTCTGTTTCTTTCAGCTCTTTCCTAAGGACTAGCCACTGCTGTAGAAGAGACATTTGGCCAGCTGTGTCTTCGATCTGAGCTGATATGGCACCTTTGGTATTTGCTCACACAAACAACCTGACCTTTAGGAAAAAAAAAAATTATAGAAGTGACTCAGTTTCAGTGTTGTTGTCTTTACAAATTGTTTCCTGCTATAGATAAAATGTGAAACCTATATAAAATAACCTAAGGGCTAACGTACCCTGTTCTAGTTTCAAAATATCTCTTAAGAACTTCAGCTTTAATGAATTATCTTTTGAAAGCATAACTACTGCTGTGGAACAAAGACCTGCTCAACCAGTCAGACATAGAGGACCAGTAGATGACTATTTCGATAGACCAAACAACATGTCATGCGTACATGAGGGCTTTGATTTCCTCTTTGAGCAGTTTCTTTTTACAATTGCACATTAACTAGTCAACTCTAAAAAATGGGCTTAATTAGTAGGTATCAATCCAGCCAGTAAGCATGTAATTTCCTTTCATCCAAATAATGAGGGACAAGTAAAATGTTAGGTGCTTCCCCAGGCCTTTTATTCTAGTTCTTACAGTAGTTAAAGGAAAGGACTCATCTAATGGCTGCCCCACATATGCACAAATTTATTCACTGACTAGAAAAATATTAAATCCTAACAAAGATATGCCATGTAGTTCCTTTAAAAAGCTAACTTTTGTTTCTAGTATGGAAGTGGGTGAAAACTAAGCTTGCAATGGTAACTGAATCATAAGAACTGCCCAAATACAGAGGGAAACTCTATCCTTTCAGGCTTTCCAGCTCCAATACAACATTCTCAAGATGGGAGATTCTCAAGGCCCCTTAAGACATGTAGCAAATGGCTCAAATGCTCATCCTCTCCCACACCTCCTTCCACACAAAAATATCAACTCAGGAAGTGTAAAGTTTACTGTAAATGACCCTTGCTTACTGAGATATATTAGCCACGTGGCATGTTCAATATGACAAATAATTTTTACATTATCTTTCAATGAAAGCCCATTCCTAGCCTCTGGGAGTACATACAATTAATAATTTTGATATTATAATTAGTATTGGTTGTCATGGCATTTGAAAAAGGATCCTACAGCTACCACCTCTCAATCTGTTTCAGTGACCTACTAACCCAAATACCTATATGAATGGGCTGATGGAAATGGTGACAAGATTACTATGATGTGAAGAGTCTTTTCAAGGTAATTGAATGAAAAAACCAGAATAAACCTCTTTCTAAAGACAAATTGGTGCTCCAGTGGTAAATTATTTAGGTTCCTACAGCAGGGGTGTAATGCACACAAATCATAGTATCCTCCCACTTCTCTATAAATGTCAGTATTTCTAATTAACTATCTGCCCTTACATAAGAGAAATTAACTGGCCTTTCCATGAAGAGCTATCAATGGAAATATCCAAGTTACATTTCTAAAAGAACACCACTCTTACTCCAACTTCTTATTTGTGACTCTGGAACCCACTTCACCTTCAGTTTAAAGGCCAGTAAATCAAATTAGCCTTGTTCTGATGAACCTGAACTTTGGGACGACAACTGAGCCTAAACATATCTGAAGAAATGAAACTCTAAAAACCTACAAAGAATAAATTAATAGAAGTGATGGCAGAATTGATTGGTAGCAGACAATGAAAACGGCAATACAGTATGTCTTTATCATGTCTCTTGGCCCTAAGGCCACTTACAACAAACAAAACCAATTGTGTTCCAAACCAAGAGATCCAGCTTCCAGTTCCAAAGGTGTTACTGACTATGTAATGCACGAAACTATAATGTGATAAAATCCAACATGGATTAAAAGTAATTCTAACCAAAATGCAAATTAACAGGCTTTGTAAGTATGAACTTCAACATCCTACAGTGTCCCAAAGGCTTATTTTTTACACTGAAAAACCATCCTGTTATCTATTTTAAAATTTAGCTAAATATACAGTAACCTATATCCACTAAAACAGGTCAGGTGAAGCAGTGCTGAGCATCTGGGCACCTGACTATTAGAAACCCAGCAGAGCCCACTTTTAACTAAAGATACCCAGCAGGAGGGTAAGAGTAAACAAACCTGTCTATCCCAAACCCTGATTTCCAGTCTCTAGAGTACTGAACTTCCCTCCAGCTGCTGTGGAGAGAGCTGCAGGGCTCATTTCAGCCCCCCTTGCACTCTACTCTCTACAGAGAGGCCACACAAAGTGTAGTTTGGTTTGAGTAAGACTGAATTTTAAGCTCAGACAGATCTGAACAAATGTACACCCAGATATTTAGGGAGAACTGATGAAAATGTTTCCATAACTTTAGGTCTCCATAACTTCTAATCTTTGGAAAGCATCCTCCAGTTATGTTTAAATTTGGAATTCTCTTTAGGACCTATCTTTTGTTGAGGACCTTGTTCCAAATTCCCAAACACTCTACTGAAAGCCTGCAAAGAAGCAAGAACAGCCCCTTCTGCCCCAGTGCCTTAATGACAAAACATGTCTTTTTCTTTCAGAAATCAATATCAAGGATATCAACTTTGAGATTTGTTCAGAACCCACAGTAAGTGGTTTATCCTTACAGAAATGTTTGAAACACTTTCCAGCCCCAACTCTAACTCACAGTCCAAGGCCAGAATCAAGGGTACTGACTTGAAGTTATTCCTGTATCTGCCTACCTTTTCCACCCATCAGATCTTTACACTGGCAAAAACTTAAAATGACAGAAAACGTGGCCCACCATGCCAACAAACACAGAAGAAAGCAAAGCTCACTCAGCCCCCTTAAAAAAAAAAAGAATACAAACGTAAATTCTGCACACAGACTATTGGACAGTGAAAACTGTGTGCACAATTGAGATAATCTTCTACAGGGCAGAAGCAGACGGGAACAAAAAAAAAAACCAAACCAAACCAAAAACAAACCAAAAACTTTATCTAGTCAGTTATTTAACAGCACTGTGTTAACCTCCAGGTGAAATGATTCTCCAGTTTCTTTAATTTTCATCATTCCAGAAGGAAACAAGCAGACTGAATTACAATTAAATCTTCAAAAACAAACAAAACAAAAAATAATAAACTGATGTATCACCATGATGGTCAATTTTATAATTTGAAACACAATCATTTAGCATGCTTTTTCTCACTTTTCTGCAAGTGATGGCAATGAGGTTCTTCCTTCCCAATTTCCCCTTGCTCCCCCCACAAACCTGTTTTTATGAAAGAAATTGACACAAAGTTGAAATCTGAAAAACAAAACACTTTTATACGCAAGTGTGTGAATCATACAAAAGTAGTCTATTATCCAGTTTAAAAAAAAACTGGAAAAGGAAAAAAAAAAAGCACATACCTTGGTTTTACAATGAACATAGATGAAAGAGGGAAGAAGAAAACTACTAGAAATCTGTTGTCTCAGCGAAAGCAAGGATTTTTGAGTTCTGTCATTTCACTCTGAAATCCTCCTACCCTCACCAAATCAGCTCAGGCTACTTATTTATTTGGTCAATGAAAAATGTGGATTCTTTGAAAAATTTTCTTCTGAAGCTCCAATGTGCCAGATATTCTTGTAATATATGGACACACAGGAGCTGGCAACTCGCACAGTACTGCAACCCTTAGGCCTGCTCTACATTTAGGATTGTTGTGAGGACAACCACGCAGCATGAATAAAGTGGTCCTGTAGGTGGACATAACTAATAAGGACAAAAAGATATTCTTGGTAATTTTAATTCCAATCCTAAAAAAAAAAACAAAAGCAAAAGTACCAGCGTGCAAAAACATCAATAACTGACAATCTTCTGCCAATACTCAAAGTTAAAGTTTGAGAATGAAAACCAATCTATGTCAATTAAATTACGCTCTGTGCAACTAAATTTTACAGTTTAAAGAGAGAGAAAAGACATGTTTTCTTTTTAGTGAAAAGTAGACCCCAAACTGCAAGAGATCATGAGTATATTTGTACCATGTGAGTACCTGGGTATCCCACTGAAGATGGAAGAACACTTTGCAGTTAAACACAACAACAGAGGAACAGTTGTTAAAAAATTGGTAGAAATTATATGCCCTTATTTCCCCCAGTATGTGAAGTATACTGCAGGATCACTCTTTTACCAATTCACATGCAGCTACCTTTTTTGAAGAATTTATGCTACAAACACAAGCTGCTGTGTTTTTTCCTATGGAGTTTTTCCTTTATGCCAATGACACTTTGTGGAGAACTTCTGAATTGCATTTAGTAAAAAAGCTAAAACTTGTTTGTGTCCTGAACTCCACATCAGCTACTTCCACTGAAAACAATCAGACTACTCACGTACAAAGCAAAGCTTCTGCACAATCTTTCCTAAGTGTGGGCCTAAGAAGGAAAAGTTAGGCAGGTTGCTTATACAGCCCACATGCATGAATATGTATTTTGTGCTCCCTGGGTAGCACACAGTAGCTTCATTAAAAAGGAGAGGAAAAGAAAATAATTATAAACCACACAGAACAGGCTCAAATTGTTTTGAGACATTATGCAAAAATATTTTGGTAGATCACTCACTGTGTTTTACTCAATACTTAAAATATTTCATAAAATTCCATGGGTTTATGTATATGTGTATATATGTATACATGTACAAAATACTTTTAAAAAAGTAATTTTCTTTAGTACCTCCAAATGCAGAAGTAACCTGTTACTACAACCAGAGCTAAAAAGAAAATAACAAATGCAATACAAGTTCCTGCTCTAGCTGAAACCCAAGGCAAAATCTCTACTAACTCTGGAAGACAGAAAATAAATCCATGAAAGCTTCACAAAAGCATCAAGCATCAGCACAGTTATGATTTCATTAATTTTTTTTTAATGGGGAAAGAAAACTCTTCCAAGTTTCAGAAGCTTAAAGACCACTACTCTATCCCCCTTAAACGTAACTTGGGAAAGGTGAGGGTGAAATGGTGATGGAAGTTTCCCTCCCAATTTAATTCACTAAAGATTGGCTCAACTAAACTACAAAGAATTGGTTTTGAAATTTTCACTGTGTGCAACATTCTTCAACAAGACACCTCATATAAACATAAAAGATGACAGCAGAACTCTGAGAAACATATTTATTAATTAAAAGGTACAGAAAATATCGAAGGGAAAACCATGCCCAATTACTTTGCACAGAGTGTTTTCCATTTTAAATTCTTAGTGAATGAGTTGCAAATTCCACCAAGTATTTAAAAGACCCAAAAACCTTTGCTGTTTTGTAACAGTCTAAAGATACGAGGCCTAATAATGACTGACATTGTCCTTTACTAATCTGAAGCTTTAACAGCATGACAATTAACAGTTCAGTACTTCAAAATCAGGTAGACACTTGATATTATCTTTAAAAATAAACACAATGAAATAGAAAAACAAAGCTGTCTGCTGAAATACAAGAGGAAAAGGTTGGGTTCTTTTTAAGTAAGGATTGGTATACGATAAAATATTTCCTGTGTCCTAGGTTCAGACACATTATGTCATCCACCCTTGATCTAAAACTGGTTTCTGTGACTCCACCACGCACCTGCGAGTTTGCCGTGATACTTACTTGTCTTCATGGTACCAAACACTGCAGCTGCTCTTAGACTTTTATTAATGGTTTCAAAATCCCAGCACAACAATACTGTAAAATAGCACAAAACACCTGGAAAGTGTAAATCTGTATTGAAAATTCTATTAAATAAACAATCTTATGTTCACCAGCCACTAATTTAATCATCTGGGATTTCTGATTGTAAGTTCAGGTAATTATGTGGGATCCCATACGAATCTGTCCCCACTGGTATGAGTGAAGAATTGGGGTCCCTTTCACAGTGTGCTGTTCCTGGAAAAACCCCTTTATGAAATCCCAGCCCTAAAACTGGGATGTCATCCCTTGTCTACACAAAAGTATCTCCGAGAACAAGAGAGTACTGTCAATATAGTAACATTTGTTAAGCATTTTAATGAATACAGGTGTAAGATAACTAGGGTACAGAAAGGGATGACAGTTCCCTGCTGTCAGCTGGGAACTCCATGAGTTACATCAGGGAGATACCAGGTACCTTTTGCAACAGAGGAATTACACAATGCACACTACAGTCTCCCTACCTGTAGCTCCAAAGGAACACACACACAGAGTAAATGGAGGGATTACTTTTTTTTTCTTCTTTTTAACTAAATTAAATAGTTTCGCTGCTAACAGCTGGAAAACAGTCTTTTAAGAAGCTGAAGATACAGATAGCAGTTTTACAAATCAATCCAATAATATCCAGGAGCCTATCCATGTAGGAAGAATCAGTGCAAATGGACAGAGCTTAGAAAAACCCCATGGATTGAAAAGCAAGTATTTAAAAAAATATATTCAAATATTATCTGATTCCCTTTCAAGATGTATTTGGCTCCTCCCACTATTTGAAATGCAGGTATCCTCCACTTTTTTTACTTGGCCTTAGAAAAACAATACAAAAACATGCAATATTATGAAGCAATATACACTCCTGAATGTACCCCTTTTACTTACAGAAAGACTTTATTCTAGGGATAAGATTTAGAAGTCAGAAGTTAAATTACAACCCTTTTGTAGAGAGGAGGAAAGGTAACAACTTCCAAGAGCTTATTCCTCCTTTCTACACAAACACTTAGTTCTTTGGAATGGGGTGGGAAGAGTTTTACCGTCATCACAACAGTCATAGGCTGAGGCAACCATGAAGTTTAGTGTTGATGCTGGAATGGAAACACCTCTGTTCAGCACTAATCTGTAGTACAAGCAAGTGATTCACTACAAACACTGTGACAAATCATGAGGACTGGTGAGTTTTGTATCCTCCCTGGCATTTGCCTCTTCCAAGTGAGCTGCCTCACAGCTGTCCCAGGGCCTGGGTGGTAGCAGAGGGTAGGCACAAGCAAAGTGGATGAAAAGGGGTTTTTTATTAATTAAAAACTGAAACTCTCTAAGTTAAAGAAGACATTTTGTTCACGCACCTTGAGAGAAGAGGGCACACGCTCCCCATTTCTGACAAATAAAAAAGAAAGAAAGCGAGAGCGGAGGCTTCAGAGGGTGGGCTTCACACCCACCACCCCGGACCTCCCCACAAAGAACAGGCAGCACAGCAACGAGGAGAAAGAGAAAAGCAGAGAGAGGCCACGGCTGTGCGGCGGCGGCTCGAAATTTACCTGGAAATCAGCCAATATCATTTCTCGGTCCATGTTGGACGCCATTGCAGCCAGCTGCGTCCCGGCTCTGCTCGGACCCGCGCACCTGGAGCCGCTGCCGCGGGGAGGACGGGGCAGGGTGGGAGCTCAGGAGCTCATGGAGGCGCCGCGCTGCGCTCGGGCTCCCGCGGCGCCCCCGGGCTGCCCCTCCCGGGGCCGAGGAGGGGAGGAGGCAGGAGAGCGGCGGGCCGGGCGCGGGGCCGGGAGCGGGCAGCGCTGCCTCAGCCGCTGGCCCGGGAAGGAGGAGGAGGAGGAG
>WEKY01048757.1:42498-69156 GCA_013390045.1 Picathartes gymnocephalus | reverse complement strand
AAAAAAAAAAAAAGAGGAAAAATTGAGGTTTAAGGATAGCAGAAAACTTGGCCTGACAACATGATCTAGTGATCCACAAAGCAGCTTTCAAAGAGAAAAAGTAGCAGGAAGTTCTTTCATACCGGGTATTAAAAATAGACTGCACCAAGTCCTGGAATGCACACGGCAGTTATGTAATGATTTTTCAGTGACATGCATTAGGAAATATTCTCAGTACAAGTTTTTCCTTCCTAACACCCAGTTTACTTCTCTGAAGTTTGGAAATTCTTCACATGGATGCTTCTAAGAAGTCTAAAATTATAATGTTCATTTGAATAACCTATCAATTAGCCAGCCACATAATGACAACATCTAATGGTACAATTGAAGTATTTGAATTTAATATATCATTTTCATAATGCTACAATATGAAACACACAATGGAATCCAATTTTTTCCCCCCACAAGTTAGGCTTAATTTATTTCTGGCAATGTAATGATTTTGCACT
This sequence comes from Picathartes gymnocephalus, assembly GCA_013390045.1. NCBI lineage: Eukaryota > Metazoa > Chordata > Aves > Passeriformes > Picathartidae > Picathartes > Picathartes gymnocephalus. The sequence continues at coordinate 68,668 of WEKY01048757.1, read as the reverse complement.
GGAGACACTAAAAGAGAGAAATAATTTTGGGCACATATCATAAATATTGAGAACACCAGCTCCCTTGGAACACAGAGAAGTCTCCCAAACATTTCAAAAAGGTTTATATGTTATTGGGTACTTTCTATAAATGGAAAGACTGAGAGGAGGCAGAACAGTCCTATCTAGTTTCTACCATGCTGAGGAAACTAAATGTTAAATTATTTTGAAGAATGTCTTTTCTTTAGGGATTTCCCACAGGTCTAGGCTCTGGATCTTTGCAGTATAATTTGAGAAGGTAATAAAGGAGTTGGAAAACAGTCGAAATCTAACTTTTGGGTTTTCACAGTTGTATTGTTTTCTTCAATTACTCAATGTTCAGAACAATCTGCAACACCCTCTGCCTACAGCAAGAGTATCGCACAAGGAAGGCAACATTACTTTCTTGTTTGCCCACAACCTTTTCTGCCTTTTCTGTTAAAAACCACAAGCCCTCCCACGACCTCTTGCCTTCCATGGCCACCACGAACCTAATCACTAATATTTTTAGTTTCAATTTATACTTCAAACCCAGGAAAATTCCCTGATGGGAAAGCTCACATATCTGTCCCACCTGTGTCACACACAGTGTCAGGATTTCCTAGATTGCCATGTGTCCCAGAAGCACAATTACAGACATTTTTCATCATCCACTTACATCAGTGATGGAGAGTGATAGAAAGTATTATGGCAAGGGAAATTCTGTCCAATTTTGGCTCCTACTCGTAAGCTTTTCCCAGTTAAAGTAGTGGAGATGAAATACCAGGAGATCCTAAATGGTCATTTATGACAGTGGTAAGGCACTGAGAGTCTTTTTTAAGATGTGTAGAACTCTAAGTGTTGGGTCTGGCTTTCCTGAGATATCTTTAAAATATTTTCAGAGCTAAAAATGCTTTTTGTGGAGCAAGTGAAGCTTCACACTGTTCTTTTTGAGAACAGAGACAAACCTGATCAAAGTACAATCAGATAAAACATCTGATTTATTTTCTCTCTTTACTGTTCTGGGGAGTGACAGAATTAAAATATCCATGTTTGATGTGTGAACAAACTGTACCACATCCAAAATACTTCATTTTGGAAAGACATAAAAAAACAACCTGAGAACAAGTCAGCATCTTGTAGGGAACATGTTTGTTTGATGAAATATTAAGAAACATCTTAATTGTCAGTCTGAAATAAAATGAAAAGGGGTATATTGGATTGATGTCAAATATTCATTTTAGAAGAGGTAGGAAGTGAGCATCAGAGCTGAGATGACAAACATCATTTTATAAGATCAAAGTGTCTTTAAGGCCATAAAATGAATGAAAAACTGGTTATTAACACATTCATTTGCTTCTAAATGCTGTTATACAAATATATTTCTGGGAATCCAGTGCCTAAAAAGCACTTTGTGAATAAGTCAATACTTATTTTTCTGCACTGATACATAGGCAAAGCTTGAGCTGTTTATGAGGGGAGGAACTGGGTTTCATGCATAGTATTCAGCAGTGCTCCCACTTACAGGAAGACTCATCATCCAGTCTGATTAGTTTACAGGAACTGAAGCAAACAACATTCTGTGTTTTCTTACATATTTTATGACTATTTTCATATAAGCAAAAATCAGACTTTGTCCTTGTTAAGGACATTTTAGAGCAAACAGAGAATTACAGCCTCTTGTTTAATCTAACTCTTCTGCAAGCTTTGCTTCACTCAGTCACTTGTGAATATTTCTGAGTTTTATTTATTAACTTATTTTTCTATGAGATTTGCTGCCACTTAATGTGATATTCAAGGTCAACACTGCAAATGTATTTGTAAATGAAAGTTTCTGTTTTGGCTGAATTTAAAACTTCAAGTGTTTTCTGTCTCCAAACAAACAGGGGAGGCCTCATTTGCATATTCAGGGAAAAAAAAAAATTTTTTTTTTTAAATTTAAATTTGCTCCTATTTTGCTTGCAATTTTCCTTTTTTTACAAACCTTTATTTTCTCAATTAAAGATGTCGATGTGTCTAAATTAACAAGTCCTATTATTATATTCATAAACGGGGCAAATTTGAGCTCACCTCTGAAACCCAAAGCAAAGCTCTGCTACACCACATTTTCTTCTGCTTTCCAGAAAGGCAGGGATTATCCTGTAACACTGAAGCTTTCATGGTGGGAAGGAATTCTGGATTTTACACTGTTTGCTGGCTGTGCACAACAGAAGAATAGACAATACCATCTGAGCTTGGGACAATTAACAGGATGTCTTTAGAATATTTTTATTACGTTAATCTTTTCTTTTGCTTGAGCCAGCATTCCCCTTGAGAGGAAGAGAAATGATGCTGAGACAACTTACTATTGCAAATTAATTGTATGGTCCATTTCCCAAGCATTTAATTTGGCCACAGCAACCTGTTTAACTCAAATGAGTTGTCAAAAAGTGACACAAAAGAGAGGCCAAGTTCTTTAGAGGTGGCCAGTAATTTTAAAGGATGAAGGGAAATGGCTGGCATTATTGCTTTTGTCCAAGTAAAGCCTCTTCTAAACAGGGTAAGGGAAAATCAAGTGATTTGGCCTCACCAAAATTCATGCTACTTGAGACCTTTTGGAAATGTTGATTGAAGATGAACTCTGGACCAGAATAGAAAATAACAAAAACACATGAAACATAAAGAAAAAATTGTAGCATTTCTTACTTCTCATAACAGATAAGTTTGCAAATTGGGATATAAGTTTGGAATAGGAATTGGGAGAGATGCACCTGCTCCAACCTGAGCCACTTACATGCAAGGCAGGTCTCTCTACCTGCACAAGTGAAGAGATCCATAAATGAGATCTCTTCTGCTTCAAAGTCAACAAGGTCTGATTTGATCTTTTACAGCATGGCTTGTGTTTTCTTTTTTAGCTCTGGTATTCCAGAAGTATTTCCATGTGTGTAGCCCTTACCTGAGTCCATTCTTGGTGTTTGAGCCTCTGTGAATAAGCCATCCTGGATTCCTTAACCCATTGCCTCCAGCTTTCTCAGTCTCCTGCCTGGGTGCTTCTCTCACAGCTGTTTGGATTTCAGCTTTTCAAAGTACAGTTTGTTTCGTTCTCTCAACACAGGAACTTAACTTCAGCATAAATATTTTTGGAACCACAAAGGTATAATTTTATAGTTAAATAATCACATTTTCCTGGGAAAACTTAGAGGCAGTGGGTAATGCAGATTAGGATTTGGCACTTGGTCAGACTCTCAAGGAATCTTTCCCTGAGTAAACTCAGTTTCACTGGCAATATTTATTGTTCAGGAAGCAACACTTAAAATTTTCTTTGCTATAGAAGAAGGTGGGCTATCACCTCAAAGAAGACTTCCACCAGCCTGATCACTGCCTATAATGGTGTATCCCCCTTCCATGAAGCAGATAAAACCAAATACTTCTGATAGGCAATTACTCTTTGAGACTAGGACATAGACACATCAGTTATGGAGAGTAGAAGACTAATAAGACATGAATAAAAATTTGGAATGGATTAAATACTTATCCTGGTGCCTTTTGAAGATAACCAGTTCCCATTTTGTTTGCGTGTCCTAGAGATGACTTGTTTTCAGATAATTACTTTTCATAAATTTAGATTCCAGAGAAGTATGATTCACAGAAGTGCAGGGATTCCTTTTACTAAGCTGACCTTGAAGAACAGATCTGTTTCATTCTGTGCTTAGTCTCTTCTTTCCTGCCTCCTCTTATCACTTTGGAGCAGCCAGAACCACCAGTGACGTTCCCTCTGCAGGCTCCGTGCTCCTGCCAGCTCGACTGCCCTGCAGATGGTGGCCAGGAGCAAAGTTCTTCACAGGGTCTGGGCACAAACTTGTTCTAAATGTTACTCAAAAACCCTAATCTGATTCTTGGTACCAGATATCCATTCATTTATTAAGAACAAACACAGCAGACAACTAATGCTGCACTTTTTCTGTTATTCAAACCTGCTGCTAACAATGAAGAAGATGATGTCATTCCCTGGATGTGACAAAGGACTAATATTATATGCAGTAAAAACAATGAGTCAACAGTTTCTATGCCCTTGAGGTCAAACCATTCAGCAGTTTTGAAAGTAGACTGTTCTTTTTTGTGCACAGAGCATGTTGTCTATTAACACAAAATGTGTAAAATCAAGATATAATTTGAAAAAAAAAATTGTAATTTCAAAGGGAATTTTTCAAACTAAAAGTCATATTGAATTATCCTGTAACATAAACTAATAGATAATTTTTTTCCTCACATATGTTAATTATAATATTGCAAAACTCTTTCCTTTTTTAGGTCAAAGATGCATTATCCATGTTAAGTTATTATTTGTATGATCCTGAGAGACACTTTGCAGTTCCCAGTAACAGGAGTATAAACTGTGACTATTAATGCATAATGAAATAAAATTAATTTTCCTGGAGATATTTTGTAATGGTCTGAAAGATAAGAAAGACCTTTAACACAAAAATGTGTTTTGACAGACAACTGAAAGCAAGTAGTCTAACAATAAAAATTTCCCAGATTTTCTGGAATAGATGAGGAATTGACCAAATCCTGGCCACTTCTAACCACAACTGCATCCAGCTCAAGCTGGTGCAAGAAATGTTGTGTTCATACAGCTCCTTCCTTCAGCAACTCTCAAACCTTTGTGGAGGATTATTATCCTGCTCATACAGACTGTGAAACCACAGCACAGAGAAGTGACAGCTCAAGGTCGTTTAAAAGTCAGGAGAGTTTGGAAGAGAACTCAGATTTCTCAATCCCTGTCCAGGACTCGGCCCACTGGGCTCCATTGCCTTGCTGAGGATCTGCCTGATACAGCTCCTCTTCCAAACCGGACAGAATTTAATAACTCTGAGGAGTTTCAATTCATAATATTATTGTTTGCAATAATTTTATTTGGTGGGAAAGTAGACTTGCCTAATTACATCAGGTTCAAGTGCAAAGGAATCCTAGGCCAGCTGCAGTCTCCATTCCTGTTACCTTTGCAGACCAAATTTAGAGACAGGAGAGCAAACAGGATTATAGCTAGATGGGCTTCTATATAGGAAGAAATATCATTTTGCCTGCATTGACCCTATCTGACCATGTTTTAGATTAAGATGAGTCTTAGAGTGGAATAAATAATATTCATCATCCTGATAATTAAACAAAATGAAATACAGACTCTGAATCCCAAGGAATTTTGTCTGGCATGCTGTCAAAGTGCTGGATAAAGGCTTCTAAGCTTATGCTGACACTTTAGTGTGTCACCTAAAATAACTGCAAGTGGGTTCAGGTATAGTTTGTCCAGCAGATCCCAGGCCCAAGTGATTACTTACCCAAAATGTGGAGGAGCACATCTGGCCGCCCAGCTGGTCAGTGTCCTGACAGATTTATTGGAGAAGTAAATGCAGGAGGCATGGCTCAGTCTGAGCTTTAAGCTCTCTGTCTTCTGATGCTTAAGGAACTCTTGCTTTTTCAAGTATTTAATAGAATATTTAAACCAAATATTTAAGACCTAAAGACATCTCAGTTCTTTTGGGGGTTCTGTTATACTGCTCAAGTGAGACCAGAAAGCTTGTTAGAGCACTTCAATTGAAACACAGACATTTCCATTCACAATTGCTCTTATAAACTCAAACAAAAATCAGACAGATTTCAGACAAGGCAAAATAAAGAGACTAAAGCAACTTACAGAATTTCCTCTGGATGTCTCAAGTTATTTGCAAATCCTATGGCCTGGTATTTTCATTTCCATAGTCACAAATAAGGACACAATGATTTCAATGTCATGTAAGAGGGATGAAATACATTTCCCATGTGAAATTAGAGTCTCCTTTCCAAGTTGTGTGATACTTTTGCAGGCAACACATCTTACTGCCTAATGAAAGTCAAAACCTGAATGTGCTGCAGGAAGACTCACACATGCTGCAGCCATGTAGGTGTGCTCCAGTGACACACCAAAATATAAATACATTTAATTGAAGTTACTATTGTCTATTTAATAAGTAGACTTATGAACTACAAATGAAAATAGAGGCTCATATCCTAGTGTGTTCCAAGAAGGGATCTTCACCTGATCTTTGTCTTTACAGCTCTGACCCCAGCAACCAACTGTGAAAACTTGCATAAGTACTGTAGGTATGATTGAAGTTACTCCTTTGTTTAACAGAGTATTACAAGTTAAAACTAGTGACAGAGATTGCTAATTACAAAAATAGTGAAGATCTCAATTAAAATTAAACATATCTTAGCATTATTTTGTAAATCAAAGCTTACTTAAGCAGAAGACATTTCCAGAAGAAGATTGTAATGAGACTACCACAATGCAAAGGCATATTAATATTAGGAGGCATTCAGCAACATTATAATTTCAAAATTTTGTAGGTATGTCATCTGGAAAAACTATACTTCTGCTCAAAGTTAGTTTGACTGTCAGCACAAAAATTTCAGACAGTAGCATTTATAAATGTATAAAGGAAAATGTATTCTTAACGTTAAATAATACAGAGGACAATAAAAAGTTTTTATGAAACTGAAACAAATCATTAGGCTTTGGATTACTTTATATATGTGTTCATTACACCTTATTAGATGTTTTTATTAGATCTGTTTTATTATTAGATCTGTTAGTAGGTCAGTCCTTTATTATATGTTGCAGTGTCTGTTGAGGACCTCACCCATAATAATAATTTCAACAAATCAAGGTATACAGTATAGCATTGTATTATTGATCTGCAACACTCTTACAAATATGAATATAGATTTAGCTATGGTCCAGGGGTTGATGTTTTTTGATGTATTGTTTCTTAGTTCTACTGTTACTTTTCTCATCTATTAAGGCAGGCAAAAATGTTTCATAATATTATAAAAAAACCATTTAGCTGGAAGGCCTTTTGATAGAACAAAATTTCTGTCTTATTTTCTCTTCCCTGGTAATTTTCTATTATTGGAGGAACAAGAGGGAAACTTAATACCAATTTTAATCTATTTCCCCTTGCAAAACAAAGTAAGAAATAGGCACAGCATGCACAATGTGTTACCTATGTTTTGTGAATTTGTGTTGTCTGTGAATAGGTTGGCATACAAAATTTGAAATGGTTATTGCATTACTCTTCTGCATAGATCCATATTCCCCTCCAAGAGGGAACTTGGGTGAGCCCTGGCTTGATCAGTAATTTCCCTGGGTGTACAGCAAGGTCTGAAGCCTACACTTAAAGAGGGGAGAGGCTCCGAGAAGGTCCTTGACACACAGAGTCTGCAGCTGCAGAGCTGAGGGTCAACCCACATCCCACATCCTGGGAGCAGCAGCAGGAACAGATTCCTCATTCCACACCAAGGTTGGAGGCAATGTGTTCCTGAACAAGGCTGGTTTGGGGATGAGGGATGGAGAACAGACCTGTTCCTGAATCCTAAAGTTAGACAAGTATGCATAGAGGGACTTCAGCTAAGTGGGTATAGTGGGTGGGCTTCCTTATTGAGCTGAAGAAATAGGGCAAAATTTTAGCTGGGATAATTTATTTTCTTGCAGAATACATAATCTGCCCTATCAGTTAAATGGAATTATTACCCACTCACAGCAACCTTCACAGCTAGAATGGTATTACTCATTCTCCTTAACAGAAACCTAGCACTGTGGTTTTGGTGGCACGCTGAAAACTTATTTTGATCTTTCTTGTGTTTCAGATGGCAACGCATTGTCTCCTTCCTGATCTTGGATTACAGTCCATACTGACAAAAAAAAAAATTAAAGTGATTAAGAGTAAAAGTTTAAGTGGATTTATTTGTAAATGCTGGTTGTGGCCTTCCCATAATGAATCAGCTTTTTTCCCCTAAAAGTCTTGCTAAGTACTAGTTAGGAAATTATCTGTTTTCCCTTGCAAATGCTCTACTACGTACAAGAATAAAATATTGCTTTTTAAACAGCAGTGGATGTTATCACTTCAAATGTGCTTATATGTACTTCCTGTGCTTAGATACAGCCCAGCAATAACAATACCACAATTACCAGAATGTATAATCTATAATGTGGCCCTGTATAAATCAAGCCCCCGCTGAGTGCGTCGCACACATCCTGCAGGATACCACTGCCACTCTCAATTGTTTCCGGTGAGCGCCCTGCATCTCATGACAGTTTCTGAGCCATGCTCACGCTGGCTCCTAACACACAACACTGCAAGTTACCTCCTCCCAGTAAGATTTAGGCATAGAGCTGAAGCAGGTTTTGTTCATGGTTGCCCAAATGGGAAACCAGAAAATCAGACTTAGGGGAAAAAGTTTTGATCCTTTAAAAATACTTACGGGATTTCCAAAAAAAGCACAAAATCATTGCAAATATTGCCAGGGAGAGTGTTCAGGGTTTCAATCCAGTTGTTAAATTACTAAAATAATGCATACGTGGGGTTTTCACACCGTGGAGACTTAGATGTATAGTCTTAGATACTCATTCCCTCCCTTTAGAAGAGAGTATCGTTTTTAATCTGTGCAAAATATCTGAAAAGTAAACATTCTTGAAAGAATTTTGCAAAGAAAAATCAAAGTCCAAAGAACACCAGAAATATGTCATTTTCATTGCAAGACACATTGCAGCCATACACTCAGAGCAATCTTACAGGAATACTCTGACAATGTTACTGTCATGATTCAAGCTAACTTAACAGACTGGCTCAGAAGTTAAATCTACTTGACCTGTTCATGACTATATATTTTCAGTTAGTTCTCAGATTAGATACTGACTTTCCCAAACAGATGTTAAAACCAATAGAAAGTTTCAAAATACTGTAAACCACTATAAAATATAATTTATAGATATGAGCCTTAAAAAAAAAAATAGGTGGCCATTGTGTTATTTGACAACTTTTAGAATTGGACTCAATAAGCTTCTAACTCTCATTCTACTTTATAACTGGGAGACAAACCATCTTTCCTGGGTATATATAATTTCCACTGAGCCTCTTACAAGCCAGAAGAATTTTAGTATGTTTTAAAATAATAATGTAGAAATTTACAGGAAACAGATTATGTAGATCCTGTTATTTTTCTCTTTCTGATATAGGCCTACCAAAGAGAGATTCTAGATGGAGGCAAGTCAATGCACTGCTTGTCTGAATGGTATTTTAAATTATTCCTTTTTCTTGCTGCATTTGGTACAAAAGAAGGTGATGAATAAATGATTCAAACTTAATTTCTCCACTGCAGAAGCTGGCAGGGAGTATTTCTTGTGCTAGCGTGCACACCTGGGTTGCAGAGATCACTGAGGGGAGCAGGGCAGGGTGCAAGAAGCACCATGTGGCCAAGGGTAGCTGAAGAACTGACACACACCTTCCATGGAGAATGGTCAAGTCCTCCAGCAATTCAGCTCTTCTATAAAACAGTGCTGTCATTCACATCCATACAAAAAACTTTTTCCTGGAAGTTTTATTGTCTTTACTGGATGGTACATTTGACATCGTACACTTCCTGTTGCTGCCTTGTACTTTCTCTAGTCTGATCTGTTCTAGAAAGATGCTCATAAACCTGATCATCTGTGCAGGTCCCTCTGAAAGCACTTCACACCCCTTTGGAATTAATGGTCAACTGTAGATTAACATAGGACAGGGAGCTTGGCTATCCCTGGCTCTAGAAATAACTCAGGAAATTGGGGTTTGATGTGCCATAGCCACTCTAGGGTAAGTGAAAGCTGTTTTGGCTGAAGCTGTGGATGAACTATTCTGCTTGTCAGGACTCAGGCTGACTCCTGCTGGAGTGACCCAGACAAAAACATAAGACACATCCCAGTGTTGGCACAGGTAACCCTGCTAGGAAATACACAGCTCTTCATCAGCCTGTCTGCTAAACCCTGAGCTGCCTCTTCATCTTTGTACAGGATTTGTACAGACAGACCCACATGTGCTCACACAAGTGGTTTAAAAAAAGAGCTTGAAAAGCTGTGATATTGGGCTTATGAAATAATTATTAATTACTTAATGACGCAGACACTTTAGTCAGTTACAAAAAGCAGATAGGATTATCAAATTACTTTTGCCTTATTTGTTGCAAACTTCTTAGCTGTGGCACCACCTTGTGGACGTTACTATGTGGAGTGAGAACTCGACTGGTGGCAGAAATCAACTAAACCAGGCATTTTGGAAAAACAGCTACGGTCACACGTGGTTTGCTAAAAGAGAGTAAAATAAAAAAACCCTATAAAATAAAAAAACTATTCCTTAAAATCCTATGAGATAAAATGTATAATAAATACTGTCATTAGGGTGCTCAGTTGTCTTTACAGATTTTACTGAGTCTTCTGCCTGTCAGCCAAGAGGAGAGGCAGCCTTCAAAACTACTTTTGTTTCTTCTCAATTGACCAAGTAGCAGCATCCAAACCCCAGTTCTGTTCTTGCTGTACACGCAGACATGACTTTTACACCTATCCCAAGCAACAAGACTTGCAGAGTCAGAATCATAATACTGAACACATGGAGAAAACATTGGGTCCTACTCCATAAATATAAACTCAACAGTGAGATTGCTGTCCAAGCCAAAAGAAGAACAATCTCTGACAAAGATAAACTGGTGGATCTTTTAAATGCTTGCTGAAACACAAGCCAAACAAAAATAAATTTAAATTCCACTCTCTTGGCCATTAGATTCTCAGAACCTTTTGCAGCTGAGGTAACAGGGTGTTCCTGTTATGAACTCTCTTATCTGCTCCACGGGTAAAGCAGGAAAGCACAGGGGAGCCAGAATTTATAACACAAGGTTATAAGTTGAGTCCAGCACATATTCACCCTGGGTGTGCCTGTCTGAGTAAACCTGGGGAGCATGAAATAAAACATTGAATTGCATTTTCTATTTCTCTCTCTTCAATAAGTAACTACATACAACCTGGTACTTGCACTAGCATAAAGCGCAGGAGAAGACAAAGCCTTGAACCAATCTGAGACTTGGTAAAATGAAATTCTGAGCAGTGCAGCCAGGAAAGCCCACTCATCTTCAGTGGAGCTCATCTCTCACTCTAGAACAGACACTACTCTGGTTGGAACTGGTGTCCTTTCTCTGCAAAGAGCAGCATTGTACCTGTTTTATGAAAGAACAGAGTAAAACGTCATCTTCTTTTTCTTTACCATAAAATTAAAATATCTTTTAAAACATGGCAAAGACAACACAATTTTTATAATACATATATTTAAAAAATGGTTTCTTAGAAATGCATTTCTATTTTGTCTATTCTGCATCTCAAAAAGATGAAAGAGTTTATACTAGTAATTTTTTTTCCTTTGGCATATTCATACATAAACATTACAGTTATTTTACCTTTTCGTGTTTGGTAATTCCTTCGTATAAGTGCAGTGTTTCAAAAAAAATATGGGGCTTTCAAACTTTTAGTGATTATTCTCAGAGATCAACTATCATTTTCAATTTAACTTAAATATTTGTTTTGGATAAAATAAGGCATTGGCTACTCCCTACTCACACTGAGTGCAGAGATTGTCCTGCTCCTTAGGCATCACTAATGTAATTTTGTTCCCAGTTGCAATTAGTTGCATAGTGCAGCCTCATTAATGGCCCTGGATGTATCTGCAAGGAAGTTTTCATGCACAAAATCGCAGGAGAGCTACTGTAAACATGGGGTGAGTGACACAGAAAAGACTGAACCAAATTTATTCTTATACTGAACTCAGTTTTCAAAAATATCTTATTTCTTATTTCTTGAGCACGTGAAAATATCCTATTTGTGTCCATCCCACTCAGCTTATTTGCTTTCAGAAAAGAAGCTAATAAGCTGTGAGGCAAAAATAACCTTAAATCTCCAAAATGGTATTTTTTCCACAGACTTGGAACTCCCTCAAATGTTTTAATTCTCTCTTTCCCAAAAGCCCACGAAGCAGCATGGCATTAGATTAAAATAATTTTCTTTGCATTTCTGCAAGAACTGATTTCTTGCTGAATTAGCATATCAACTGCAAAACCAATTTTCACAGCATCAGTGACCTTGTGTCACTTTATGTATTACAGTAGTGAGAGAGAAATTGTTTCAGAGGGCTGTAACAGTTTAAAATGATTCAGTATAAAGCCACTTATTGAACTGGTACATGCAGGAGACAAAGCCCTGAAATTATATTGCTAACTTGCACGGCCTAAAGTCAGATTTCTGCATTTTTAAATGCTGCACTAACTGACACAGAGCCGTGGTGGGTATTATCAGAAAATGGGATGGAACAGGCAGAAATCTGTGCAGGCTGGAAAATTTTAGGAGGCAGAAAATGAATGGGAAAGCAGCAGCACCCCCAGGATGAGATCATGGGGGACACAGCCCTGCGTGGGGAACAAAGGGGGTTCCCACCACAGGGAGAAGTGGAGAAAGGGACCAAACCCTACACATGAAAGTTTCAGGGGGTCCTTCAACAAGAGGAGAATTCTGAGGTGACAGCCAGTAAATCTGCAAAAAAGGATGGATAAACCCAGACTCCTCGAGCCCAAATGCAGAGTCAATTTGGTCTACATAAAGATGGAATGCACAGCTCTCTAGCTATCAAAAGACAAGGTAATATTGTTATGTTATTTAATACTTTTTACAGGGAATGAGGGTTGCATAAGCCTCTGTGCTTATTAGACATTAGATTTAATTTCCTGTATTACTGAGAAATGGGTGACTTGGAGCTCAGCCAGGCTTGGGTAGATATAATAGGTTACACATTTATAAAAGGAAATCAGTACAAGTAGGAACTGCTGCTAGAGGTGTCAATTTGAAGTAATACTCTCCCCACCAAAAACCCCATCCCACACAGGATAGAGGAGACTGAATCAGACATGAGCTGTAAAAGCATTAAGTCAGGGGAAAGTGGTACAGAGACAGCAACTAATGACTAAGTACATTTGACCTTCATGTGTTATTTTTGTCTGAAGTCTTAATTTTGTGGTTTCATAACGGGCTCAACCCTAGCAAAATTTGATGTCCTCTTAAAATAATCACAGGTATTATTTATACATTTATGCCTTGGTCTGTCAGACCCAATGTGACTCCATATATTGATAATAAAGAAACAGGTTATTTACTTACTGTCTCACTTGCTGAAGTGCAAAACCAGAATGAAACCAAATGCTTTATAATCTATTTATTTCCTAATAACTTGCGCAATGTTGCTCAGTTTCTTGTTTTCCAGTGTGCTTTCCTTTTTCCTTAGAGGAAATATAAAAGGCAAAGAATTTTCAAAAGAAGGAGGATCTGGGAATTCTCAATACTGGCATTTTCATGATGAAAAACCACAGGTGAATCTTCCTACCACTATTCAGCTGATTTTAAAAAAAATACATTATCTTTGCCTTTCAACATAAATCTTGTTTCAACATAAATCTTTTTACAATGAAAGCCCTTTTTGTATTTCATCTTTCTTCTTATTCTGAAGGTACTGTAAAAATAGTTACAAACTAAGTGCCATAGAATATGCAATGTAATTATATATTTTAATTTTACCTTGTTCAAATCATGATATTCTCAACTCCTTGAGACACAGTATGTCCTTATTACTGAAGTAATATGTCAAAATACAATGTAATTTGCTAATATCAGTACTGGTAAAAAAAGAAAGTGTGGAACAAACCAACAAATAAATTCTAAACCATAAAGTACCAAGTATTAATTTCTAGAGTAAAGTATATGGTAAGATTTTACAGAGCAAGATTAAACTAAAATGAGTGTGTTGAGATAGAGAGCGGTTGTTACCATCTGCAGTCCAGCTGAAGTGAGAACATTACGGGTATTCAGTGTCATTAAGACCCAAGTAATTTCTATTTTGTATTTTCAAGTGAAATATCAGTCTGATGAGACATCCAGAATACTGAGAAGCTCCCATTATGCCTTTTCTGGGCCTCAGCCATCTGGATTAATTTCTAGGGTCACAGCCTTTGCTCTCCTTAGGATTCCTCCACAGTCAAGTTCCAGCTAAAATGCTGACAAGACACAAGCAAACTGCCTCAAATATTCCCAGTCTGGAAGCATCTCTGGAGATCACTGAGTCCAAGCCCAGCTCAGAGCTGGATCACCAAGGGCAGGGTGCTCGGGACCTTGCTCAGTTGGGTTTGGAGTTTCTTCAACGATGTCAACTTCAAAACCTCCCTGGGCAGCTACAGGACAGATGCTTCTCTTATGGCTCCTCATGGCCCTTTCCTGCTCTCATTCCAGCATGTCCATGTCCTCCCTGCTCTGGGGAGCCCAGAACTGGGCACAGCACTCCCACTGATGTCTCACCAGTGCTGGGGAAAGGTGAATGATCACTTCTTTTGACTTCCTAGCAATGCTCTTCCTAATGCAGCCCAGGATGCTGCAGGGCCTCTCCACAATATATATGTTTACAGATGTAACAGAATTTTAAGGACATGATGAGTTATGTATTTCCAGGGTCTGCTCTATATCAGGGAAATACAAACTACATTATTTTGCTAATACATGTTTTATGTCAGCAACAGGGATTGTATTTATGTTCTCATTACACGATTTCCTAAATAACTGGCCCATTAAAACCAGTTGTTTGGGATGATTACACAGTGCTTTGTGAAAACGTCTGTGCACAGATTTCTAAAGGTAACACTGAAAATCTCTAAATGCAGACAAGGGTATCTTCACAGGAATGAAGGCATCTTGGAAACTGCAATTCTAGAAGATAGGAATTCTCAATTTCATTGTGTTGTTAGTGTTAAGATCTAAAGATAGCAGATTAATTACTATTATGTTTAACTCACAGATAACCTTTTGTAGCAGTAACATCCAGCTTATAAACTTCCACAGTTTCCAAAAGCACTCCACACTGTTTCAGAAGCCAAAAATCCAGTTCTCCCTAATGTATTCCTGAGAACCTTCCACTTCCTCTGCAGCTGCCACAGTGTAACTGTGGACAATACACTTATGTATTGACAATACACAAATTTTCTGTAGAAAAAGGTCCATAGAGTTTCCAGTGGGTCCTCAGGCAGCCTAAAGCAATGAGATGGTCTATCAGATTTGTTTGTCTTGGCAAGGAAGACAGCAACCTTGTTCTTGAAAAATCTACATTTAGTTCCCCATCTATAAACAATTTTCATCAGCTCTTCCCTCTGCAGTATAAGTCTTTGTTTGGCAAACAATTTGCAATGTTTCTTGTTATACATGTCAAATTGTTTCTGTTCTGCATGAGCTATAATGACTTAAAGGACCAAAGTTCCATGTGGTGGAAGGAGTTTTTCCCTCTGAATCCAGGGGTACCTTTTTTGCCCTGGTTGGTCCATGATTTCTCTGCATTTCTTACAGTCTGTGACAGCAGAAAATAGGAATAGAACTCCTTGCCATTAGTGCCATAGCAGTACAAGAGCCAATACACAGTCTAACTAACGTCCTTTTACCTTCTGGAATAGTTTAGAGCAGGATGCAAAATATTCTTCCAAAAATATACGAAGTCCTTTCCATCCACTTTCCTGTAAAGCTATGCCAAAAGCCTTGGGAAAGCCTTTTGACTCCAGCCTACATACTCAAAAGAAATCTGTGAGACTCGCAAAAACCCACAATATAATTAGGACACTGCTGGGACTCAGATTAACATTATGGAAAGCAAACACCTTTCATACCACTCCCAGCTCTCACATATCCATGCTTCAGGAAGATGAAAATTCAGATGCTCAGAAGCAGAGTAGCTCTTCCCAAAACAACACTAGATTGGCCCAGGTGGCCACAACCTGCACTGTTTTTCATGGACTGACTTTCAAACTGCCTCATGGCTGCCTCTCGGTCTCAGAGATGTTGAATATCTTTCTCAGCTTTTTCCAATGCAGACCAGATGTTCTATTGTGATAATTCTCTCATGGGCCTTTTCCATTTTGACTCTCCATCAGCTAGGGATCCAAAGAGACATTACTTGAAAAACAGGAACCATAAAAGAGCCAGGAACTTATAAATTAAAACATAAACATTAATTTGTTTTCCAAAATACAGATGTCTTTTGTCTGTTCAAGCCTTGATCTCTCCACCAGTTAAAGGCAGCAGTTGTTCTGTGGAGGCATGCACTGGAAATTAGCCAACGGGCATTAACTTTTGGTTCTGATTGAACTGAGGAAAATTTGAAACAGAAACAGAGAATTAAAAGTTGTGATAGCAATTATTGTCTGATAACATTTTTAAATGTTCATGACAATACCAGAAGAAGTGTCTTGCCATAAGGAACTGTAAATTACTGAAACTTTTCAGACGAGGCTCAGGAGAGATTTGGGTTCTTTGGTGATGGCAGGGGCCTGTCCTTCTCCTCACCTGGGTGATAGAGCACAGGGATCAGGATCCAGCCCTGGGGAAGTGGATCCTATGGTGGTGACCATCAGCAATGTGGCACCACCACAGCTCTGGACAAAGGGACTGGGCTGGAAGAGGAAAGAACACAAGACAGAGACAGCTTTAAAAGAACATTTTCACACATTACAAACACAAGTGCTCAAGGTTCAACTGCATAGATTAGCTTTGTATTGACATAACACATCAAGCCTTGTTTTCAAATGGCCACTGAAAATCTTTCTTTTTTAATGCTAAATCACTTGATATATCAGTATTATTACATCTTTTAACATTTTTATCTCAATAAAACTTTGAAAATATTTAAAATAGGAGAAAGGCTAGAGGCAACCAAGGAAAACATCTATAAAAATGTGCATAATAAAGAGATAAGGATAAAAAGTGACTTTCTTTCTTTAACATGACCCACATTTGAACTAATTTTTTATCTTTAAAAAGTAACAATTCACAAGTCACACCTCTTCATTCCCTTTGAAATCAATTTTATACACCTACACAATTCTTCTGACAGTGGATTACTGTAGGTTTACACTTAAACTTTGAGTTTCCAGTCCTGCTGTATTTTCTTAAAAAATTTATCAGGATGAGAGATATATACGACTCTGCAACTTTTAGCAATGAACCCTCTGCAACTGAACATTTTATTGTACATATTAGCAGGGAAATTCTTGATGTAATCAGCTCCCTTCCTTCTCATATGGGCATAAACAAACAACTGAAATTTATAATACAATCCAATACAAGAAGTATCACTGAATGCTTGCCCTTGTCTTCTTCTCCTTCAGAGACTTTGCTTTTACCAGCACTTACTTTTTCTAGAGCCTTCTGCTCAGAATAAGGCAATAATCTGTCCTTTATACCAAGGCCTGTCCTTCCTCTGTCCTACAATGAACTCACCTGGTGGAGCAGGGATTGAGCAGCCCTTACTCCCTCCCTTGACACCTCAGGAATAAATCCTTGCTTTCCAACACCCTTTTATAACAAGCTTTACATCTTCATTTTCTTTTCGTAGTCTACAGCTCCTCTAGATTTCACACCATACTAATATCCTTCTGTACTCCTCTTGCTGAACTGTTCATGCTTTATTATTTAAGTGCAGAGAATTCTAAGTAGCTGTTCCCACTTCATCTGCTCTTCCCTTGAGGGGGGAACCAGTATCTGCTGTTCCCTGTCTCCTGAGGAAGAAGCAGCTTCCACAGAAAGGAGCAACAAAGATCCTTTCATGGCTTCACTTCACATTAAGAAATATTTTGATTTTAATTGCACATGCTGGTTGCAGCAGAATTTGCTCTCAGGTAAAAATTGTAGTTCTGTATATTGCTACAGTTCTAATATCCTCTTCCTTAAGGAGCAGACTGAAAAATTTGGAATATACATTTTTCTCAAAGGTTTTGCACTGGCTCAGACAATTCATCAAAGATGCCCTTCATCAAAAATGCAGAATTCTATTCCAAAGGAATATGAGGAGCAAAAGGAGCCAGTCAGGCACAGACATTTCTTTGATTTTTTTTTTAGTAATATGTTACAAATTAGTTGTTTGCAAAATTTGCAGACTACTGAATGATGAAAATCTAATTATTTCAATTCTATATGAAGTAAACAGTTATTTTAAACTTACACTGTAAAGTGGCAGATGTACACTCACTTTTAAAGGTAATTTTAAGTAGTAAAATGCATTGCAGATGGTATGTCTTGAAAGTGAAAATTTCACGCAGACTACTATTGGTAAGAACTAAGAAATTATTTCCTGGCTTTGCAATGTCTAGATCCTGAACTTTTGCCTCTGTTAATCCCCTTATTCAGTCAGACATCCACGTGTAGGAATAGCAACCCTTGTCCTCCTCCCATCAAAGAGGCTGCAGTGGCACTCTGTTCACATGCCAGGATTTTTTATTCTTGGCATCCCTTCCAAATAAGCCACTCCAAAAAAACTTTCCCTGGATCCACCACCTTCACAGTTTCAGTGGGAGGTGTTTCAGTTGGAGGCACTTCTGCCAGCCTTTCCCTAGATGTCGCCACATTTTCTGGCTCCTTCATTACAGCTTTAATTACTACACAGAAGACTATCACAAAGGTTCCTACTTTCTTCACACGGAAGAAACAGAAAACTCATAGAGTAACCCAATTTCTTCAGAGCAACAAAAAGATATTCTAATTGATGTATATATTATTCTATTTAATTGAATGTATCCAATATATCCTACCAATGTCATACTGAAACCTGAAAACAGCTTTTATCACAGGCTGGTTTTCACACTCTTTTTACCTTCCTAACACTCTTCCTACCAATGTGTTGACTCATTGAGTCTGGAGTTGCTTCACCTCTTCCATTAATTTGTGCTGAAACAAATAATCTCCTTAAGGATATTACCAAAGTTTACAGATTCAGTTTTCATGCATACCTTGCTATTCTTTCTCTCTTACCAATTTTTTCAAAGGATACCTTCTGCCCTTCTATTATTTTGCCATTTAAAGACTCACTTGTACTCTCCAAATCCTACAGGACACTAATTTGGGAATTCAAGGCAGGATTCAGGCTTGTGTTCTAGCTGATTTGGACTTAAAACAGAGTTTTGAGGATACCATCCTTGTTTCCACCCCAGTGTTAACACCTCTCTGCAATTCACAATTTCTTCCTGTGGAAATAGTCTTTGAAAAGAATATGCTGATTTCTACACATGAACG
This sequence comes from Picathartes gymnocephalus, assembly GCA_013390045.1. Lineage (NCBI taxonomy): Eukaryota > Metazoa > Chordata > Aves > Passeriformes > Picathartidae > Picathartes > Picathartes gymnocephalus. Next base: position 49,716 of record WEKY01048757.1, on the reverse strand, counting down.
AAGTTTACATATTGTCCAGAAATACGAAGACTCTCCAGTTTGTTGCAAAAACTACCAAAATATCTTCAGATTTTCTAAGTATTTCAAATGTCAGTTGTGCTGAAGTAGTCATTGATTGTTTGTCCACAAGATGGGGCTTCTATAACAGTGATCTTCATATCCAAATTTAAGATTCTGATGTAAAACCTATGAATGGCACCACAGTTGACAGGAACATACTTTGAAATTTTGGCACAGGAATGATCCTCACTGCATTCCTCATTTCTCATGAAAAAACAACAACCCCTCAGGAAATCAAAACAGCAGCAAGTAATTTTATCTTGTCCTTAACTCTTGCACTGTGCTGGTGTACAGCTTGTAAGCCAGAGCCAAAATGCACCATTGCAATCACCCTGTGTCTTGCAGAGATCCTGTGCAGTCACCTGTGTCTAAATGAGTGTTTGTGGAACAGCACACAGACCAAAACACCAAATGAAGTGCCTGTGGTTTTTGAGACCTTTTCTAAGTCAATATTCAGCCTAACAGTTGAATTTCTGAAGCACTGTGCAAGTCCACTGTTAAGATGACAACACCTCCAAATAAAAGTTAAAGTAGCTCCATAGAGGGTGCAATTTTTGTAAACTTAACTGAAAGAGGGAACAGTGTGCTGTTACAAAAATTAACTGCAGGCATGTACTTCACAACAGACAAAAAGAAAAATAATTTATATTTAGACACAACAATTTTGAAACATTACAAAAAAAAAAAATAGCCTTACAGTACCATTAGCTGTCTTGTTTCACTGTGGTGTTTGTTTAAACAGTATGTTCTGCTAAAAAAAAAGGCCTCTTCCCTCTTTTGTCATGTAAGTAAACAAGCAAGATTTTCATGTCTTATAAGAATCTCCACACAAACAAAATCAGGACAGACTAAGGAATTGTACAATTACCTTTCTGTATTCCTTTTTATACTACTAGACACACCAGGAAGACTTAATTTATGATAATTTCTGTTTTATGCATGATACGGTTGTTTTCTAGAATTTTGAGCATGCAAAAGAAAATACTGGTACAAATTTCCAGCCTGTCCCTCCAAGAGGAGGCTGTACACACACAGACTAATCAAAAAGTGAAGCTAAATGTTAAGAAGAAACATTTCTGGCCAGAGGATAAAATGAATTTCCCAAGGGCAGTCATTCACAATCACCTCATACTTTTCGTACCATATCTTCAATTGTTCCTTCTCACATTCCTTCTGTTCACTCTCCAGTACCTTGTCTGCTGCAATTCAGCCAGCTAAGCTGTCACAGACCAGAGTTTCAACAGGAAGTGCAAAATAGGACCCTTCAGAATAATCATCTGGGAAAGCATAAAACAAGAAAATCTGAGTAGGCAGGAATTACATGGAGAAGGATAAGGAGTAACAGGAGCTACAAACTGCAGGCAATGATGTGCTATGAGAAACGAAGGACACTAAGCTTGATCAATGGCATTTTTGCAGACACCAAATGATATTCTCTTTACTCAATGCTGAGGTTTTAACTGAATCACTGTGCAGCTTGGGGGGCCATGCTTACTGCAAAGTGAATCAAAGAAGGAGCCTGAAGGACAGTGAAACATTGAACATTTACAAATCATGATTCATAATGAAAAACTGAAACAAAGCATTGTAACGGTTTTCAGATTATCTGAAATTGCTGTAACAATACAAACAGAACACACAATAAAGAGTTTGACTTGTAGCAATCTTAGGAAATTTTTTGAAGCAGCAAGGGTTAGAACACAGTACCTGTATCCATCATTCAGTATCCAGAAAGAGTTTCAACAGTTTTCTGCCAAGGAACAACAAAGACATAGCTGATCTTGGACTTGGGCAGAGTTGTCTGGCAGAAGGTCACACTCCCTAGGTTCTCATGAATCTTTCCAAGTGTCATTTTATCACTGTTATTGCAGAAGACCTACAGTTACCTACAGGAAGAAAACAGAGATTTTAGGCTGCAGGAAGAATGGTGAAAATCAGAAAAACAGGGAGACTATGGAGAAGGTTTAAAACACAAGAGGTGTTTTAAATTTTGCAGCAGAATGCATATTTAACTTGAACTAACAATTCAACTCAATTCAGTTTCAAAGATGCACAAGCATTTTGGATACTACCTTACTGTTGCAGAGAACTGGAGGAACAAAAAGTCTAACAAACTGGCTACTGGTGAACTGTGGATAGACTGCACTCCTTGCTAATTCATGAAATACTTGAAAACAGCAAAAAGTGAAGCTTCAATTAAAAATTGAGTTTAAAACATTGATTTTTGTGTATTGACTATCCACCACTTGTTGAAAGTCAGTCCAATACTTGTGTCCCAAAGCCTGCCAGGAGGACATCAGCATGTCACACTCTGCTCAAACACATCAGCTTTCCTGCAGGAACTGTGATTTCTTAATATTCTGATATTGGGAATGTCCCCACTCATTCTACTTACCCAATTTTTTACCTACTGACATATTTTCTTACTGGCATTTTCTGAGGATATAAGGAAGAGTGAGAATCAAAATAACACAGCAATAAAGCATCTACTGTAAATCACCTGAAAGAAAAAAAACACCATAAACCAGGCAGGAACCTTTTGGGGTTATCTCCACATAATCTACTGCAACTAAAACGATTCCTGAGATATGTGACCTAATCTGCCTTTCAAAGCCTTCAGCAAATGAGATTCCCAGATAATCATTTTCAGCGCCAAACTACATTTGCAGTTTGAAATAATTTCCTAATACCTACTTTAAATCTCCAGGTCCATCACCTCTTGCCCGAGACCCACTGAACATAAAGAAAAACTTATTCCTTCTTTCTGCAGAGAAACGTTTTACATTTTGAAAGATCATTATCATTTTTCCCAATATCTTCCTTTTCTTCAGACTAAACAATCCCAATTCTTTCAAATCTTCCCCTTAGATCATGTTTTATAGGTCTCTGATCGTTCTTGAAGTTGAGACTGTGGCAACGTGTGGTACAAGGAGAAAAAGGAAAATTGATTCCTACACAAAATGCACCAGGAAGCTGGGTGACAGAGGGTTTGTTTGAAGAGGTTACTTTTGTATGATGACTGTCTGCTTTGTTGCTTGGGTGTTTCAGTGCCAAAATACGTGTTCTTTTTGTTCTTTGCGGCACACAGTGCAGGTGCCTCAGTGCACAGAACAGGAAGCATTACACTCCTCACTGAAAAAAACATTTTGGGCCTGGGGAAAACCATTATTATGGAAGGCAAGTTATTCTTGCCAGTAATGGAATACTTCTCCTTACCAAGATGGTATCTTTGGGACAAATTGATATAAGTGGTATTTGTGATACAAGGATAGTTTAGCAGAAGCTTAAGTAATTTTTAGAAACATGAGTAAAATCCTGCATCACAAAGTACATTTCAGGGAAATATATTAGTTCTGTAATTGCTTTCTAGTGCTGCATTCACTCTGTCTCAGAAAACAATATGCTGTTGTAATATACATTTGAGAAATGTCTACAGTTCAGCTAAAATCAACAAAACTAAAAATAATCATGTGCATTTTAGAAGATGCCATGCTCTTTATAAGCAGATAAATTAATTCTGTCATTCCCATAATCAGATTCACATACATAATAGAAGAATGTAATTTACTTCCATTCTCCAGAGGTACACAGTCTTTTTTTTTTTTTCTTTACAGAAAAAGGTTTTAAAATTGCATGGTCTTCTACTCACCAACATTACCCGAGCAAACAGAGTTATCTCTGGAACCTCTGGGTACCCTGGCATGGAAAGATTGCACTCAGAAGTTAACTGGGCTTCTGTATATGAATTGGGAAAACAATCTTATCCAGAAGAAAGATAAGACATAATGAGAGATGATAAGTACTGAGAAAATAAGTTTCATGGAAGAAAAGGAAGTGAAAAAAGTTTTCCATGCTGAGGACAGAAAAGGTCTTCCAAAAACTTTTGTTAAGCATGATATATTAAACGTATCCAAGATGTTGTCCAACAAAAACATGAGCATGGATCACGTAAAATGGTGTTATCAAAGAGTCTTTCATCTAAAAATTAGGCAATTTATTATGTCAACTTTGCAGTGAAACTCTTAACAAGAAGGACTTTTTATGTCCTCAGTGGATTTTAGATTTTTAACTCAAAAGTAAACAGATTTTTCAGTAAAATAGTTCATCATCTTTGGCTACCTTGTATGAGCCTTAAGAACACAGCATTATGTAACTTGCCTCCCCTCATATCAAAAACTTATAAAATAAAACATAAACTTTGTCTGCACACCTTAAAACCATTTTTCTTGAATTCCCATTCTGTTTTGAAAGATAGATTTCACTCAGAAAACACTAGCTGCCAGAAGGTGGTGAGTACAGACCTGTGTATGACATTGTGGTATCGAGATGTACCAGAACAAGAACTCTGTACACTGGCAAATTTCAGAACATCCCCATTTCCGTTCTGACAACAGATTACAGCCAACTGTTTAAATGTCTACAGGTGAGAAAAAGTTTTATTGACTTAGGTTGCCAGTTCTGTATTGATATTAGTCTGACACAAATTTTATGCTTGCATTATCTCTAGTATCTATGCAGCCCTAAACTACTATATGAATCTTTCTTCCTCTACAGGAGTATTTTAAGGCTCTAGAAAATCCATTCTGATAACTACTTGTTCCCCAAACTAAGTAGAGGAAGTAAAAACCAGAGAGAACTGAAGTAATCAGTTAAGCTGCCCTATGGTTCTGCTAAAACAAAGAAACCATACTCATAAATCACATCCACTGAGGACTCATCCCTCTGCTTCCTTGTCCCCAACGTGCAAAAAGGGTGGCAGCAAAAGGAGCAGGCTCACAGCTACACCTCAGCATACGCAGGGATACTAAAAGACATTTGTGAACACAAAAATGTTTCCATTTTCCATCTCCTGGACCATTGTACAACTCTTGAGCTGGTGGTGCAAAGCCATTATTAATGACCTATCTGACATAACAGGAGTGAATGGCCTGGAAAAGCAGTGCTTCCAACCATCCCTACTTCAAAGAATCCAGGCATGACTGGTAGCAGCTCTTCCTCCTTCAGAGCTCTCACAGGTGCAATCTGTCGTGTTGCAAAGTCAAATGTGAAATGCTGCTTCCCCTTTGGCGTCTGTGAGGCCACCATGAAAAGCAGATCTCTTCTGGCACTTGACAAGTCTGCATTTTTTAAAACATGCCGGGATGTGGAGCATCCCGTATCTACTAAGGGGAAAGTTTTAACTGGACTTGACAGCTATTCCTTCTGGAGATCTGCCTCAAGGTAAATAAATGCAACATCTACACCATGAAACACAGAGGAAATCTCACCTATGTCCTGACTGCAGGTAAGGGTAAGACCAGTTTGCACTGTGGCTTCCAAAGAAAGGCTATTTTGGCATGTCAGCCAGCAGGGAGGCACCACAGGTTTCCATAGGACCTCCTCCCTGTAGAGGATTACAAGGGTGATCACAGCCTCACACCAAGGCACAGTGTGACCTGTGGTTTTCACTGAACTACACCAACGACACAGGCCCAAGCCTCACAGAGAAAACAAAACATGAAATAACAGCTGAATAAATAAGTCTTTCTAGTTGCCCATAATCTCATTCCCAATGGTGCCCCTGTACAACTGAAAATACCAGTGGCAACACTGGAGTTTCATCACCACGTTCTCACAGCAGACAGCTCTGACATTGCCTTAACCTTGAAATCATGACTGGGTGAGGCAGTGGTTTCCTGGATCCCCTCCAACAATTGCTTGCCTAATCCTATTAAACCAAACCAACAGACTCATAGGATAAACACACAAATGAGCAAGCCACGTACAACAGTCATTATTTACAATGCACCATTGCAAAGCCTCTCTGTCTTGACCAATAGTCACAATCCTGCCCCATTTTCAGTTTCAGTTTCCTTGAAAAGCCTGAAACGGTGTTAGAACACCATAAATGGCAGCAATCACACGCTTTACACCAGGGTTGTTTAACTTATCCATTGATAAGCGGCAAAACAAACCTCCCTAAACAGTAATAAAATGAATCCCCAAGAATGCACTCATACGGATAACCAGGAAAAGGTCTGATCCCAGACGGAGGTCCACTAGCAAGAGTTGTGGAGCCAAATACGTCACTGTGAACAACAGGTCTGTAGATACTCTGACCCAAGACGGGAGCTCTGGTGCAAAGCAGGCCCAAGCTGTATCAGCAAAGAATTTGGTGATAAGCAGTAGCCACGCTGTACTGTTTTACAGACTGAATTTTGCAGCTGTTCTCATCTGCACCACATTCGCTTCACTTTAAAAACTGGATTTTTAAATATCTTCCATGGTGTGATTCTGAAGGCAAAGAAGGGATTTTGAGGAACCATCACAGATGACAAAGCTAGGAAGACCACTAATAGGACCGTCCTGTATTCCTCTCTGTGTGGGTCAGCGCTGGCACACTAACACAGTGACACAGGGGCATTCACTCCCCTCAAATTTGCATTTATCAGTACTTACCTATACTTACATCCAAATACGAATATATTTTTATGAAGGAAAAAAAAGGAGCTAAATATACGGCTTATTAGAGTATCTGCTCATCACATAAAAAACCTTTAGAAACGCAAGAGCCAAGAGCCTGTTGCTGGTTTTGCTCCACACGGGGGTTCACTGCCCCGTCCCGACACTGACCGTGCCCCTCGGGCCACGCGAGCGACCAGCACAGGGAACCCCCTTCCCTGCCAGGGGATCCGCCCGCGGGGGAACCCTTGGGAAGGTCCCTGGGCCTCGCACAAACCCCCTCAGCCGGGGCGGGCTGGGTGGCGCGGGGGGTCCCCGCTGCTGTCCTGGCCTGTCCCGCCCCGCCCCGCCGGGCCCGAGCGGCCGCTGGCTCCGCCATGCCCGGAACACAAACAAACACCGCGCTCGGGGGCGGAGCGAAGCGGCTCCCACCATTTTGGGGCCGGGGGAGCCCAGCAGGCGGCCGGCTCCTCCAGCCCGTTCTGTCCCGCCTCGTTCCGCCGGGGGCGGGCAGGGCTGTCCCCGCGGCGGGGCCGGGGGGCGCGGAGCCCAGCGAGGCCCCGCGGCTGCTCCCCGGGCCCGGCGGGGAGGGGTGAGAGGAGGAGCCAGGGCGGCCCGTGCGACAAAGCCCAGTGCGCAGGGAGCTGGTGACCGGGAAGCAGAACCGCGCCGGGCAGCCGCGGGGCGGGCGGACCCACCGGAGCCCGCTGCCCCACG
>WEKY01048757.1:0-41934 GCA_013390045.1 Picathartes gymnocephalus | reverse complement strand
GGGCGGAGGGCAGGGGCCGCCCGGCCGGTGCCGTGTCCTTTGTTGCCGCCGGTGGTGACATCAACGTCTGGCGCGGGGACGCTCCGGGACGGGACCGCGGGCCCTGCCCGGGCTTTGTCCGGGCCCGCTCGCACCGCTCCCGTATTTTTAGCAGCATCTGATCCCCACTAAGTAACTCCGCCAGTGCAGGGGATCCTGTTTCCCTCCGTCCTGTGGGGCACCGGCGGGGATGGGTTTCCCCTTGTTCGGTGGGGTTTTTTTTTTTTCTTTCTCTGAGAGAGTATGTTAATTTACATCTTGATGACGAATCAGGGGGAAAGAAGGAAAAGGCCGGGTATTTGCTTTGATGGCTTTGCTGACAGCGGAGGATAACGCCGATGTGGAGGGGGGACGGCGTTGGTGTGAAAGGCTGAGCTTGGCCGTCTCTGGAAGGGATGGACACGGAAAGGGAACCTGAACTTGGGGTTGCACTTGTCTGCTCCCTGAGATCTCCACTCCCACCGATAGAAATGTGTATTTACCTAAACAAGCGGTCTGCAGTGCTGAAAATTGAAAAGTAAAACCATCCAGTGGTAGAACTGCACATTCTATTCAAGTTTTGAAAGTATTTTCCTATCTGGGATAATAGCATACATTCCAGAGGAATCTATAGAAATGGCAGTCGAGGCACATTCTGGGGGGTGGCTTGAGAGCTGTATGTTTTCTAGGATGGGAGTCATTCCCTAATTGCAGACCCTGATGTATAATTAACAAAATTGCAGGAAGTATTTAACCGGACAGGCGTGTAATCTACAAATGCAAGTTCAAGAATTCCACTCTGATAGGAGCCCTGTAAGTGTTGAAGGGAAGCCCTACACGCAGCAGCCCTTGCTGGTGCCCTGAAGCTGCACTGATGTTTCTTGGCAGTGTGTGCGTGATTGTTTTGTTTGGGTGCGAAAGCTGAATGTCACAATAAATTCCGTGAGGATATGAGGATTTTTTTTTTTTCTGATTTCTGAACTACATCTGCTGAGGTCCAGTAAATAGAAGGTGCTTGGTGGCAGATCAAGCTTTTTAAAGGTTGTGTGGCTCTAAATTAAGCCTGAATGATCCATGAGGTTTAGGAATGCATTGTATTTTTTGTCAAATCAGCGTAAAAGTGTGACTGTGCAATTTATTGCATTTTTATCTGTGATTCTAGGAAGACTTGTGGAGGTTTTTTTTTCTTGTTCTTCCCTTTGAAAACAACCTGTTAGCTCTTGTAAGAGTTGCCAACAAGTACACGCCTTGTGCAGGCCTTCTTGTGTGGATGCTGGTGTAGATAACAACTCTCCTCTGTCGTCAGAGGTTTTTAAAATTTTTTCTTGATGAAGAACTTGTCTGTAAGTGTGGATGATTGACTGAGAACACGACAGACAGGAAAATAAATGAACTCACAGGTGTCTGTTATCGAGTAAGTGTATTCACAGAAAACCTTCCCTCAGCTGAAGAGAGCTGTGCAGCATCAGGTGATGTGCCCACAGGCACTTGGCTGTTTCGAACATCACTGTCTGTCCTGAAAGCTCCTCCACTGATCCTGGCAGTTCCTAAAGCTTCACCTTAGGGTAGCCTTTAGTGTCTCATCGTCAAAATCAAAGCTACTCTTTCCACAGATTTTGAACCACAATGGTTTGTGACTTAAAAAAAAAAAAAAAAATAGGCATTACCTACAATATTATGCAGCATTTTGTGCACTTTGAGGTTGAGGGGATTTATAATTTTTAATTGGTGAATGTTTACAAGATACACAAAACTCTTAAGTATGAACAATTGCTGATGCTCCAGTATTACTTTTGTGCTAGCAATAAGTCACTTATTTTAACTTTCAAGTGGCAGCTTAGAGTCAGTGTTACAAATGGGAATTTAGGACTTGTGCCTTTGTTCTTGGGAATTACTTAGTTTCTTAACCAGAGTTAGTGTATGATGTGTAGACATTAGGAATGAAAGCAAGGAAGGGGATAAAATGAGTTTGAAAACTTGTTTGTGGCAACTAGCCTCAAGAAACTGGAAGGTGAACAGTTTTAAAGCCAACTGCTGAAATTTCAACTGCAAGTGGACATACTTTAGAAGAGACTAAAATTTGGTATGTCTGTTGCTCCTGGATTTGCAGCAACAATGTGTCAGCTGCCTGAATAGCTCTTGCAAGGTATGCAAACTAAGAGAAGGAGGTTTGTTGGGTAAAGATACACAGTTGTAGAAGATTGCTTCTGTATTATTTTGACATTTAACGTCCTGTTCTGAAAGTTTTGTGCCATGGGCATTCATGTAGGAATCTTGCTATGCCATAATTTTTATTTACCTATTGATGTTCAACTGCAAAATGTACCCCCAGTAATAACTACAGTATAGCATGTCAAATTGCTTTGATCAGTGAGTGCTATTAAGTTGGCTGTGTAAAATTCCTGCTTCCAAATGTGAGGTTAAGAATTGGATTGACTGTATGGACACATGGAGTAGTGGGGAATAACTTCCACTGAGAGGCTCTGCAAATACCTGTCTCTTGGTTCCTGTGGCAGTACCTGTTACCAGCTGCTGCAGAAAGGCCTCAGAAAGGAAGCATCTTTTTAAACAAATATCTGACTTAATGAGAAGGTGGCCCATTAAAGCATCAGATATTTTCCAGTATGTTGAGCTTAACAGCTAACATGAGAAATAATGAAAACACACCAAAAAAAAAAAGTGTGTTTTCATGGTGGGGAGGAAGGAAGTGATTTCAAGAGTGGACCAACGTTTTCATAGACAGATGCTAATTTTGAATGCCTCCATTTTAGAACCCAGAAATTACAACTGCTTTTCTAAGTGTTAAGAACATGCAGCTTCATTTTTAACCAGGGAATCTGTGATTAAGAAGGAGTTAGCTCTGGTTTTGGTCCTTTATCAAGTCCTCAAAACTGAGTATGCTTTCAAGTTTGTTTTCCTTTTTGGTGTATGACTTCTTCACCATCTGTTGGCAATATGCCTTCTGCTGTTTTTCCGTACAAGTTCACTGGGGTTTTTTCAGTTTCTCTTACTTCTAGTAGTTCTTCTCAAAGACTTTATTTTGCAGAACAGATGTGTCCCTTTTCTTAATCCTTGTCTCATATTTCTGTTCTTAAATAGTTCCTTAATAGCTGTAGGAAATAATTTGCCATTTTATTCAATTTTGGAATTTTTACCCAGTAAAGTTCAGAATGCTTTACAGCTTTTCTCCCTAAGTTTGTAAAAAGTGTTACTGTGGGGAAAATACATTGCAGTCTTCTAAAAAAGATGCATAGCACTTGCTAAGTTACTTAGCTAAAAGCATGAGAAATAAGCACAGGATCTTGGTGTTGATACTAAACTAATAAAAGCACATTTGATGTATTGATGTGGCAGATAGACTAATAAAATATTTTACCTTGTTACCTGAAGAGCTCCAGAGCACCCTCTGATACATCATACCAGCTTGTGTTGTCTTACAGGCGTAGATAAAGTGTTTCAGTGGATCTAGTGGATTTTTTTTTTATTTAAAACATTTTGGCCTGGATACTCATTTGATTTGGCTGTAGGCACAAAATGAGACGAGAGATCACAAACATGAGCTTAAGCCAATGCTGTGCTCCTATAATCCTCTAAAAGCTGTTGGGGACAGCAGGTTTTGAAAGTATAATTTAGGATGGCTCATGGCTTCTCTTCAAACTGAGGTTGCTGCAATAGTCTCCTCGGGCCTCCTCTGTTAATTGAGTGTCACCTGTACACAGTGTACACGTCCTCATCCCTCTGTCTTGTCGTGCTTTGTTCTAGCTGTTCCCAGGTCAGGGAGGTGGCACATCAGCCTTTCCTGGCAATGCCAGAGGCCAGTGAGGAACACAGTAGGTGCAGCCCTGGAGATTCTGAAGAAGTGCCCAGTTTGAACAGCCAGAGAATCTTCTTGAAAGTGTCCACTGCATTTCTGTGTGAACCTTGCCCTGTGGATGGGAGTGTTGGGTGTCTTTTGCTCAAGAGAGAAACCAAGCCTTAGTTACACTCTCCTCGTGACTTAAGTAATATGTTACATGAGTGTTCTGATGCTGCATTTTTCAAAGGCATGGTAATTAATATAATTTAAAATTGCTAGCCAAATTAATTCTGATCTAGGAGTTGCACCCATTTATAGAAACAGCTGAGCAAAAATTCCCTTGGGCCCCAACTGAAATTATTTATCATCTGTGACTGCGTGTATTGTACAAGAAAGAAGACTGTGGTAGTGTAACAGGTTATAATCGACCACGGAGTGATTGTGCCAAGCTGGAACTCTTGGTCTATGTTGGAAGACCATGAAAGGGAGAAAGATGCAATGGGAAAACATTACATACAGAAAACTATCCGTGAAAAAAAGCAAACCAACTAGTAGTGTTACTTTCATATGAGAGAAAGCATTATATTTAAAAGTTGCCCTTTTTTCTGCTTGTCCTCCACGTCTTGGTGATGATGTGTATGAATTACAGTTGCACTTGTGTATGTGAACTGAAATACCACTCCAGTCCACAATTCCATAATCTGGTGGAAACTTCAAAGGGCTTCAAACCCTTTGTTTTTGTTGCTGTATTGCTGGCTGGTGCCTTCAGACAGCAGTGCCTGAGGTGAAGATCAGCTGCAGTGAGGGGAGAAAGTGATGGAGGAGCTGAAGTTGAGAGTTTGCTGCATGAATAAGAAATGGTAGAGTTGCCAGTGATGTTTGGTGCTTCTCTTCAAGGATGAGATTGCTTGGGTGACCGTATGTAACTCATTCTTAGAAAGGAAGAAGTGTTTTAGTAGTTTTCTGGAGTAACATTTTATCTATGAAAGACAAGCATTAAGTGATGAAGTCACTCCTGATAAATAGTTATGATACAATTTAGACCGGCATTCAGAAGAGCTGTAAGTACTTCATGTTTTATGCTGCAGTTCTGGTAAATTATTTGTATGTGCAATGCAATAACCCTTTTTTTTAGTATCAATATAGGGCTATACAGTTCATTTTCCATACAATAATGAAATATATGTATTATGAATGTCATTATAGTAGCATTCAGGATTATTTGGTTAGTGAACAGTATGCCACGACACTTCTTATTCGTCCACAGCTGAAGAATATAGCAGCTTGTCTAGAGAATTGTATTGCTGGTAATCAGTTTTAGGTGAAAAGTTTCTTGAGGGTGCTAAGTCTAAACTTCCTTTCTAGACAGCAGTTAGAAAAAACCTGCACCTGTATTTTCTGACTCAGTGCATACTGGTTTCAGCATAGCCTCCCACACTGGCTGATGGGGGCTGTCTTTCATTTTACTGATGAAAAAAGCTGGGGGGGCAGAGGGAGAAGAGAGGAAGGAAGACAGACCTGAGAGTAAAGGATACCAGATGGTAGGTAACTTCAGCAGAGTTAGATAACTTCAATCCTGAAAATACCCATTCATAAACAGTTAAATGAATATTTTAATTACTACTGGTTGAATATTGTAATGCTTTATCTGCTTTAAATAGATGTTAAACTACAGTTGGTTAAAAATGTGTTAGGCATGGCTAGAGGAAGTGGGAAGAGGATGCTGATGTTTGAGTTCTCTGTGTTACCACCTTTCTTATAAAATTAGAGCTGGTTTCTGTTGGTTTTTCTGTTGTTGAAGTGGCAGTTGGTAAGGATCTGTTCCTAACCACTCTGTCCAGAAGTTTTTCCAAGACAAGTTCTGAAAAGAAGAGAATATGTTTATAATCACATTTAACAGAGTATTACTTTCTGCTACACATGGATTTCTGCAAGAAGTGTCTTAAGTTGGATCAAGATGCTCTACAGAGTCTGTCCCTGCCTTCCTGTGGCCCTGTTCATCACTTCAGAAAAGGAAGGAAACTCAGCTTAATGAGCACTTTTGCAGACCCTGTTAATGGTTGTAGTCAAACTGGTTGCAGAATGTAAGGTAAAGAAACTAAAAACCTCTTGCTTGTGGCAGACTTGTGTCTTCCAGTCTTTGTGCTTGTCCTTGTTTCTGCCTCCCCATATGCACAAAGAGAAACATATTTGTATTTTGGAGAAGTAATAGTCTGTGGAATAGACCAAAGCAAACCAGCCATGACTTTTCTATAAGCTAATGAAACAGTTCCTCAGAGACCAAAGAATTACAAAATGAGCAGGTTTTTAGGGATGTTGTGGTTGAGTAAGAATAAAACCTTTTCAGGGGAAAAAGCTGAAGAGTCACCCTTCTCTTGACTCTGAAAGGCAAAGCAAGCTTCTATCTCGAGTTAGACCAGAAGAAAAATTTGCCCTGACGTTATGAAGGTCTCAGAAGCAAAGATGTGTCTCGCTCCCTGAAGGTAGGATGTGTTTTTGTAGAAGATGCTGTCTTGTTCTGCCGGCCCCTTGGGGGACAGCCGTAGCAGCAACCTGTCCCAGCAAAGCTAGAGTTGTGTAACTTCTTGCTGGGTAAAACTGCACTCAACCAAAAGAAACCTCCCAGCCCCAAGACTAAACAAAACAAAATCCACCAAAAAACCCCACTCCAGCAGCCCTAGGATAAGCTCTCATCATCCTTATTTAATGTCTTCTGTTCTGTTTGTAATTTCAGCAAACCACTTAACTGGTCTGTGCTTTAGTTCTTCACTGTAAAATGAAGAGTAAAGGAGTAATAAAGTTTATCTTTAGTACAGGCATGCTTAGTAATTTAATTCAAGTTTGTAAAGTGTTCAATGGTAATTTGATTTTAATAAAATAATGTTCCTCTCTTACAAAAGGAACCTCTGCAGAAATTTATGACAAACCTGATGCTGTAGAGAGGGAGCTTTATCAGGAGATCTGCTTAAGGCAGTAGATAAGTCTCCTAAAATCTGTTTTGGAATCTGATAGTTCAGCATTTATTTGGCAGCCTGCATTCCAGATGCTTGATTAGTAGGAATGAAGAGGCTGTAGAGATGGTAATAAGAAATCTTGCCTAATCAGGGTGATGAATCTTTGCTATGCTGGAAGATTGTGCATTCTTTTGGACAAGCCAACCCAAACATACAGTACCACCCTCCCTAAAATCCAGGACCACCATGCATTTAGGAAGCTCTTCTGTTTCCCATATGTACCTTGGGTTCAGTGCTGTGATCAGCTGTTGCTGGCCCTGCATCTGGAGTCAGTTTCTGACCCATGGAAAATAAACCACTTTTATGTTTTGAAGAGATAATGATCTGTGGAATGGACTAAAGCAAATCAACCGTGACTTTCCTATGAACTAATGAAACAATTTCCAAGAGACCAAACAGTTACAGAGAGTGATTATTTTATTTACCAGCCCCTCCATAGGAATCTGCCAACCACTCTGCTTCTCATCAGTGAAGAAGAAAGTCAGAATGCTGGTGGCATAAAAGCTGCTGGGCCAGGATCCACACACGGTGACACGGACAAAGAGCAGATGCGTGCGGCAACTGGAGGAGGAGATAAAAGAACCATCCTTCCAACCGCAGTTGCGTCAGCCAAATCACAACCAGCTGGGGCATTGCACTGGGCATTTCTGCTGAGCCACCACAACACTCACGCATGCTCTGAGCACGTTTGCACACACATGTACCCTCTGTCTAAGGCTGAGCTGATTTTTTTGGCCTTTTACCCTCCCTCTGTTTTTTAGCTACTGGTTTAGTTGAGGGATGATGTAGACCTGAGGTGCCCAGGGGAGGACTGAAACTGTTGGAAGGATGAGAGAAACTGTGACTCAGGAAATTCAGTTCCTCCCTTAGTCCCAGCATGCAGTGATGAATGTGCAGACTATTATCCTTGCAATACTGAAACCTGTTTCCCTTGGTTGTATTTTTGGACACTGGAGTGGCCTCTGTGTCCTCTCATCTGCTTTTTGCTCAGAGGGAGCAATGCATATTTCCAGAGGCATGGTTCAGGAGCAGTCCTTGCATATGGTGCCCTGCACTCTAAGGCCCAATGCTCATGCAGGGACAACTTCATCCTCAGTCAAAGACAAGTCTCAGCTGGCTGACAGTGCTGAGTTTCCCAGAACTTGGCCCACATGCCAGTAGAGTTTGGACTGCTAAGAGAGGTCCTAGAAGCATCAAGGAAACGCCTGGTTTATGACTAATAAAATTTAATGAAGTTGTTTGGCTCTCCAGTTGTAAGCAGAAAATGGGTCAGTCTGTGCTGGTTTGGACAAAAGCAAGGAATCGATCATCCTGCAACCATGATTAAAACCATGACATCTACCACATGCTGCCAGTTTCTAGTCTTTGTCATGGCAAAACTGCTTTAGAAGAAAAAATCAGACTAGAATATATCCCACAAATATATTGTAACATAACTACTGTCCAAGTATAAATAGCTCTGTGGAGACTGTGAGGTGTCCCTGTAGTGCTCACCACTATCACTCTGTGTGGCTCTCCAGATGATTTGTGTACAAGCTCTAGCCAGAAGGAAATGGAGCAATATTTCTCTGTATTTATTCCCATAAGATGTATCTTGGTAGTGGGGATACAAATCTCTTATGACTCAGTGTGTGAACATTGCAGAATTGGATGAGGTTGGGTGCTCTTGCCCTTTCTGTTTCAGAGCTGTGGGAGGCTTATCTAAGAGATCAAAGTGCATCAGATTCCATTATTTTAGTATCTATGGGACAGTATAATGCATGAATACTCTGGGACGATGCCTGTGTCTGACTTTTATTCATCACTTTAATTAAAGCCAGATACAGAGCTTATTCTGTGCACTGAACGTTAATCACAGTGTTTTATTAACACAGTTGTCAAAATCTTTAATTCAGACATCGCATAATTTTGCAATATAGATTAAGACCAGTATTTATTTTGCCTGAATACATTAATTTTATTTAAAGTTCAGAAAGAGAAGAGATTGCTCTCAGGTTTTGAACAAATGAGTGCAACAATGTTGCTTGACTGCAGACATACCAAACTGCTAAACTGGTTTGGTCTGTATTGTTGCTTAGCCAAAAGCAGTGAACTGCTATATTCAGTGGAAAATACATAAAAGGCTCCGCAAACTAATGGTCTAAATTCAGATTTAGTTAAGACACTGAAATTAATATTTTAACATCTGTAGACTTTATTTTATGCTCTGTAGTAGTACTTGCTTAATTGCCATTTCCAGTTTCTGATGTTTTGGGATTTCCCTTGATTGTTTTCTGTTTAAATATTATTATTTGTATTGCAGTTGCATCCATATATCTTCAGTTTAGCTTATGAAATATGACTAAGACATTGCTTTAGTGTCTTCTTCATAGAGTTCTTTAATGTTGCATCTGTATATTTGGAGACCTTGAGGCAGTTGTGGATTGTCCCATGGAGAATGGTGTCCTTGAAAGTAAATTACTCTTCTTGGAAGGGAACAGAATCAGTTTTAAAATTCAAACAGAAATAGTTATTTTAATTTAACTGTTAATTCTTTTCTTGGTTAGTACATTTTTATGTCTCAGGTCCACCTCTCTCCGTGGCTCTGTGGGCAGTTCTGACTGTGCTTGCAAGAGCTAATGAAATCCTCTCTGTAGTCACTCAACTGAAATACAGACCTACACCTCTACTTGACAATTTTTAGGGTTCTGCTGATCGACAGCTGATGAGGAGCACTGCTCAGGTAGTGTTGCACTAAGGTCTATCCTGAGCTGGGAAAACTCTTCCTGCCCTGGTCTCCCACCTCTTCACCTCATGGCACCTTCAGGATGCTGCAGTGGCTGAGCTGGCCAGGTGCCCCCAGTGGCTGGGCTGAGTTAGATGGTGGCCTTTGGCCCAAACCTGAGTGAGATGCTTGGTTATTCTTTCACCCTGCCCTCGATTGGAAGTGTGAATGTTGTACTTAATCCATTGGAGTAGATTCATATGACAGCTCACCTGGAGCTGTGCTGGGTTGTGTGTAATCATTCCAGCCATCTGTAAGAATCACAAATGAGGTGCAGGGAGGGATTTTACATTATGTCTGAGTATAGACAAACTCCCTGAAATTTTGAGACTTGAAGTTGTATTTATTTTACTGTGTGGCTAAACTACTGAAAGTTTACCAAAGAATCTCCATGCCTTCTGTAAATATAGTGGGTTTCTCAGTTTAAAGTAGATTGAGTCAGGTATTCAAAGAGACAGTGTTTAATGGTGAGTTTTGTTTTTAAAAGTGCTTTAGGAAACAAAAAAATACTATCCCCACACAATTTCATGCTCCAAGTAATCTCTTATTTTCTCTAGAAACTGTATTGTTGTTCAATGAGTAACCTGGTTTTTCCTGCCTCTCAGAAGAAGCAAGATGACCTAGATCTAGAGCTTCCTGGGGAAAAGTTCACTTCACCCTATATATAGCATCTCTTGAAGTGTCTTTATGTAGCTGTCATTTACTCTGAGCTGATGAATTGAAAGAGAAAAGAGCTGTAGTTTTAGGCTGAGGTAGGAAAGGAGGGGGTTTTATCCCTCCTTTTTTGGGGGGGTGGTCTGTCTTCTGCACATGTCACTAATTGGATTCCAGCCAGGTGAAGGCCAGACTTCCCAACTTCCAGCTGTAACACTAAACTTCATGTCTCCTCAATGTGCTGCAGCTGAAAAAATGACCAACTACCTCTGCTAATGAGTGAATTGGATCCTGCCTTTGTGCCAGCAGGAGTTTCTGCACAGGACTCAGAACGTGATATCCTGGGGTCAGCATGTTCTTTGCTCCGGTCAGATCACACAGATGGAGACTCCTCCAAGCAGCGCTGTTGGCACGGTAGTGTTTTTACTGGAAAGCAAAAACTGGGAAAATGGTAGTAACAACTACATAACAGATGCTACCAAACAGGCTGTCGGTGTTGAGGGATCAGGCAAGTGTTTCCACCTCAGGGTGATGAGTCAAATAGTGAAGTGCACTGTAGGCTGAGGGAAATCTGCCCATCCTTTTTGTCAGGATAACACTTTTTTTGAGATACAGGAGAGTTTATCTGAGTGCATCAGCAACTTGAGCAGTTTCGACTTCTGCAGCCTTTCTGGGGAGGGAAGAGTACTCTCCAAGTCCCTAAAGAAAATGCCGCTGCCTAAGGACACCACATACTCCTCTCCTGGGGCCTTCACCACACCAGGGCCGGTGCCAGTGGAACCCGTCGGTGCTCCTGTGGTGGGCTGTGTACACCTCTGGCACCTGTGTTCATTTAGCTTGATGGCAGGATCCTGCTCCAGCACTTAAAAATAATGATTTCAACAGGCCCAGCTCAGGAATGAACACAGCCAAGGCTGAGGAGAGACTCGGGGGCTGTCTCTGTGTTCAGCAGACCACTGGCTGAAACCAGGCAGAAAGGTGGTGTGCCTCGTGCTCGGCGCTGTGTGTGTAGATGTTTCTGGGTCAAGGAGGTCTGATCTAACCATCCACTGCTGCCAAAAAGGGATTGCTTTGCTTTTCCCTCCAGTTTTCCACATGGAGCCGTGTTCTCTGCAGTCACTCCGTGGTGACTTTAGTGCTTGGTGAGTCAGCTGGTACCATTCAAGTGTCTGAAATTGTTTGTCTTATTCTTCCTCTGGTCAGATTAGTGAAATGAACTGACTTCCTGCTGGAGGTTGGATTTATCAGCACTCTTTGCCACCTCTGGATTGCATTTTACTTAGTGACATCTGTGGAAAGGTCTAGAGGTGTCAGGTATTAGATGTGTGCTATTACTACCAAGTATTAGAGAAGTTTTGGCTTTTCCATGTTGAAATTAAGACTATACTTGGACTTAACTGTGTGCCAGAGCAGGCACAGAATGATTATCTGGTACTGGTTTGGGCAGTGAATGCATTTGGGAATGATCTGTGTATGAAATGCAATCTAAAGGTGGCATTTCTAACTTCAGCAGGGTGGTGATTTCAGTTGAAGTGATTTTACCACTTCAGGACAAATGTCTGATGTGGACAAAGCCTTAATTCTTTCTTTCTTAAATGTGATCCTTCTGGTTTAAAAAAAAAAACACCCCAAACACAAAACCAGAAAAAAAATAACGAAAGAATCTAAGTTTGTCTACCATAACCATCTTTAAAGATGCTTGAGTGCTTTTCTTTGCTATTTTTCTTGTTAAAGTAACATTAGTTTTACTTAACTGTTCACGAGTAGACTTGATAAGTGCAGGAGTGTCTGAAGACTTTGACAGCCTGTTCGTATTGTGCAGCAGACTGTGATGTCCCTTGGGACACAACTGACCACAGAAACATCATTGATCTGTGGCGTGGGTGCTGCTCTGCCTCTTCCCTCACACAAGCCTTCCAGTTATGACTCCATGGATGGTTTCCAAAGTCTGAACGGTGCTTGGCAGGCTTTGTCACTGCTGTTAGGAGTTTGATTACCTTTGTGCATATGTATGTGAGGACTGCCAGTGTCTGTGGCTTTTAATAAAACAACCTCTCTGTTGTCCAAAATGTTTAGAATTAAGACATTAAATAAGTATGCAAGAGCAGGAGCTAGGCTGGCTGCTCAGTTTGTCTGTCCTGTTTTCTATGTTGTGACTCCTTATTCTAGTTTGATGTCTCTCAGAGGAGGCCACTGGCTTCCTGTTGAAGCCAGTCTTACTTAAGGCAAATTAAGGGACAAAACCCTGTTTCAGAAAATAAATTTGAGAAGCAAATCTTGCTGCTTCTTCCTGCATACACTCACGCAGCATTACCAATTCTTGTCCTTGCTGGGGTAATGCCTTGCTCTTAATTAGCTCCATCCCCCTTACTCAGAACCTTTCTGCTCAGCTTTCTGAATTCAGCACCAGGAATGATGAACACGAGCAGTAAATGCCATCTTTACAGCTTTTTTGCATCTCATTAACTGTGTTGGGTCAGAGTTTGTTTTTGGCTTGGAGACCTACCAAAAAAATCCTCAAAGTCGCAGGAGATGGGGCTGCTGGGGCAGAGAGAACACCCTTCCTTGTCAGCCATATTTCACATTGCTGGGGCTGTGGGGCTCTGCAAAGCTATAGAAATCGTTTTCTGAATGAGAGCACTAAAATTTCCTTGTATTATTTCACATAATATGCTGGCCAGATTTCAGTTTGAACATAGTTAGGCACTTCCGCTGGACAGAATATAACTATTTAAATTAGACCAGTAGCTGGTGCCCTTTCTGCCTTAAAAAGACTTAAGTAATACAGCAAACTAAAGTAAGATAAATATTCTTTTAAATACTAATTGCAGAGTGGCTACCAGCAATAAAATGCCTGTAGGTTGACACAGATTGCAATAATGCCATGTACACTTGTTCACTGATGACCTTACATTTTGCTTGCCATGGGCCAAATCCTCACCAGTGGTGCAGCTGTTTGGTGCTACTCAAGCAACACAAGTGGAACTTCCAGCTAGCATGTGGTCAGCAGAATAAACTTTATAAAGGTCTTTTGTTCAGCCCTGCCTTCATTCCTGCTTCTGCCTGTAGATTATGCTGCAGGAGAAAGGGTTTGACCAAGAACATTTGTGCTCCACTGTGGGTATCTTCCACCAGTGGGCTCTCAAAACTCTCCCTGAGATCAAACCAGAATTCCCAGTGGAAAACGATTTTGCCAAAAAATTTGTTTTCTCACATTTAAAGCTTTTGTTTTGTTAGTGTCTTAAACTTCCAAGTGGGCATGACAGTGTTTGCAGACTTGGCTTCAACAAAACAAGGCTTGGATTTAATGAGTTTTATCTTCTGTATTTTATTTAAATTAGCTTTGAGTTGAACATGACAAACATTATTGCTAATTCTTACACTGCATCAGAGATGATATTAATTTAGATAACTATTTTCAGTACAGTCTTGAAAATTGCATATTAATAAGTATGTGACTTGGACTGCTTTCTGGAGTCTGGACAAGGGGATATATGGATAATTTTGCATATCCTCAATGAAGTTATTCTCAGTGGACCATGGATGATTTTGAAAGACACTGGTCAAGCTTTGCCCTGTTACCCCTACAGGGAGCCTCTTTTGATCAACCAGGAACTAAGGCTCAAGAAGCTTATTTCACAATTCTACATTCTTTATGGCAAACTTACACCTGTTATGTTCTACCAAATAGGTCTTTAGTTGTTTCTCTGATGTTTACACTCCTGATTTATTTAGAGATCCTGTATCCCTTTCAGCCTTTGTTTTTCTGGGCTAACGGTTCTATTTTTATTTTGTTTATTAGGGGATATGATATTCAAGCAACTTGGTTTTCCTGAAAAACAAAATGTCTCGTGTACAGTCAGTGAAACCAAACAAAAACAACAGTAAAAAAAGAAAATATTGAAATAGGGCATGTGTTAAGTGACGGAGGGAGCATTGACTGACGGCTCAGCATCTTGCAGTGAATTTGTCATGGGGGCTCATAATAGAGGTTAGAGATGATACTTACTCCAAATGTGCAGAATGTGCAGCTCCAAGGGGCAAGCATCTTCTCATGTGCTGCTGGCTGTTACCCTCTCTTACTGGGGTAAACCATTCCATAACACGAAGACCTCACTAGGAGTGCAGCACTACATGGAATGATACAAAAAAAATTAGAACCAGGCCTGTAAGTAATTTCAAGGTTAATTTCAGTATAAAGCTTCAGCAGAGGAAAGAAATTTTCTTTAACCTGATTTCTAGTCTGAAATTGCTCTGCAGGGTACTTGCTAATGGTGTTCAGCAGACTTCATTTGATGAACATTGGACTCCTTTTTGCCAAATTTCATGGAAAAGGCCCATGTCCAGCCCTTTTCTGCCCCCAAGGAAGAACACAGAGCTGCCCATCTCCCAGCAGGATCAGTCTATTTCTGTTTCTACTGTGTGATTCAGAACAAGACATGAAAGAACAAAAATTTGTTGCTGCAGTAATTTCTACTCGTGTCTTTACTGCACTGGAGATTCATCCATAAGAAAGGTGGTATCCCAAATAAAGACAGGAATTCAAGTTCATCTTGTTACCTTGCCTGTTTGGTTCAGCAAATCTTTTGGTGTTCCCAGGGTAGCACATTTCCTGACTTCACTTAACTGCAGCTGTCTGTAAGGAGACAAAGGGAGTTTAGTCCTGTAGGTTTGCAGGAGTGGCACTTAAAGCCATCTGCTTCCCAGGCTACTCTGCTGCACCCACTGCCTCTCAGAGAGGTCTGCATTCGGGGATCAAAGGGTGAGCTAGAAAGTCTAAAAAGATAAATAAAATATTTCTGTAATCATTGAGTCACTGTATTTCTGCTTATGAAGTTATAGTCTGAGCAACAAGCGGCTTTTTCTCTTGGAGCTTATCTAGGTATTACAGTTACCTCCGTAGTTACGCCCTAATGACTCCCAAGGTAACAAGACTGATGTCTAGACTAAATGTCATAAATTCAATGTAAATAACTCACACATTGTCTTGATAGCCGTTTTGCTGGGGCTGTGTGTGGTTTTTTTTTACCTCCAAAAAAGCTCAGTGTTACTCCATCCTGGTGTTTTGTCGTGACTGCAGTTTGTCTGTGTGTGCATAAACTGACAAAATTTATTTTAGTGAGCATGTAGGTTGCAGCAGGACATGGTTATTCCACCCTAAACATTAATGCAGGAGAATACAGTGAGTACAAGTGTTTCTTTATATTTTCATAAAGCCTGAGAGTATTGGTGGCATAATGTTAATGACATGGGGCTCTCATTTCTGACTCAGAGTGGTGGAGTTACACTTCAGTGCAGGACCTGAACTGTATCCTTGTATGTGTGTGTAAATGTTCTTGGTAAATTAGTGCTTTCTAATTTGCACAGACAAACTTTGGATTTCCATCAGATTTTCTCAAGTCCAGCTGTAAAACTGCCTCCTGTGTATCACTGTATTTAGCGTTCAGGGTTTCTGGTGTTCCTCACACAACGTGCAAGATGGGTTGTTGCGTATGGATGAGCTGAGGCTGGAAATCTCCAGGCGTTGCAGCTGCCCTCATGCGGGTGTGTCAGGGTGAAATGGGGCTTTGTCTTCAGTCCATATTCGGAAAAATGACCTCTCTGTTTTCATGTCCCTCCTCTCAAACAGTTTTCTGTTCTTCTGAGATTTTGTGACAGCCTGAGCCATAATTCAGGCAAGTACTTAAGTAAGTGCTCAAGTGCCATGTCCCTGGTAGTATTTGAAATCTTTACTAAGTGTGCTACTGGGGCAGTAGTGGGGACATTTCTAGTTCTTACTGATCCATGCAGACAGCAGGACGAATCCATTTTGGAAACTTCAAGTTTTCCTTCCGAAAGGCAGTTTCAATGTAAACAAAGCCCTGTCTTCCATGACAGTGGGTGTCAGCAGGGGAATGGCCTGACAAAATAGAGGCTTTTCTTCATCCCATTAGAGCTGAACAAGATGAAATGAGAGAGGCTGGGCTGGGCTCTGTGCTCTCCATCTTCCCCTCACCCTTGCAAAACCATCACCTGCTTCAGTTCCCCCTTCAAACCACCTCCTCCAAAAGCACCTCTGCTGAAACAGACACGGGTATTTTTGTTGTGAAACCAGCACAGGCAAGATCCAAAGATGAGTATAAAAAAACCCCACAATACCGTAGATTGAAAAGACTGATTAGCCAGGTGTTTGCATATACAGTTAGTGGTGGATGTTGTACCTTATTTATCTGTGAAGTTGAAAGTCTGCAATTTGTCCTGCTTGCACCAGCAACTGTTTCATACATAGCAGTGAAATGAACCCACGCTGGCTGGTGAGGCATTAAAGAGGTGCCCATTGAACTGTCTCTGTCCATTTAAAACTTTAAAATAGTAGGAAAAACATGTTCTGGAAATATTTCACTTGTATAACCAACTCCTCAGAGAGCTATTTATGATTTCTCTACCTGTTCTTGGCACAGGCTTTTTTTCTGTTAGAAGAAGTTTGACAGTTGCATGAGATCACACTTGGATTTGTGCCCTACGAGCTGAAAACGCAGAGTCACTGCTTGTGAGGACAAGACTTAGCTGGAAAAAAATAGAAACATTGCCCTTGTGTTCACTGCTAATACTGCATCAAGAAGTGGAGCTCCGTCAGGCTTTAGTGTGCTGTGATATTCATGCAGTCATTACTTGCTTATAAATAGAGAACTGCTTTAAAAAAAAACCCCAGCAAAGCAAGAGATTTAGAAATATTCATTTAATGCCTGGGACGTTCCTATAAGATTAATAAATGACTGGATGAGATGAGCTGATAGCCTGACTCTGTGCCTCTGGCTATTTACAGCTGCTGCTTATTAACTCAGAGATGAAATAATTAATGTTATTATCAAATGATGCTAAACAAATAGTCAGATCACATTTTTTGTGTGTGCTCATTCTTCCTGAAGTGGGAGATGGCAGCAAGTGGGCGCCTGGGGGTAGTGTCAGTGTCCACACTATGGACTGCTGGCTCCCCTGATTCAAACCCCGGTTCCAGCCTCAAGATGTGGAGGAAATCACAGAAAAGCCCAGTCAGTTTCCCAGGATCTGGTGGAAAGGAGGAGCTGTTGGCTCGGTGGATGGTAGGAACACCCTCAGCAAGCCCCCTCGCCAGTGACACTGGGACAGCAACACACAGAGACTCGGACTGTGTTTGAGGTGCCTCAGTGCATGACAGGTGTATGTGAGGCTTCATCTGTCTGTGGATTTCCAGCAGGCTGATGCAGAAACATGCTTGAAAAAAAAAGCTGTGGTTATGCTTTTGCAAAATGCAGCATTGATGTATCCTTTAACTGGGCTCAGGAAGCCTCCTGGCAGCCTGTGCACAGTCCCCTGCTGCACTGCCTGGGCTGAGGCTTCGTCACACACCTGGATCTCAGGGGTATCCACTGTGCATTAGAAGTTCAGATGCCAGTAAGAAAATAAAAAGGCCTGTGGAGCTGAGTGTACCATCAAACTGCCAAGGTGTGGCAGCTTTCAGCTTGAGCAAGCATTCGTAATTGAGGATGGCTTTGTTAAAAGGCAATTAAAATATTTCAAATTCAGTACAAAGTTATGATGCAGTGAAGTATAGCACAGATTCCTGGGTTTTGGAACAAACCCTGCTGTCATGGGCTGCCTCACTGACACAGTCTCACAGCAGGTGCCCCACACCAGCAGTCTCTCTGCTGCAGGTTTTCCGGCTCTGTGGTTACACAGACCCAGCTCATCACCAGCCCCATCTGCTTTTTGAAGCTCTTCTGCAATAATGTGTGGACTGCTGCCCCGTTTCTCCTCCAAGTCATTTATCCCTAGTAGAGCAATCTATTTTCTCTCCTTTCCTTATGCTGTGGCAGAGCTTTGTACTGCATGAGAGTCCTGCTCTCCTGAGTGTCTGTTTGCTGTGAGGCCTGATGGAAAATTCTTCCGTCAGGTGTGGCAAGGTTTGCAGTGTGTGAGAGTCGTGCACTGCCGAGTCTGTGTTTGCTGCCTGTCCTGATGGAAGAACGTTCATCAGGGTTCTGCTTAGCTTCCCTTGCTGGGGGAGCCCATTGCTGGCCCACCATCCCAGGCTCTGGCACAGCTTGGCCTCATCAGCTGGGCCCAGGTAAGGGCAAGGTGCCTGTCAAGGTTTGCAGAAGCCTTCTCCTATGTTGCCTATTCTGTGTGTTTTGGTGAGGTACCATACTGTATCTCTATAAAAAGAACAACTTTGTCCTCTTTCAGATCTCTTTTTGGTGCTTGCTTACAACCATGTGGCTACAAAAAGGCAGTTTGTGTCATGGCCTAGGATAGTGCATGAGGGGCAGATGGTCTGAGGGAGCTGCTGCTACTGCGCTTGTTTGTTTTTGTTACCTGCGTTACCTCTCATCTGAGGCTGAATTGACACCTCACAGAGACCTTACATAAGGGTGATGTTCTCAGTCTAGCTGGGACTGTTGTGTCTATTTAAGCCCTGTTTTAAGAACCTGAGGTAGGAGGACCTACACTCCTCGATAGGACACTTCTGGATGTCTGTGGAAAGGAGCTTCAGGCAAGGCTGTTAAACTGCATTCTGGAGAGTCCTCTTTACCCAAGGAGGGTGCTTGTCATGTGTTGAACAGTAACGCTCAGCCTAGAGATGAGATCATTCGTCACTTGATTTCTCCAATCCTCTGATATCCTACTCACTCTTTTTCTAAAATACTTTCCTAGTTCTGCATAATATTTCTCTATGTGTTATGATGTTCTCATTAGTGCTAGTTCAAACTAGCACATTTAAATACACACATATACGTGTCTATTTGCACCCTGAAGTACAGCCTGTATTTATGCCTCAACAGCCTTCCCCTGGTGGTTTGACTGCTCATGCCTTCAGCTTATGTGCATTTTCATGTTTACTCCGTGGCTTGGCACCCTGTCCACAGTGTGTCCTGTTGGCTAATTAGAGCCGATTTCCATAACTTGTTCCTGAAGTCCTCAGAAGGGCTGTTTTGCTCTTAGAATTGCCATCGAGCTGACCTAATTCTTGCCAGAAGATATATTTTAGCACTCTCGCTATTTTTAGGTGCTTGGAGTCAGGTTCTCACGATTGGCTTGAGTCCCAACAGGGGCACTCCTCCCATTTTCCTCTTGTGTGCCTGTTCCCAACTTTCCCAGCAGCCGCAGAGATCACACTGTCAATGGCAATGGCTTGTTTGCTTTGCATGAGGGGAAGAGTCAGTCAGAACAGTGTCCTTGGAGCCATTGCAAGGGAAGTGGCAGGACCCACAGTCCTGAAGCAGTGCTGTTTTAGAGCAGCTGGAGTCAGCTGTTCCCTAATGCCCAAATTCCCTGAAATGGCACCATAAGCAGGGACTACGTATGCTTACTCAACTGCACTGAGTCTGTGAGTTCAGTAGCAGTTCAGGGCACAGTGTGCACTGCTGTTCACTCTTGGTGCCTCACATTGCCCTCCTGAAGCCCCTTAAATCCCTGTACCCTTCCCCGGGAATGCCTGTCCAGTGATCCATACCCAGCCCTTCATACAGAGGACTTGCACGCACTTGTCAGAGTGATGCAATGCTTTGGGATTTTTGGATTTGGCTCACATCTCAGGCAGCAGAAGCACGTGTGAGCTTTTTGTACCCAGAGGTGAGTCAGAGCCTTGGGGTGGTTTGTGTGTCCGGGACAGATCCCACGTGTCCAACATCAGGGAGTGGGGCAGGGTGTGAGCAAAGCCTGTTTGCTGCTGCACAAAGGGCCTGGCTCAGCAAGAGTCACAGCTGTCTGCAGACTCTGTGTGTTCCCCAAGATCAATACTACCCTTTTTTAGCTGTTACCCCTTCAATTTATACTGTAAACAAATTGCACTGACTGATATTTACCCTTTGCAGAAAGCGAACGTGTCCAGAGGAAGTGTGAATGATTTCCCGATGTCTGTGTGGACTGCTTGTGTTCTGTCAGCTTTTCCATCATGACTTCCCCTGTCTCTTGTGCTTGAATGCAGCCTCCAAAAAACATGTTAACTCCATTCCTTTCTTTGGGATGTTCGTTTTTATTTTTGCTTCCTGCTACTCAGCAGTTCCACAGCAGTAAGTGGGTGGCACAGTAGGTTCGCTTTACCTTTCAGCAGAGGAGACAGTCTGAGATATTTGTTTTCAGTCTTTTCCACCTCAGAATCGTTTTCTTTTGCCCAAAACTTCAGGTTTATATTTGCTGTTAAATCTACTCAGTTTTTCAAAAGCCATCTCACTTGAACCATAAGTGCTGTGTTTAATGCAGCCCTAGCACTGTAATAACTGACTGCTTTTGTCAGGTCTAAGGAGGGGTTTCTGCAAAGAACCACTTGGCATAAGGGGGAGAGAACATGTACCAATAACACAGGTGTGGGGTTGCTTCTGGGTTAGGATGATCCACATTCAGGTGCTGTTCTTCCACCACCAGCTGCAGAATTGATTGCTGGCACTTTCTGCTAGATTTTCTCCCAACCCAGCTGCTTTGTTTTGTAGTCCTTGGGGTGTACCAGTCTCAGGAGGCTGCGTTTTGTGCCTGAGTGTCCTTAATTTAATGTTTAGGCGCAACTGTTCTTTCCTGGCTTTTCTCACTGCAGTAGCCTGACAGAAAAGCATGAATTTTTATAAACTGTTTATGAATCTTTTCCTTCTCGGTATAAAAAAAAGCCTATTAAAATAAACATGCTAGGAGCTGTAATAAGAGGGCTTTGTTACCTCTCAGAAGTTGTGGCCTGATGCTGTAAGTTGAGCTGTCAGTGAGGCTGTCTGGAGGGATGGAATCAATTCTCTGGTGAGCAATTTACTGGTCTGGAACATGTTGGTGTATAAGTTACTGACTTTCCTGAAAAAAATTCACACTGATGTTTGATGAGATCTCTGGAGAAAGGAACAAGGACACCTAAAACTGACACAAAGCTGGTGAACAAGAACTCGAGTAGAACCATCAGTACCCAAGGTGGACGCCCTTGAGTCAGAGAAACCTGCTGTGCAGCCTGGAAATGTAAAAACTGGCTGTGTCAGGAGATTGTGCTTCCAGGGATTAATTACTGCTTTTTAATTACTGCTTTTCCCCTACAACTCTTTCTTGCTAGTCTTTTGTATTGAGGTTTGCCTTGATGGTTAATCAAATTTCAGAGCAGGTGACTCTGCAGAGCTGCAGGTGATTTCCATCTGCCAGGTAAGGCTGGGTTTGCTATGGCCAAGCTGCAAGGGCACTGCCAACTGTTTGTCTTGGCAGTAGGTTGGTAGCCTTTTTGAGTTTGTGTGACAGCACAGACACAGAACTTGAAAGTTCTTTTCTCACAACCCTTGTCACTGTCTAGGAAAGCAGCAGGCAGGATACATCTACTTTGTACCTCCTCTCTCTCTGTCTCAGCCCTATTTTTGGTAGCAAAGCTGAGCTCAGAGGATAGATGATATTTTAAGAGTCAGCAGCCAGGAGTCACTTTCTTTCATGGCTGCTACTCTTTTCCAGTTCTTCATACACATTTATTTCCCAGTAATTTCAGTGGAACAATTGTGAAGGATGCACAGGACAATTTTACAGTTTTGGTTACAGTGTGAATGAGGCTGTGCCATCTCTGCAGAACCACCGTGGCTTTCACCAAAAAACCACCTCCCTGAAGTGTGATCCATGACTCAGAACGGGTGTTGCTTCTTAACTGGAGTCAACAGCTGGAGAAACAGCACAGATCCTGCAGCTTCCTCTCCTGTGTGCAGACTGGTTCCTCAGTCTGTTGTTACATTAATTACCAACCCAATTCCTACAATGCCAGAATTCTTAGTAATCTTTCCTTAGGAGCACCATGGTGGGAAGTGTGTGTGCATGTGTATCTGATCTCTGTCCCAGATGTCCCCTCCAAGAGGGAGAGGGGAGAGGAGGAGATTTTTCTTTTAGAAGAACTTCTTAGCATTAAGTGCTCAGCTGTTGCAGTTATTCATACTGAGTCATACTGACTGCTTGGAAGCAGAAATATAAAAAAATTGGGTAACAATTTCATTACATGATGGTTTATAGCAACTGCTATTCACCTTTGTAAATTAACTGTTCTCTTCTGTATGGCAGAAAAAGGCTTTTATAGTTGGCAGGCTGCTCGTAATATTCTAAGGTTTATTAAAGTAAGCTGTAGTTGTCATATAATGCACATTATAATGGTGTGTGGTTTTACATTAATGTGTCTTGGGGGAGGATATTATTTCAGAATGTGTATTCACATATGGATGGAGTTTGAGTTTTTTCACCCTGATCAGAATGACATTCACAGAAAAGGTCCCTGGACCATCATCCCAGCAAGTTCCTTATGAGTAATAAAGTGGTGAGAAGAGAAAATTTCATCAAATTCAGCAGGATTTTTCGAAAAAGACCTCAAAGAGCACAATTTTTTTCCTCACCTCCTGACTTTACATTTATAAACTGAGGTTGTTCATATTTAGGTTGAGTTATTTGGGCTCCCTGCTCTCCTTAGAGGTGAGAAAGCTGGGAAGCAGCCAGGCTGAGCTGTGTGTAGGGGTGATGAGTGCTGCAGTGGGGCTGCAGTGCTGGGGGCTGGTGTGTGTGAACCAGGGCAGCTGCCTTCAGATACCCTGTTCCAGGCAGGACATTTGCAAGTCGAAGGGATTTCAGAACAGAGCTGTGGGAACAGCTGGGGAAATGCAAATGGAACTGTTCTATTTGCATTAATTAATTAGGCAGCGACCGCAAGGAGCATAAGCGCTACAGCTACTGGTGTTTAAAAAGTGTAAAAAAGATGTAGGATAAACATAGTTAGGGAGGTGTTCGTCTCCTCTGTCGGACTGAATTAACAGATACACTCTTGATCTGGTGATCAAATGCAAATTAATGTCCCAGGGTGAGACACACAGAGAGCACTGGATTAGGTGAGGAGGAAAATTTAGAGATGGAAACAGGGCAAAGCAATCAGTGGAGGAAAGCAGGTGGCTGTAGACAGGAGCTCAGGGACAGCAGTGAGGCTTTAACCTCTGGAACTTTTCGATGTTAGGAATTATTCATCTCACCTCTGACCATCCTGAAAGGATAATTTGGGCACGTTGGTGCAATTATAAAAACAACACCCAAACAGAAGCCCTGATAACATACTGCTGATATACTGAGGCATCGTAAAATCATATTTACCCAGGGATTAAGAGTTTCTGATCTACCACTGACCTGTTTTCAGAGTATTATAAAGTCATGGTACTTGCAAAAACAAGACAAAAAGGCTGTAAAACAAGAGAAAAGCAGATTTACAGCAGCAAAAGTAACTAAAGTAAGTTGCATTATGAGGAAACTTCAAACTAAAAAGTCGAATGGATTTCATGCTTGGTGAAACATCCTTTGTCTAGTCAAGAATCCAAAGTGTGCTGAGAAATCTGTGTGTAGAAAGTTTCAGGGCCTTTTAGGCCATGTGTGAAAATGTTTATTTTCATTAGGAGTGAGAAATGCAGACCTCCAGGTGCCTTCTGATTTTTTTTTCCCCCCCAAAGGAGGAGGAACTGGGGTGAGATGGAGACACAAACCCTTCTGTAGTCCTTGAGTCTGAATTAATGCTGCTGTTTTTAAGGGCTGAATAAACATAGGGAGTGAATGATTTCTGTGCACAGAAAGCCAGGGAAACTTGTGCTGATACCACTGACTTTATGAACAAAGAGAAAGTTGTGTATCTCCAGGATTATGGCCATCTGAGGTGTTTCATCATTGCTAAATTCTTATGGGGAAAAAATAATTGACTAAAGTAAATTAAGTGCCAGAAAGTGATTTTTATTTCATTGCCTGATAGTAATATGTGGATTTGATTATTTGTTTTGGCCCTTTTTAGGGGTTTTTGCATGTAGTAATAGAGTTAGCATGAAATTTCATCTTAGTTCGAAGTGCCTCACATCTTTATCAAATGATAAATAACTCAGACTTTGGCTAGAAGTTCAGTATTTTGTAATTTTGTCTGCAAAAACATTTTCCATGGTCGATAAGAGAAATGTGAGACACAAGAGCAATAAAGTCATGTTCGTCTTTGGAGTAAAATAATAATTACTTGGGTAATACAATCTTTTTTATATACACACATGTCAAAGGGCCCCTGGCTATGAATGTGAGCTGAGTGAAGTCTTGAGTTGTTACCTTGAACACCCAACTTGGAGCGAGCAGGACCTTGGTCAGTGAAAGCAGCCTTTATAAACTGTGAAGGATTTGCAAAGGGGTGATAAACCCACACGGGCAGGGCTGTACTCGGTCCTTACTGGCGGCTTGGAATTATTGTTGGATGAGTTTAACTCCCAAAAACGCTGCAGAGATTGGGTAGAGGAGAAACCCAGGGCTGCAGCTGCCACGTGGCTGCGGGCAGGGCCAGCTGGGTGCGTGCCCAAGGGGCTGCCAGAGGGGCAGGAGCCCAGCTCCACTCAGGGGTGGTGGTCAGGGTCTCCGGCAGGAGCTGGGGATGGCACTTTGCAGTCAGAGAAATCTGGGCTCTCAGATTCTCATGAATAAATTGTTAAAAATAGTTTTAGAATCATACAGGTATGAACACAGCTTTTCTTTACCTGTTGGAGAGGAGAGAGCTGGTTTGAAAGGGTCAGTGTTGATATACCCTATAACGTGACACTGCAACGTGTGTGGCTGTGTTCTTCCATTTCCCTGGGACATTCGTGTGCAGGGCTCAGTTTGGGCAGGCTTTTAATAGCAGCCAGGAGGGGAGATCAAAGTGCCACCAGGCAGCGTGTTCAGTGCCTGGGTATCGAGTGGTCTCTGTGGTTTATTTACAGTAATTTGTTCTGCATTTTTCACAACAGCCACACCAACCCCAGCTCTCTGCATTCACGAGCGGGAGGACGTCGTGGTGAAAGACACCACCATTTTCACCCAGTTACTCCGCTGACAAGAGGTTCTTGTCCAGAATGTGAAATTGTAGAAGCCCCCAGCTGGCGACTATAAATTCCTGCCTTAATGGGCTGTGTCAGACGCGTCGCGGGGTGGCTGTGCCGGGAGGGAACCTGAGACAGGATGCCAAAGGGAGGAGTTTCCATCCAGCGCTGGCAGTCGGGAAAGCATTTGTGTGGTTGGCACTCGCAGGGGACTGGGGGTCCCTCGGGCCCCTCCACAAGGAAGGTGACACCCGAGGGAGAGGGGCAATGCAATAATGCACAAGTGGCTTCCCTAGCTACAGGGTCCCTCAGTGGTCAATCACAAGAGCCTGTAGAAGACAAGAACAAGAGAATGAGGTTTTGTTCTTGTCTGGCCTATCACAGGTTTAAAAGTTGTGATTTCCTGTCCAAAACTTAAGCAAAACAGTTGTTGGTTGGGCAGTGTGTGACTGTTGTTCACTTCAGAGTTGTCCAGATGTGACTGTTCTAACTCACAGCAGATTCTTACTTAACTGTAGTTTCCTTTTGCTGTATTATTTTTGTTGAGATAATCAGTTTGTTGTTCTTCTGCTACAGATATTCACTGTCACTTTTCATGGCTATTTTCAGACATTTTGAGGATTTCTTGGATCTTTTGTCCTCTTTTTGCCTTTCACTGAATTTCTGCACTATCACTTGCAGCCATGGCTTAGGCCAGGGGAGCTGTATTTAAGTGCAGTTCCCTCCCCTCCTCCTGCCCACATCGGCACCAGCCTGTGCTGTGCTTGTGTTTGTTGAACTGCTTCTCTTTTTTTCCAAGATGTGAAGGAGGGTACATCCCTCTCCAATGCTGTGTTCTCTGTGTCTGTGTAACAAGGGAAGGAGATAGCAGTAATGTCCTGCTATTGCTTTAATAACCTGTTCAAAGAAGTACAGCAAAGCCCGGGGGAAAAAAAAAAAAAAGTTACTGGTAGTTTGTGGTGTTAACTTCTTGAAACATAAAACCAGGACCAGGCTCTGCTTTGAACTGAAGTGTTCAGTGCTGGGGGTTTGCAGCATTTGTCAGGGGAAAATGCTTTATTTTGCTGGCACCAAAGGTTGCAGTCACTTTCTGAATACTGTTATATCTGACAGGCCAGCCCTAGGTTCAGCTGGTGCTTTTCTCTATCCAAATGATTAGAGAAGAATACTTTAGATAATTTAAAACAGTAAAAGGCAGCTGATCCAAAAGAATTCTGTGATTCTGTGAAATATGGTTCAGAGTAGTCAGGAAATTAATCACTTGGAGAACCCCTGGTGTTCTGTCTTTTGAACCTTCTTGTAATTCCTCTGAGTTCTGCCTGGAAATCAGAGGGGGAAATCCTAATGTAGCTAAATTAAGAGATGACTGTGAATTTTACCCCACAGCTGAATTGCCAGTGGCAGGCACTGTGTTCAATGAGGAATTGCCAGGCAGACTTGTACCTGTAATTAGCATTTCTCACGAGCAAGGGCTTCTGCTGCTGGGTGGCACCAGCAAGAGGCTGCTCACTCCTGGGACAGCTTTCTCCTGGCCTTCCAGGAGTCCTGGCTGGCTGTGTACTTGCTGTGATTCCTGGCAGTGAAAGGAGAAGGGCTTCATTGGGTTTGACAAATGCAGTGTTACATGTGGGAGGGGACCTGTGCTGCCTCAGCTGCATACACCTGCCCTGGGCTCAGCTTGCACCAGTGTCCTCTGAAACAGCAAATCTGGCATTTGCCAAACAGGTGATTCGGTGCATTGTGTGTCTGATGCAGCAGGTTTATTTTCAGACACATCTATAAGTTGAATTTTTTTTCTGCTGTTTAAGAAGAACCATTAAAATGGGCCTTCTGCAAGAAATTGCCTCCCTATTAAGAGCAGATTTGTGGCTGCTGGCCAATACTGTCCTAATAGTGTATCCTGTTCAAAATTGGTATTTATGTACCAAAAAATGCTTTAAAAGCAAGTAAATTAAATACCATATTAGTAAAAATGTCAGTGAAAATATCTGATCTAAAGTTCATTAATATTCAAAAGAAGCTTCTGAGAACGTGGTCAAGGAAGGACTGCATAATAGCTATATGTTGCCTATATTTTTTTGAAAAGATATACCTCAAACATATCGACAGTTGAATCCAGCTTGGGAGAAGTTGTAAAGTCATATTTGTATATGAGAAGAAACATAAAACTTGGGTTACTTACTTAGGCTGTTGTTTGTATTGTCCAGGTAACATTCTTTTAACATGTGAGAATTAAATCTATGGTTCTAGGTTTAAGCTTGTGTGGCCCATAACAGTTCACATAAATTTTAGTTACTACAGAATAAGTAAAACCTTCCTCTCTAAAAATTTTGAGTAGGCAGTATGCTCATCTTTCTAAAAAATTCTTTCTAAATGTAAAAAGAAGATAAAAGTTATAGCATCTACTTTCATTTGCGGATACTGGGGCTCTTCTCAGCCCTTACATTGCTCAGTTCTGTACCTTAGCACTTCACCAGGTGTCCGTAAGGTTTATTTATTTGCCTGCTGGCATGTGGAGTTTCCTGTCCATGTGTCCCCTGTATGAACAGTTCCTGGAGATCAAAAGCTTTTGCAGAGAACAACCACGAAGAGCTCCTTGCTCAAATACTGCCCTCGATTCTCCATCCTCTTCTCATTATAATCATAGCCCCAAAGTTGCAAAGTAGGACTGGGAGTTCATACAAATATTTGTAGGACTGTGAAATGTACTGTTCTGTGGAAGGCTAGGAAAGCCTTTGGGGTGGTTTTTAAGGGAAATATTTTGATTTCAGGAGCAGGTGCCCGTTCCTGTGTATCACCCCACGCCGAGCCAGACGCGCCTGGCCACGCAGCTGACGGAGGAGGAGCAGATCCGGATAGCGCAGCGCATCGGCCTCATCCAGCACCTTCCCAAGGGAGTCTACGACCCTGGCAGAGACGGCTCCGAGAAGAAGATCCGAGAGTAAGTCCTGGGTACTGAACGGAGGGGATGGGGCTGTTGGTTTGGGATGCTGGCCTGGGAAACCTGACCTTGTCATCCTGGGCTTGCGTTATTTTCAGGGACTGTAATTTCATGTGGCTTTCTAAAAAAAAAAAAATAGAAAGCTCTGCAGGAAGTTGGTGTGGTGAGTGGCATCCCTGCCCAGGGCAGGGGCTTGGAACTCCATGGGCTGTAAGGTCCCTTCAACCAGAAGCACTCCATGAATCTGAGGCTCTTTCCTTTATCTTACACAAGGATACTCCTCACAGTACCTACAAATACTAAAAGTATCCAGAAATAGATACTACTGTTTTTCAATTCCAGTTTGGTAACAGCAGCTTAAATACTGTATTTTTTTCCCCCTAGATGTGTCATTTGTATGATGGACTTTGTTTATGGGGACCCTATCCGATTTCTGCCGTGCATGCACATTTACCACCTGCACTGTATAGATGACTGGTTGATGAGATCCTTTACCTGTCCATCCTGCATGGAGCCAGTGGATGCAGCACTGCTTTCATCATATGAGACTAACTGAGCCAGGGTTTCTCTACTGAACCTTCAAGGAGACCATCCACTTCAATGGGTTTGATCCTTTTGTCATTCAGCCCAAAGAGCCAGGAATTAGGAATTAAGATCATGCACAAAGTATACATTTCCTAATAAATAAATAAATATTCCTGAATGGCTGCAAATATTGGAAAACATAGTATTTTAGAGACTATAGAAAAGTAGGTTGTTATTTTTAATGTAAAGCCTTGACCCACCATTGTCTTTTAATGTTTGTTCTTACACCCATATATAAGAATTGTGCAAAGTGTTACAGCAACTGTAAATGTTTAAACTGCGTGTATCCAATTTTATTAGCAGCAAGATAAGAGTATTTTTTTCCTAAATAAAGTAACCAGTTTTGTTCTGATTCTTTTCACAAGTCCTGGCATTTGGGTCAAGGCTTTATTGAAATCTACATTTTATAACACTGGCACAAAGAAATAGTTTTAAGCTTGTTTGCACAGTTCTTTTTCTTTTTTTTTCCATTGGAGATGGAATTCATTGCCTTAGGTCTTTTTAATAGTGTATTGTTATTGTTGGGCTGGCTCTATGCTTGAAAACCAGTTTATTTATAACCTGTTAAAAGTGCTATATTTTGTTTGCAGTTAGGAATATGCAGACTTCAAAGTGATCTCCTAGCTTGTAAGCAAAGTGAGATGCATTATCCCTTTTCTAAAAGTGATGCAGATTATGAAGATACGACACAAGTCCTGCAGTGAAACTGTGGTTTCATGGGGGTTTTTTTATAACTTCCTTCGGTTTTGATGAAATAACAGTCCTTAAACTTTAATATGTGACCTTTAACTTGATCAGATTAAAAGTGGGCCAGATGAACAATAAATAGTTAAGTTGCCATAACTGAAAAAAGAATATATTTGGAACTAATGTAGTGTTAGAATTTATCACTTATTCTACTTTCTTCTCCCTAAAAATGGTTGGCTTGGATCATAGCAAATGGATACTGCATCTCTCGTACTTGTAGTTCTTAGGTTATCAGAAGTTAAGAATAAACATACTGTATCTCAGTCTCCTGTATTAAATGTATCTGTTGAGCCCTGCTGGCTGACACATCAGTCCACCAAACAGGAATGAAAGCAGAGAGGAGAAAAATAGACTTTGTTCTGCACATAAATGCAAAGTTTATATAAACACAGAGTGTCAGGGTAGCAGTGGAGGGGCAAACAGTCCTGCTATAGCCAGAATGACACAATTCCCTGATTTCTATAGCAAACAGTATGTGCTTGTTAAGAGAGGCTCCAGCAAAGATTGTAGCTGTAAAGACCTTTTTCCATTTAGCATGATTTTTTCATTTTTTCTTCTTCCCCACTCCCTTAATGTTCCTACTGTGACTTCTATGCATTCAGTGCCACCCTGACACAGTGAGAAGCCCTGGCCTTGTGAAATGAAACACAATCTCAAGTTAACCACAGCAAAGTGGGGGATATTCTTTGATTGTGTTTCAGCTATAGTTTGAGTTCTTGATACAAGAAGTTGTGTTTAAAGACCCAGGTCCTTTGAGGACTTAGTGTATTTACAGTAGAGGAGGATTGTAATTCTGTGGGTTATGGATAACTGGTCAGCACAATGGAGAGTCAACATTTGTTTGTTACTCCTGCAGCTGACAGCACCCTGCTCCCTTAGAGAAGAACTCCAAGGAGCAGTCAAAAGGAACTGAAAACACTCAGCAGTTCCAGATTCACTCAAATGGCCACACATTTATCTGGACACAATGTTTTGCTGAATTCATACATACCTAAGTATATGGATCAAAATCTGGGAAGAGAGACCTGAAGCTGTGCAATATCATTGTTCCTTTTCATCATTCCACGTGTGTTCCATTGTGTCCTCCTTTTTGTCTGTTTGTTCAGGGGTTGGATTCTTTTTCTTTTTTGGTAAAACAATGTCCACATTAAGTATTCATTTCTTTATCTTGTTAAAACTGGCAAATGAACAATTTGAAAAAAACAGTGTTGTCATGGTGGTATTAGTCTTTATTTATTACAAGACTTGATTAAGAAAGATTTAAAAGAAGTAGGAAGGGATGGGTTACTGAGCTGAATGCTTTCCTAGGCAGCTGACACCTGAGCACCTAAACTTTTAACACTGATATTGACTGGGCTAAGGGATAAAATTACTTTTTTATTAAGATACTTGTTAAATGCCCAAAAAAGTGTGAAGGGATACAACTGGAGCTGATGACACAAGAACATTCAAAAAAAGTTCAAATTTTAGCTTTAAGACAAATGTGTAAATATAACAAATAAATCAAATTATTTTCCAAGTTTTTAGGTACAATGCTGTTCTGGGTGATCTCTAATTCAAAGAATTGATCTGAATTTAATGCAAAATAATGTATAACCTGAATTTTAGCTACAATTGTGGAACCAGATCTGTGTTCTGTATCTTCAAAAGATGAAGATATATTTACCTCCTGTCTTAGAGGTGTCTAACAAATTACTTGCACTTCAAACACATTAAGACAGTCCAGCATAGCACAGCTGTTCCCAGCTGGAGTCTCCTGCAGCTGAGTGAGGGGAAGGACTTGGCTCTGCCTCACCTGAATCTGTTCACCCAAAGCCCTTCTATGCCAGGTGAGCAGGCCCATGGAAAAATGTCTGCAAAGCAGTTTGAAGGAAAAAAACAAACAAAAAAGTCTTTTACAGCCACTGTGTGCAAGTACCTGAGTTTGGAGGTGCTCGACAGCCCTCAGGAGCTGTTGCTTTGAAGCATTATCATAGGGCCTGTGCACTGTGAGGAAAACACTGAGTGCAGTGATGTCATTTGTAATCTAGAGCTGGAAGTGGCACAGCAGCCCTGGCACAGACCCAGGAGGGCTGAGGGATCACCAGGCTCCATTTCAGCAGCACAAAGGACACTGAGTGTGAAACCCACGTGCCGCAGGCAGTGCCACCACATCGCTGCTGTCCCCTCCACAGCCAGAGCTGCTGCAGGAACTGCAGGGAGGGAGGGCAGCACCTGCACCCAGGAGGGCACAGCAAGGACATGGCTGGGTTCCACTTGCAGATTAGAGTAGGAAATAGATTTTGTCTCCTACATCAGAGGGAAACTCCCACAAACCTGAGGCCAGAGATGTAATGACAAGTAAGGAATACTCAGATTTGTACAGACCTTCATGCTTAAAAATTCTTGCATCCTACGGGAATTACAACTTTCATCATTTTACATCTAAGGATGGTAATTCTTATTACTTGTTGCCAATTCACTGTGTAAATCTGGGGGAGAATCTTAAAATACATAAACAAACAAACCCAGCCCAGAGCATTTTTTTTCTGAGGAGCATGAGCCACGTAAGGGTTTAAAAGCTCCTACAATCTTGCAGCCTCCCAGGGCTGAAAGCAATTCTGTGTTTGGAAGGCTGACAGTCTCCCATTCCAGTGGCAGAAGGGTACATTTCTGGGCTGAGGGATTATGAAATACCTGAACTTACTTCAGTTGCCACAGTTTCAGGACTTCAACATTTCCTGTCCTTGTGCAATGGTGGTAAAGATGAAAATTCTTTTGAGTCAGACTGCCAGTGAAATAAATAACAAGATGGCCGAAACCAAACATACAGGGGTCTCTCAGCAATTAAATCCTGGATTAAAAGGACTCAGAAAAAAAGTGGATACTGGCTGATTACAAACACGGTTTGTTACAGACACCACATTTTTATTAAAAACATACATTCTAGTTGACAACCTATAAAATACATTAATAAAATCTGTTCAGAAGAACCCTTCTTGACTTAATACCCAGAATAAAAATTAGCTTCAAGGATTAACTTTTCCTTTTATATAGCATTTAACTTTGAAGAATATAATTTATGCTAACCATCCTTTGCAGATTATCTTGCATTTAAACCTGTTCTGGGATAAGAGTTCGGGGCTTTGGAATTCTTGGTATGAAATGCAAAGTTAATGCTTTGTGATAAAGAGAACAGTCTAAATGTATTCTGCTAAAACATCTTTTTGATTTAAGCAAAAGAAATAACTATTTTCACACTAGCAACGGATTCATTACAACATCCACTCTGCACTGATACTTTGCTAAGTAAAAGCTGCAGAGAGGAGTTTATAATGAAGAAATCCTTTGTGCAAAGCCCTTTCTGTGTTCCCACAGCACCGAGGTATTTGCTTACTCAGCAAGAGGGGCCCAGCCACACTGAGTGTGCAC
Organism: Picathartes gymnocephalus; assembly: GCA_013390045.1. NCBI lineage: Eukaryota > Metazoa > Chordata > Aves > Passeriformes > Picathartidae > Picathartes > Picathartes gymnocephalus. The sequence goes on along the minus strand of WEKY01048757.1, from coordinate 9,197 downwards.
ACCAAGAGAGCCCCTGCCCTCCTCTGTCCTCCCGGCTGGAAAACAAGCAGCAGAAACTTCATAAACCTGCCTCTTGAAGCACCAACCCCCACAAAACATTTGTCTTTCTGTCCAAGAAGGCATTTCAAGAGCTCTGCACACAGCAGTAAACATTGGATTCACCACGTGTGCCCTGCTGCCCACACCGAGCACTTTCCCAGCCTCGCTTTGCTCCCTCGCTGCACTTTTGCCAGGGCTCTCACTGCACCATGACAGACAAACTTCACCTCTTCAGCATCTTTTGCCCACGCTTCTGCCACATTAGCAGAAGCTGCCTGTGTGATCCAGGATTCATGCTGGGGAAGCAGATTGAGGAAGGCAGACAAGGCACAAATTGAAGGGGGGGAAAAGATGAATCACTCCAAAACTGTTTTCTGAGCAGGACAGAGCCATCCCAGGCACTGTCCCACTGAGGCAGAGCTCTGCTAGTCCAGAGTGAAAACTGATGCCCTTCAAATGTAGAGCATAAAACTGCATTTTTGTGAGGTTATCCCACTGAAGGGCTCTTGCTAGATTGCCTGTTTGACTTGGGATGTCTTCTAGAAAGCTGCAAGCTGCACAGTCCTGCAGTGTGATCCTACTGTAAGCCGTTAGTAAAGGCCTTTAACGTCTGCATTTTCCTCAGCCACCATCAAAGCTTTCTTTTCTTTTTAAAGTATCTCACTTTTTAAAGTCCTGAATTTAATAAACAGTTCAAGCAACTCCGATAACTTTTCAAAAAGCTTTGGCTCCAGAACATGCTACCCCTGTGTGTAAGTATACATACATACATAGATGTTTTATGTATATTTATGTCTGCTTTTCTTTATATATGTGTGTGTGTGACAGATCAGACAACAACAGAGCTGTAGCAAAGGCACTATGCATTAAATTCCTGCTGTTCCTTAGAAATACCAACATTTATCTGCATCAGTGATGAGCCCAGCCAGCATCACAGAATGGAAACCTGACTCAGGTATCCACAAGCCATAAGAGTGAAAGGCAAACCAAGTTTTTCACAACTGTATCAGTCATTGGAATAATCTCCCCAACAATGTTAGATCTCCCAACACTGGACACTTCTAAGATTCAGCTGGACAGGGTGCAGGGCCACCTTGCCTAGCCTCTCCTTTTGGCAGGAAAGGTTGGACCACATGATCCTTGAGGTTCCTTCCAACCTGGTATTGTATCTATGACTGAAACATCAAAACCGTGACTGGCCCTGATGTTTGCTTCTAAAAACATCTGCAGCTGCACTGCCTTGGTAGTGGTGAGAGCAGTGCTGGGTACTGTACCCAGACGAAGATGACACTGAACATGAGCCATGTCAATCCAGGATCCTCTGGAGTTAAGAGTCTTGCTTCACTCCCCAGAATGATTTACTGAACTCCACTGAGATACAGTTCCTATTCCACATCTGCAGAGCAGAGGCAGCTGCAGGCATCCTACACCAGCACCTTCCCCAAAACATGAGGGAAAGCACCACATCCACAAAGCACCAGCTCCTCCTGGGACACAACTGACATTAAGCACAGCACCGGGGCTCTGGCACTGCAGACAAACATCCCACACAGCTCCAGCACCAAGGATGCTGTTCTTACCTTCACACCCTGCGTGCTGCAGGGGAAAAGGAATGGGAAGAGCAAAACTGTCCAGAGTATTGCAGTTTCTGTGTATCTTCTCTTTCCCACCACATCACTACATTACTTTGAGGCCACAGGCCTGAAACTGCTGTTCCTATACTTCGCTAGCATGAGATAAACTTTTCTTTGCCTTTTTTAAAAATTGAATCAGCCCATAAAAAGAGCATGAAGGGGGTTATGACTGCTGTTTTGTATTCTTTCTGTAAAATAGTCAAGAAGAGAGAAAGCAAATAGATTTCACTGCAATGCATAATTCTAAATAAACATTTAGGCATAAGCTTAGCCAGTAAGTACATCCTGAGATTTTAAAAAACCACAGAACAAAATGGAGCACAGCCCAGTCCTACAGAATCATGGTTGAATTTGAGCAAACACTATGCAGAACTTCACCACAGTGCAGGTATTTATTAGCTCTGTTGCTATTCATAAATCTTGAAGACAGGGATTGACTGGGCATGTCCTTAAAAGAAAGTACTCGGATTTTTTTTTTGAACACCTGAAGCAAACCTAGATAGCATCTTTAAAAAATATTCTATGATGACAAATCATTCAATTAAAACACTTGCTGGTACATGCTTTGCACATAATCTGCCACCAAAATGTATTTGCAGAATGTAATGAGAAAAGAAGCAAGTTCATTTCTAGTCTGTTCAGGTTTCCCAATCTCATTCATCAGTGACGTTGCCAACCATTACCCATTCTCCTGTAGAGCAGTAAACAACATGACTCACCTCTTTATCTTCTCCTCTTCCTCCCAGAGGGGGAATGGTGTTGAATGCCTTGTTTTGGTCATTTCATATATATTTGATTTGCTGCTGTATTTTTACATTTGAGAAGCCAAATGCATCTTGCAGGTGGAACTGGAAGCTGAGTGTTGTATTTAAACTCCTGGGAGTACTTTTTGCATTCTGGGACTGACCTGTAGGAAAGCCTTGTCTCACACAGAGGAGCATTACTTGATGCCTCTGTTGGGCCAGAGGCACACAAGCTGTCAGCCTGTGAGCTTTTAGTGAGCTTTTAGTCTTGGACCCAGGCCACAGATAACTAAAAATACTAAAGCACTCAATACAGAATTTAATGCCAAAACCAATGTGAAATGGGAGGAAATGTTTGATATGATCCTGTTCTACGCTGCTGTATTTTATAAAATGCTGTTTCCTATGCCAAGTTTTGAGATGTAAACAGCCTGAGGCCAGGCACAGTCAGAAGGGGACAGTCCTTAAACCATCCATCCCTGATGGCACGTGTGAACTGTAGATGGCAAGTGAACTGTGTGTCAGTGATCAGAGCAGGCTCCTGTGACACAGGTGGAATTGAGCAATCTTAAGTGTGTGTTTCCAGATCACAGTAGTTCTGTATCATGTTTGTGACTTCATCAAATCCTCTTCTAACCATCCAGAAAAGCTGTGTTCAAGTTCAGCTCCAGCCCAGTGTCCTTCACCCAACAGTTTGTATCTCATCTCGTGTTACTTACAGGAGCTGGGAGCTGATGCAGTTGCACCTCATCAGACCTCAGCAGGAGCTGCTGGCTCTTCAGCCCCTCTCTCAGTTCACAGAAGGACCTTGCACACAGGGATTCCACATAACAGAGCTCATGATAAAAGGGATGCCTGTTTTTCTGCCTTGCCCCTCCTGCCAGCACCACTTTCAGGTGACAGCATTATCCCATGGGCACCACGACTACCGCTGCAGACATCCAGGAAACTGAGTAGGAATTTCTACCTCTCTTTGGTTACTGGCAGGAAAACACCTATGAATTAAAAAAAGTATGTAGAAAAAGAAATAAAGTTCATAGGTTTTATGATAAAGGTCCTACCAAGTGCAGAAAACTTTTCTGCTGTCTGAGTTTGTAATTTTTGTCTTTGGGTAATACCTCTAGTTTTGCTGAGGATGGGGAAGAACTGATTGCAGCAGCTGTTGGCTAAAGCTGGTACACAGAGTGGGTTTCTCAAGCATTGCTCAGACAGTTCAGTGTTTGAATGCAGAAAGAACTGCTCCTTCTGCAGTTGAAGTGTGGTCTATATCCATCTGCAGCAGTACTTCCATTTCTTAAATCTTGGGCCATGCTTCAATCTCTGATGTGCAATTCCATGACAATATCTGCTATTTTCTGCTAAGTGAGTACCCTGAGGTAAGAACTCACACATTTGTGCTTCACCTGATTCATTGCATTTGGGACTGCAGACTGATGAAGCAATTTAGTGTCCTGCAGAGCTGCTCCAGGCACCACACAGCAGCTTCTGGAGGAGCTATGGGAAAACAAGGCCAGCATCGACCTTCCAGCCCAGACTGACCCCATGGAGTTTGGATCCCTGTCATGGAGGAGCACCAAAATGAAGGAAATGATGAGCAAAGTGATGTTGGGCAATTCCAAATGTAACACACTGAAAAACTTACACAGTGACAATGTACTAGACCTTCCACTCATCTTCTCCTCAAGTGAATCCATACTATTACAGTCCATAAATCCTCACTGCATAAGGAAGGTGATTATTTCTTATGGCTTGGGAGCCAAGGAGTCAAACATCACAGTGAACCACAAAGCACTGGAGAAGCTGGAGATCAGGTCCACAGTGTAACTGGCGCTGGTGTTTGAGTAAAGATGACTATGAAAATCTTAAGAAATCTTGGGATTTTCACTGCGGCAAAGCATCAGGGAAGCTGGTTGAGTATCACACAGTACATCCTTTGTGTGATGTATCTAAGATCAGGCAAAACTGAGTTGTGGGTGAAATTTCAAAGATGAGAAATGAATCTACACTCAGAAGGATTGTTCACTTTCTGCAAAGTACAATTTATGCTAATTTTCACATGGCATTGCTTGCTTAAAAGATGCTAAGGATGCCAAAATATTTGAAAGGGACAACTGGAAGAAGAGGCGTTATATGCATGAAGTAGAACAAGAAACTTTTTTTATTCTATACAAAGAATGACTGAATTTTTACACTGAAGTTTTGATGTGCAGCATGTAAATAGCATAACTGTTTATACTCAATTTTATCTGAATCGAGAAATTTATCTGAACTGAATTTATCTGAGAAAGTCACTTTAAAAAAATGGATTCTTCATCTGTGATTTTAACTTGGAAAGACTTTTATAAAGGGTATCTATTTTTAAGACAATGCAAGTTCTCCTTGTTGAGGAACTGGTAGTTCTGTCTCTTTGCATATTAATTTACAGTTATAAAACAATTTCATTTCCTTTGAGGAGGCAAAAGCAGAGCTATAAACTGTCAATTTTCTCTTCTGTTGGGAACAATCACTTTAGAAAGGATATTCATTGTGAGGTACATAGATATGAATCTTCCTGACAAATATCTCCATTGGAGAAAAAGGGCTGTCAGAAGACCTCCCATCTCCACCCATCAGAATGGGTAATGGAGAAGAAGCTCTTTCAAAGGGGAGGTAGAAGTGTGCCCCCAAACCCCAGAGGCATAGAGACATGGAGCTAGCCTGGAGAACAGCAAACATGAGCCAAAGCTGTGCTACCACTGACTTCACCAGTGTTGCAGCAAAGCAGGAATTCCATGGCAGGCAGCAGTGGAAAGCAGACCCAGCTCATTGCTCGATTCTCAAAGCCCCTTACACAGAGAATCTCCCCAAAGATCAATAACGAGCAGAAAGATAAAGGGCTGTCCTTTGTGCGGAGGGAGCCTGCTCCTGCCCCAGCTTCCTCCCACAGGGAACATTGGCCTCTTGCAACAGGGACATCCCAGCCTGGGAATCCTAAGAGCAGTCACTGTAGGAAGGGCTGGGCTGTCACAGTAACTCCTGTATCACTCCAGCCACTGCAGTCCTGCCATTTCCTAAATGACCTTCAAGGACTTGTGCTTTAAATTTAACATAAGCTTCAGATCATGTTCATTCTGACAAAAGACATTTCCTAAGAACCTCCCATTGTCAAAGAAGCAGCGATTCAGTTTTATACTGTCACCACCTTTCCCCCTGCAATCCTCAGCAAATGAATGCACCTGCTACAAGCAGCAGACTTGACAGGAAAACCAAACTAAAGAAAAAGTCAAGGTACGTGCATAAGGGAAACCATTCCTTTCACCAGCAGGTTTCTTACAGCAGCAAAAATGTGGCTGGTAGAAGCTGGTAAAGAGAAACTTTCTGTGCACAACTAGAAATGCCCAGGATCCAGAGCTCCTCCCTGCTGTGAGATTTTCTCACACTCTCCCAACTAAGCAGGTACTGGGAAAAAGCAATGCTTACTTCTCAGCTGCTAGCAGTATGGATCCAAACAAACATTTAGCACTGAGATTAAATCTCGGAATCTTAAAATTTTGCTGTTTGTTTTTTTTTTTTTTTCCAAATGTTCCCCTTTCACTAAGCAAGCTACAACATAATGTTGCAAACGCAAGAAAAAGGCACACTGAACTGAAAAATTAATTACACAGATGTAAGTTTTCAAAAAGCTACGGTTGGAAAAACAATATTTTTCAGGGTTATGGTTGGTTTGAGAGATTTTTTGCCATGTTATTACACTAGATTAATGTTTTATGCATCACCTTTGAAATTTTAAGTTATTTGGTTTTTCACTGACTTGAAAGAGAAGGAAAAATAATTCTGAAGTGTCAGTAATTTTCTGCACCAAAGTTTGCAACAAACAGAACATCAAAGAAGAAAAAGTTACGACACTGCCGAGGCTCCACAGTGCATTCCATTTTCTGGGGCGGATTTGGCTTGGTGCAGGGCAGCTTGAATTCTGAAATGTGTCCTTGTTTCCATGGAGTAATTCTTGTAGTTTTGTCTGAAACAAAAGAAGATCCACTCCAGTGAATATATATTTTAAAACATTTTAAAGTTATCTTTGTATTACTGTTTTAAGCAAAACAACTGTAGACAGCAAAAAATCCTTTCTTCACAAGCTCCTTTGTTGCCTACTCTAAAATACAAGGCATGTGTTCCTGGCCAAACAATGCAGTTCTTTGTTCTTTATTTGTAGTTCTACTGTCTGGCAACTACCAGAAAAATATAGCTTAATAAGAAATTGAATCTGGTCCACTCAATCAAAATACTGAGTCCATACTAATTATCTGTAGTATCCACTTAGTTTACATTCAGAAATTAGAAATTTTTTTCCCCCCCTGAATAACTGACAGATTTGAATACAAATATTTTCAGCATGTCTAAAAATAATTTTAATAATGGATACTCATTTCAACAAAGTAAAGGGGAGGAGGGAAGAGAAAAAAGAAAGAGAAAGAGAAGCTGTCCTGATCCAGAGGAGGGAAACACCCCATCTCCATCCCATTGTTGCCATTGATGTGAATTCTGTGTGTAGGAAATGAGGGCAGACAATTTGCTGCTCCAGAGCTTGGAAAGAGAAAGTGGGCACACACCAGATTCCATTTCAGCTTTTGAGGAGCAATTCACCATCCCAGGGAAAAACTGGCAGGATTTCCACCACACACATCTAGTGCCTGGCTCTGCACTGTCATCTGCCTATAATTCCCAGCAGCTCTGTCATGCTCTAAAGAGTTACTGGAACATTCAAAGAACCTGTATTTTCAGGGAAAAGCTTATATATAAAAAAGAAAATTTGCCCCAGGACCACATAGAAAGTTCAGATCTTACTTAGTAGGAATTAACATGTCAGCTCCTACAGGATGGATACAGAATCCAGATACAAAAGAGGATTAGACCATGCTAATCTTCTTGTAGAAGATATTTGTCATCTCTACAGAAACATAACATTAAGTATTAAACTATGTGTATCTTAACAACATTTCAGTTCTAAATTCATAATTCAAACAAAGCATGGCAGTGTGGTATCTGTCTGTGGCAGTGCCAGTCTCTTGATGAAAATAAGGATTTCCATGCCTACACCAGCATATAATTTTATGTATGCAATACCCAAGAGGGTGACTGAGGAAAGGAGGTGGCCAGGTTCTGCTGTGTGCTGATCTGAACCCCTTTGGAGTTTTTCCTTTAAATGAAATAGATTTTGTCATGCAGAGCCTGTATTTCTCATGAGTATGCTGATATTCTTGTTTGTAGTTTACAGTCATACAAACAGAAGTATTTCCATGCNGAAGTATTTCCATGCGTGACCAAGCCAAAATTGTTTATCATCTCATCCCACTCTTTCTCCCAGAGCTGAGGATCCAAGCCAGCAGCAGGACGTGGATTTAGGTCAGGCAAATCAAGAGTCATGCACCAGCCAAGCTCTCGCCTGTGCTCCTGCCAACTGCAAACAGAATTCTACAGCCCCAACCCCACAAACGCTCTGTTCTCCCTCTCGTGGCTGCTGAGACATTTTGTGTTTGTAGCTGAAAGCTCATAAACCCAGAGCATTTTAATGCCACAGGTGGAAATGTAAGAGCTGCACCTTTATTTATGACTGACTGAAACAAGAGGTTTTGTAATTAGATTTTTTTTTTTTTTGCATGTCAGAACAGTTTTCAAGAATTCTTTGAGCACAGCAAGTCTGAGTAGCAGCTTTCATACACTGGGCAACTGCACATTTTTCAGAGCTGCAGTCTTCTGGTGCACCTGTTTAAGCCAAACACCTTCTCCTGAGGGGACCTGAGACTCTCAGAGCTGCCAGGGAAAGGTGCAACGGCCAAGCAGCAACGACAGAAGTTCCAGCTGGAATCAGCAGCTCCAAATCATTCATTTCTAGACCTCTTCTTAAGAGAGATTTGAACAAAGGAAATGAGGACAAGGGAGCTGTGTTTTGAGGAACGTGACACCAATTGAAACACTTTCCACTGCACTTTGCAAATGCAATTTTTGCTGCTCTTAATATCTTCCATGAGTCTACAGAGAAGCAGGCTGACAAGCACAGGAGATTAAGGATTGCAGTATTTTAAATTTTGTGCTGACAGGCTTTTGGCATAATCTTTGGTAGGCTTGATTTGCTGCTCTGACTTGCAGAGTGCCCTAACTTGGACAAAAAAAACCAATGTAAAAACCCTATCTGACCTCTCTGAACCAGGGGCAGGCATCAGTTTTGTAGCTGCTCACACCCATGGCAGTGACTCTGCACATGTGGGCTCGTTCAGGATCCAGGCAAAGGTGAACTACCCTGCTGCTGCTGGATGCTGAAGAGGGGGAGAGTTGTTTGGGTTGGATTCTGTCCCACCCCACCACTGCCAAAATTTTGGCTCAGCAGAGAAATAAAGGTTCAAACAGAGGCAAACACAGCATTTTGTTAATTTTATAATAAAGAACATACACAACCAAGTCCAACTTCCTGATAAACATACTTTTCTAGAAAAATCAATCACACAAAATAGTAAAAGCAGGTGTTTTAGCTGCCTTGATCCAGATGAAACAATACAAAGATACCAAATGTAACCTAAAGCATTATCTTAAATGTATTTCATCAAGCAAAGAAACAGGCACTGCTGACCTGTTTATCAATTTAAGTCATGTATTTTAGCCATAACACAGAGCTTTGATTTAATTTAATACCTCTTTTATATGAATAAGCAAACAGACTACAAAGATTATTGCATTTTGTTACACATGGATTATTTCTTATGGAAGCCTTTGACATTCCTGTTAAGATTTTTTTTTTTTCTCTTTT
>WEKY01048754.1:0-28221 GCA_013390045.1 Picathartes gymnocephalus | reverse complement strand
GCCCCCAGGTACTTGCTCAAACACACCCTGTCACTCTGAACTATCCAACCTTTGTGCAGATCTCTGGGTAATATTCTGAATTATTTGTCTAACTTTAAACAAGACCTGAACAATATGCAATAACATGCTGGCTCCTAACAAAAGGACCAGGTTGGTTTCAAGGATACTCCAAGTATATTCACAATCTTTAAAATTCTCAACTACTGTAACCAGTTTGGAGGACAAGGAAAGAAAAAATGAGGGAAAAAAGACAGAAAGGTATCTCTATAACAGTTTGTTCCTCTGAGAAGAAAAAAACAAAGACGTGATTATTAATAATTCCCAGTGGGTGACTCCCAAAATATAGTAGTTGCCTGCAATAGTGAATACAGACACCAGATTGATGTCCTGAGGAGAGACATTGTCACATAATAAGCCCATCCTGTGAAATGTCACAGAGAACACAGTCTGCAAGTAAGGTATTACTGATACAAGAGAGACTAAACAAATATGAGAGCAAATATCTCTGCATTGTTAGTAACAACAGCTAAGCCAATACAATGAATGTTTATAACAATTTTCTTTTAACATACTCTGGTCAGATCTGTGGTTATCTTTGTGTTCATTATTAAGCATCCAAAGGGATTGTTGTGGTTTAACCCCAAATGGAAAAGAAAGCACCACACAGCCACTCACTTAAACCAGCTCCCTACTCACCCCCCACCCTGGTGGAAGGGAAGGAGAATCAAAATAAAGCTTATAGGTTGAGATAAGAACGGTTTAATGATGAAAAATAACGTAAAATACAGTAACAACGATAAATTATAATAATAGTGACAATAAAAGGGAAACAAGTGGTGCAAAATGCAATTGCTCACAACCTGCTGACCAATGCCAAGTCACCCCACCACCCTCAACACAGACAGACAACCCCCCATGCCCCATAAGTCCCCCTGGTTTATATATGGCATGATGTTCTGAGACGTGGAAAATCCCTTTGGTCAGTTTGGGTCACCTGTCCCAGCTGTGCTCCCTCAAAGGCTCTTTTGCATCCCTCCTCACTGGCAGAGCATGAGAGAAGAAAAAAGTCCTTGACTCAGGATAAACACTACTTGGCAAAACCCAAAACATCAGTGTGTTATCAACACTGTTTCCGTTCTGAATACAAAACATGGCAGTGTAACAGCTGCTGAGCAGAAATTAACTCTAGCCTAGCTCACACTAGGACAACGACACAGGAGTGACTTCAGAATGGCATGGCCTCGTGCTACGGGAAATACATCCCAGAGATGTGCCTGGACATCACAGCTCCACTGCACTCCCAGGGCTGGAAGGGTTCAGTTGCATGTGTAGCTGCTTTAGATCACATTAATTGCAATTTTTCCCAGTGGAAATCCCAAAACAGAAGGAAGGAAGGCTCCTGGGGGCTTCATTTATGTGTGAGCCAGGTCAGCTTACAAGAATATGAAAGGAAATTATTCTTGCCAGATCTCCATGAACAGAGCTATTGGGGTTTCCTGTTAAATATTTGCTTGCTAGCCATGAAGCACACTCCATACAGTATTTATGGGAACATTAGGAATTTGTATTCCTTCTCAATACTCCTTCCACTATCTCCTGTCTCTTGAAGACCTTGTGAGAGTTACTCCACCCTGTCTGTATCAAGAGTTGACTACAGGACAATGGGTGAGCCTGTAACAACTGTGATTCATGCTGAAATTAAATTCCTTAAATATTCATTTCAGGCAGCTTACCAGAAATCAAGAGACTAAGTTTTAATTGCATTCTGCCTGAAATTTATTATCAGCTGGCACCTCAGATTGTCTTCTTAAAGTTTTGCTCCAAAGCAATCATACTCTGCACAACCACTGCAAGAACAAAATTAATTTCTCAAAAACATAACTAAGGTATTTCACAACCTGAAAACGTGCATGTCAGAGAAACGGACAAAATCGGTTGTACTTTCTCCTCTCAGCCTCATAACTGCTGGTTTTTATCTCCTTTTGTGCTTTAAGATGTTTAAAATTGGTGATCAAACAGCTCCTAATAAAGAAAAATGATCATATATTCTTTTTCAGACAAGACTTCTTCCTGTGCCAAGGATCACAGCAATGAGCAACATGGTAACATTGCATGTCCACACAGGCTTCTCTCACAGGCTGTCTTTGGTCTGTGCCAGTTGTAGGCAGAATTACAGAGAGATTAGTACACAGCAGAGAACCTGAAAGTGAGCCTTAACAGAGATTTTCTTGGCTGATTGTTTTTTGCCCATCACACCCTTTACACGGGGTTATGCTGTCAGATTTGATACCTGCTGGATTGTGTCTGAAGATGCCTCTGGCTCTCCCAGCACAATGAGGCATGGAGGGCTGGGCTGGCAGCCCCTTCAGAGCCAGTCCTGACTATATCCTCTCAAGGTGGCCAAGAAAGGTGCCCCAGAAACGTTGCTGCTATCTTATTCCACCCCAAAAATCTCAGGGTTACCCTTTAGCACTTCCCCTCCACAATCCCAACAGGATGCAATGAACCCAAGAAGCAAAAATCTTCCCTCTCCCACAGCAGTATGCAGTGCTCCCTGCAAGGGCACTGCGCCAGGCCAATTGTGCTGCACTTAATCCTAGTTATTTTTACAGCATTTCTTATAATTGTCAAAGATGTTTAACCTTGATTGTGGCAGTTTGATGTTGTCTGCTCAAAAGGTGCGCTACAAGAGCTGAGGTAAATAAATTTTTTACATCACATTGTAATGAAAACTTCTGCCATATCACCTCAGCCAACCTGCATACTAACAGATTGGTAATTTTTAAAGTAAAAGTAAAAAGGCTCAGTGGAACTGCCTGTGCTTTTATTTTAGAGACAATAGGAACCTAACCTTCACGTAGGAATCACAAAGAGAAAATAAAATATGTCACAAATACAAACGCCTTGGCACCTTTCCACAGTTCAACACAATTTACAAAATACTTTGAGTGAATAAAGCATTAGTTTGTAAAACATCAGTTAATTTTGTTCTCAGATTAATAATTAAACAGGAAGCACCTCTGATGCACTACAGACAAGCAGTAATTTAAACAAACTTTATAGCTAAGGTTTATTTAGACTTTGTTGCTTGGTCAGTCGGAGGTGTTCTGTACAAAAATGTGTTTTGCAAACTATGGCAAGCAGCAGTCTCAGTAGGCAGATATTTCTGAACAGCGCAGAATCCAAGAAGGGATATCTGTCCATCTTCCAAAGTCACAATTATTTCTGCATTATTCAGGTGGGAATTACCAGCTCCTTTCCTCACCTGAGTTCTCAGTAAAGTGATTCATAAGCTGCAGAAATAAAATACAAGTCCACCGCCATAGAAGAAAAGAAAGAACTTCAATGCCATAGGTGTTTCTGAGCACAAGTCTTCCATTTGCAACCAAAAAGGCAGTTCAGACCTTTCAAAGTTCCTGGTGTTGGCAACCATTCAGGATGTCCTAACACTAGGACATGAACATAACATAAACATAACATAAACATAACATAAACATTAGGACATCTTTCAAGGCAATCAAACACACTTGAAAACAGGAAGAGGTAATAATCTTTTTGGTACATAAAGCTATGTTTCCCAGCAAAGAGTACCCATATGTTTTGTATCAATATGCTGGGATGCACTACTCAGTAATTGCCACTGTAAAAATCTCTTAAGGCCCTGAAGTGAAAGAACAGTCCTATTACACAGAAAAGGAGCAATACATACATGGAGTCCCACAGAACCACGGCTGACTACTCACACCAAGCCCGTTCATAATTTATTTTAACCAGAGATGGTGAATTTCCAAACAATGACTGCACTTTACTTCACAGGATGCTGGACTCCTGTGAAGGTGTCCGTTGTGGCAGTGCTGGAAGAAGTTCTGCACATCACCAGTAACGTGGCCTCTGACACCCAGAAATCATCCTGTTCCCGCTCACTGTGACAGGCCTTTGGCTTCATTCTGCCCCAGATGCTATTTCTTCTCAGTCAAACACAGAAGCATTTCTTCAGAGTGTGCAACCACTCTGAGAAAAGCCTGGGAGAAAGTTCTCTTTGGTTTCAAGCTCCTCTATGAGATCACTCATATCAGACTAGTACTGAAGGAGCCCAAAGAATCCATTTGCCTTTGTGCCACTTTCTTAATGAAAGACACAAAAGACTAATGAATGACTATGACAAAGAAGATACTCCACAGATAGTGGAAAAGGCAAACAACACGAAAGCCTTAGCAAGAGTTAGGAATATATGCTATAGAAAAAGGGGCAAAACCCCAACACCCTTCAAGAGACATTATGTATCAATAAGTCCTTCTGAGTTTATCTCCGAGACAATATGATCATGAAAACTCCTGTTGCTGTGCCACATATACATCTCCCTCCTGCAATTCTCCACAGTTCATCCATTAAAGTAGCCACTCTCACTCGAGTCATGCACCCCTTCTATATTTATAGCACTTCTGCTATTAATTCACTCCTTTTGTGGGTGATCTCTTGAGATATGCTTCCCCCTGCATCCTGTGATTATTCATGACAGCTAAAAATAGTCAGCTGTGTGGGTCGGCACATCCCTTCCCCCTCTCTGCAACAGATCTAATCTACACAAATACCCTGGTCCTCATTTTCTGAGTGGTGATGTCTTCACTGCTGTAAGAAGACACTTGAAGAGGATACTGCAGAGACTATAGTATTTGATGAAATAAAATTAGTGAGGTATTTCTCCAGCTCTCCTGGGAAAGAAGAGGAAGAGAAGGAATAGAGTCTTGTATAAAGTACACGCAGATGCTTTATCTTAGCAGCCTCATGTGACCCACAGCATAGCATTTGTGAGGAAAGCTTCTCAACTCTCTTATCTCTAACAAGTGGCCACAAGTTATACCTGGAATCATGTCACATTCCACAACAACTATTAAGACACTGTGTCATTTATTTTCTTTCAGCGCTAGGGAATCATGCCCAATTCTCCAATCTTGTAACAGGAAGAATTCATATCAAACAAACTATTTTAAGCCACAATATTTTAAGCTGGCCATATATTAGTGGATCTTAACTGATAGGACAATAACCAAAGTTCAGCAGAAAACTCACCAAACAAGCCTAGAAAAAATATCAGCCACTGTCAGCAAGACCATTAGTTAGTGCAGGACAGGAAATACAGATCACAGAAATTCTCCAAAATGAAATCTTTGGTGTCTTCAGAGCTTATAGTAGTAGGTAGCTGTCTCACATCATACACCTCTGGTATCTGTTATTATAGTTCTTATCATACACATATGCATATGCACATTGTTATCATATGCATACCTCTTGAAGGCTGCAAGAATATGCTCAAAATCTTAGAGCAAGAGACACAAGGTCTGTCAGATTCAATTCAAAACAAGCAACTTATTTTTTCATTTCTCCTCTTTAAATGGCTGAGGAGAAAAAAATCAGCAGAGCCCCCCACGTAAATCACTTCAAGTGAACAAATTTAAACAAATATCCAGTTCTGTCCAGAACCCTAAAAGAATAATTACAAACTGTTCACATAGAAAACTTCTTGTTATGGAGATCTTAAGAAACTATTCTAAGGGGACACACGGGCTACTTTCTAGTGACACAACAGTTAGTGTTTTCATATTCATCTGAAGGCAACCCACTGATTAAACACAGTGAAAGGAAACTGAGATGTACACACAGAAATTCAGTAAGATAGCTATTTTCACTGAGACTACAAAAGCAACAATTGTAAACATATAAACACAAAGCAGATTTTGAAATCACCAAACAGCACTCAAAATAATGTAAATTTTGTTTCCAAAACTCATCTATAAATTGTTGCATACATACATTATGGGTGAAATTTCTTAGGACAAAACCTTTCAATGGTATTTCTACTTGCCCAGAGTCCTTGGAAATCTGGTATGTGTCGAAGGAAGGTATCACAAAGAATGTCAGACCTTTTTCAGTCTTTCCGACATCTTTCCCTGCCCCTCAAATCAAAGTTCTGATTCAGAGGACATCCAGGTAATGCCAGTGACCAAATATCATTTCACATAAGTAGGTTTTGAAGTGTTAGGTTCTTCAGTGGAATAGTGTGGGTCCAGTCAAGAGGAAAACATCTATCAGTTTCAGAGTCTTCAGGCTGAAGTTTTGACCAGCAATTCAGAACTGGAATACATAATTGCTGGGCCATAATCAAAATAATAGCTGAGAATAAGAACATTTCATTTGCTGTTTCATAAAGCGACTGAAGAAATTAAGTGAAAATCATACATTGATTTAAAAGTGCAAACCCCACAGAACCAATTTCTTATACAAATCTCCAAAGTCTGAAAATAAACAGGAATGCTGCAAATTATTTTGCTCCACAGTCACTATCATGTGTTACTTCTTTGTCTTCCAGCACAAAGACAGCTCTGTCCAGAGACAGCATGAGACAATGACTTATAAGAAAAGGAATGGATAAAAACCTGCATTTACAAAGAAAAGGTGATTGATACAGACAGAAGGATTAGCCACACAGCCACCATTCCCTATGTGCAGCATAAGCGAGCATGGACACATACAGTTTCCATCAGCATTAACAGTGGCAAGGTGCTTTAAATGAAAACAGAATTCAGTCATTCATTTACTGATCTCTCTCTTTGAAAGAGAGTCTGTGGCTGTGTAGACCAAAAGACCATGCTGCTGTCAGATAAAATATCACGTCGCAAATCTCCTGATATGCTCTTAGTAGAACAACATTTTTAATATGTGTACAGCCCAAATGACAACTCTGTGTGTTGATATCCACTCCTAGACACACTCGTCTTTGACTACAAATTTGTGCTAGTCTGGGTCCTACAGATCTTGGGAGTGCTGTAACAACACAGCCCTCCATTTTTTTTTTTGTAATGACAACTTATTCATTAGCTACTGAAAACTAATACTAAAATATAAAGATACAGATAAAAGTGATATAGTAGTAGTAATTTGGTGCAGAAACTGATTGTTGTCAATAAAATAGTAAAATAAGAGAGTCTTGTAAGTGTATATCTGTACTTTTTGAGTCTTGTAAGTGTATATCTGTACTTTTTAAAAATAAATACTACATACATCAAATAGCGCTCAGAATGAGATGTAAACAGCTTCTTACATCTCTACCTCATTATGTAAAATTTTCTCCTACATACAACTTACTCAATTTTCTTTAGAAGACTATTCTTGGTAGGAAATGAAAGCATCAGCAAGATTTACAGGCCTTCATGCAACTCCAGGGAAAATGGAAAGAGCATTGATGAAAATACAGACAAATATGACAGATTTTGAATTTAATTTCATGTTGAGCTAAGGATTCTGCTTTCTGGACTTCCCTGACTAACTTGAGCTCCTGAGGCTTCCATCTGCTTGGGGCTAAGGTATAAATGTGCAAGCAGTCCCCTACCTTGGGCTCATTCTGTTTCCTGTGCCATTCTGCTCCCTATGGTGCCTACCCCCGCAGGGTTGGTGAAGAAGGTGTCTAAACAAGGCAGAGATCTGAAATTGCAGCCAAAAGCCATGGATGCTGAAACATACACTTGTCTCTTTTGCATAACATAGTATGTCTCTAACATATTACAGCAACTTACAGCAATGATGGCCCTGCTGCAATGAGGGTGTTTAGCTCTCCTTTTCACTGCCCTCCCCAGTGCATGCAGTTACCCAGTAACAACTGGAAGGATGCCACTGGTAACTATTCTGTGTCCATACACACTACATGACCATCAGCACAGATGCAAATGAAGGATTTGTGTTCCAGAACCAGAGAGCTCTGTATTTAAGCTAAATATGGCTTTGATTATGCCTTTTGTTCCCAGGCTTGCCAATGGGTAGGGCATAAATAACACTACTCCAAAAACATCCCAGAAAATAACATGCCCTGGAGACACACATTCCTACTCTTCTCTGGAGGTGGGAAAAATTCTTATGAGAAATGCTTCTCCTCACACAATAGATCCACTACCTCAGATATCAGGTGACCCACAAACTGCATCTAGTTCCACTTTCAGCTCTGCCAAGACTCTGGAGACAAGGTTTGATAGAAACCATCCCACTTAAGCAAGTTGTTCCTGCTTCAGCAGACACCTGGGAGCTTATGAGATGTAGCACTAAACCAACAATAAGCTAATTTTTGGTACCTCTGATGTTTTAAATATTGCTGTCCTTAGAAGACTTTTAAAAGAGTAGCAGTGAGCAGAAAAGACATATGAAAGAAGAAGGCAGAAGGCACGGAGAGTTTGAATATTGGCAAAAGAAGATTGGTGTCAGAGGTTTCAAGCCTAAGAGAAGAAATTAGAGTTATAGAAATATGTAGGAATACAGGAAAACTTAGTATGGGAAATTGAAGACGAAAAAAAAGATTCAGTACCTGGAGAACCTGACATTCTGAAAAAGGTAAGGCATATAAAAAGGTAAAGTGTAAGAAAGAACACAAATGAGAAAATATGGATAAAGAGGAGGTTTAAGGAATAGGAGGATCTTTAATATCAGTGGGGATCTTTGTGTTGTGTTGGCATAAAAAGCCATATTTCATCTTATTTTTACATTGCCATCCAGAAAATGGCTTAGTGTAAAGGAAGTGAATAAAATAAGTAACTTAAGTGTATAGCATGCGGTAAGGAGACAAGCCTGAGTTACAACCCTGAGAATCCCACAGACAGGATTAGGTAGTAGGTATGGTGCTAGCATTAGGTCCTACAGAGGTAGTTAGGGTGTCATCAAGGATGTCACCAAGAGTATGCATTACTTAGCAGAGCCAGTCACAGAGCAGTGTCCCACGCCAGAGGAGCAATAAGGCTGCCAGTGTCTGGGTGACAGTGTGGGTGTTACCACACAGCACTGCCTCCCACCACACCGACACTCTCAAGAGGAAGAGTGAAAAACACATTCCAAACTTTAAAACAACCTGCCACTATTTTATGTGCAGATATGGATGGCATCATTGTGGATATGTGTGAAAGCATCTGGCAGATTCACTCATCGTCAGGTTTTCTTCCACCAGCAATCCTGCTCCACTCAGTGACACAATCCTCAGTCTCGCCTGCAGGCCATATTGCCATCTGGGCATTATTTACACAAACCCTTACTGTGACACTTCCATGTTCCATGAAACAGCAACAAACACACCATCCATTAGCTCCTAAAAAGCTCTTAAAGTCTGACTGACAGCAGTGGCACGCAGTGCTTCTGGGAAACTTCCTGCTTCAGCAAGTAATAACACTTCTTAAGGAATGCTATGTGGTATGGGAGGAATTTATCTCCTGTGTAAAGGGAAACAGATGTCAAAGAGAGCAGGACATAAGAACATTAAGGGGTTGCTGTGACTGTCTAGGGTTCTTTTCTGAACAGTGCTTGTTTACTACTTTTCTAATAATGTTGAGTTATTATTGTAAAGTCAATACATATGCCAGATTTTTAACATTTCTGAGTGCTCTCAGCCCCTCCTAGTCCTGGTAATTTCTCAGAATTTCTCAATGGCTTTCAAAATCAGGTCTATTATCTCTTTTAATTCTTTGCCTACCCACCTCCACTTCTCTTTTCTTTACTCCTAATCATTCTCAGCATATAAATTTCTCATGGCAGAGACAGCTAGAATTCCAGTGCCTAGAATGAAATGCCTTTACACTCAAGAGTAGGTACAGATTTTATCCTAATATGCTGCTAATAAAAACAGTGTCTTCGGGTGCTTTCCTTCTGTGGCCACTGTGGAATAGGTAAACTGGCTGATGAGGGAATGCATGTTTCCTAGGAGTTTCTGGTCTTCCAAAACAGGTTTTAGGGGTGGTGTAAGTAGCCTTAACGCAGGCTGCCTGCAGACAGATATGCTGCAGACATAGAGACACTTCAAGGCTCTTTCGTTCCATCCCTCTATTACCTGGACAACTCAGGTCTAGCCTAGGTACCTATTTATCTGTGCTGTTAAGAGAATATATGTTAAGTTTCCACAGCTTACTTCCATATGTCCCACTATGAGTCTTCTCCTTGGCTCCTGATGTGTCTTGTCGGCAATGACTTGTCTGAGCTCGTGGTAACCACGATGTAGTTGGCCATACAGTCCCTGCACACTGCTAGTGAGCCTCAAACACAACTTGAACTACATTTTCCAGAACAGGCTTTGAGAGAATTTGGAGACATTTAAAGGGAAGGTAATTCATTAATTGAATAAACTTGATACGGGCACAGCCGCACCATTTTAAAGCATGGCAGACCTCAGAATTCCGACTCACGACCCCTCATGGGCTCAGCAGAGGTGATTCATTGTCAGGGGCCTAGGGGCACTAATCATTGCAGGGGCATATCTCCAGCCCCATCACCTGCTGTTCCCTGTCTGTACCAAGGGTGGTCATGACCCCATAACCAGCCCCTGCGTTGCCCCTTTCTCAGACCCACAGATGAGGGCCTGGCCATGTGAGATGGCCCCTCTCCAGGATCCCAGACACTAACGATCTTAAAAACACAGCCTACCATACCTGCCTGAGGTATGGCCTGCCTTTCAAGGAAGAGAGCAATGCTGATGTTAAACCCACTTGAACCCACAGAGCTTTGCAGCCCAGAGTACAACACTGTGGCCAATGGTTTAAAAAAAAAGAGACCAAGCTATAGACTGTCTTTACAGAGATGGTAACAGCTTACAGCAAAATGGTTGATAAGATAACAGGGGAGCAATATTTTCAACTTATCTCAGCAGGGCAAGAAAATCATGCCCCACTATTAAAACAGTAAAATGCAGCACATCAAGCATCACAGTGAAACAAAGTACAATCTTCCAGCATTACAAAAGCATTGTATCAGTACAAACTCAGGGGAAAAGCTTTGTGCTTTTTTGCTGTCCCAAAAGAGGTCCATTTTCAGCAAGATGTCCCAAGTACCCAGCTGTTATAAATTTTTTTTCTGGCTTTTTTTTTTTTTTTCTTTTGCCTGTCCCAGGCCTTCAAGCCTCCTAAACAGTTCCATCCTTCCAAGAAGGACTTGAATGTGTTGGTGAAAAAGAAGCTCAATATTCCTCAGCACTGCATGCTTGCAGCCCAGAAAGCCAATTGTATCCTGGGCTGCATCCAAAGCAGCGTGGGCAGCAGGGGAGGGAGAGGATTCTGCTCCTCTGCTCTGCTCTGCTGAGAGCCCACCTGGAACTCTGCATCCAGCTCTGGGGTCCTCGACAAAAGAAAGCTATGGACCTGTTGGAGAGAATCCAGAGGAGTGCCATGAAGATGATCTGAGGGCTGGATCAGGCCCTCTCCTACAAGGAGAGGCTGCAAGATTTGGGATTGCTGAGCCTGGAGAAGAGAAGACTTCAGTAGTTGCAGCCTTCCGTTACTTGCAGGGGACCAACAAGAAAGCTGGAGAGGGACTTTTTACAAGGGTATGAAGTGATAGGAGAAGGGGGAATGGCTTTAAACTGAAAGACAGTAGATTTACAGTATATATCAGGAAGAAATTCTTTACTCAGTGGTGAGGGACTGGCACAAGTTGCCCAGAGAAGGTGCAGATGCCCCAACCCCAGAAGTGTCCAAGGCCAGGCTGGATGCAGCTTTGAGTAACCTGTCTCCTGGAAGATGTGCCTGCCTATGACAGTGGAGGTGGAAATAGGTGATATTTAAGGTCGCTTCCCACCCAAACCATCATATGATTCTATCTCCATCTTCCTTTGATAATATATGCTTAGCCTGTGCTTGCTTAAATTCCCAATTAATTAAAATTTGGTTCTTTACTGTAAATTCTACACAAAACCCTCACATTTATTTTGATTTTTAGTCATACTTGGTTAGTTTTGGAGGAGTTCAATCAGATGACCTATAGTTTGTTATTTTTCTCTTCACACTTTTTGGCCATTTTTGCTGAGAGTTGAGTTTTTCCATTCTTTCAGCCCATTCTTTCAGTTTCACTAAAAGATGGGAAAAAAAAAAAAGTGTCAGTGTGCTCCAAAGGGCATGTGCACATTCCTATCATGTGATGCTGTGTTACGGGAGCGTAGCACTCCCACAGGGATGGTGTGTGTACAGCTATGCCCATGAATTTGGCAGTAGGCACCATGCCTCAGCCATGCTCTGCCTACCCTTCACAGGGGTGCAGGAATGCCCATCACCAGGACTGGGTTTCATGGAGGCAGCCTAGGCAGCAGGAGCTCTGCAGGACCTGTGTGTGATGGGTGATGCTGCAGCAGTGGCCTTCACATGAGCTGGCCCAGGTCACCCTGGACATCTCCCTCTGGTACCCTGAGGCTCAGGGCACAGGAGGAGATGGCAACTACTGGGAAAGGATGGACTGAAACTACTGGGGAAGATTGGGAATCATGTGCAGAAAAGAAAGGACGGACAAGCCTTCAGACAGTGAGGCAGGCGTACAGTCTTTATGTCTGGAGTGTTGAGCTGCAGAATGCAGATGGGGAAAACCAAGGAGCTGTTTGACTGAACTCATTTCCCCTTCTCCTTTTTCTGCATTTCACTTTTTACATCATGTCTGGCTGGAAGTGCTATGATAACAGCTATCTTTCCTTTAACATGTGCAATCTGCACAGTGTTGGACACTGAGCTGAGTCAGTCTTAATGTTAACAATAACAATAAATATCTGGCCATGCTCTGAGCATCTGCCCCTTTATCCCTAGAGGAAGGTGTCAGTTGCAGAGGCAGACAGAGTTCATCTTAGCTAAGCATTTGATTCTAGTAGTTAATATAAAACTTGCAACTGAAATATGTCCCATGAGCATATATTTACTAATGTATGTGCCATGGTATACAAGTGAACGAGGAGGTGAGAAAAGTCATAGTTTTTGAAGTTTCCAAAATGTCCTCTGCTTACATTTTATAATTATTGACAGACTTCTTATTTGATGTAGTATTCAAATGTATTTCAATCACTGCAGATTATGATTTAAAAGCACTCCAAATGAATGTTCTCTCATTTTGGTTTTGTTTTTTATATTAAATTGAAATATGAATTATACTTACTTATCTTTTAATGATTTCTAATTTGAACATTAGAACATTTAATATTGTCTTAACAATTGAGTTGGAGTCACAGAAATAAGAACAAAAATGGTGTTACAAAAAAAAATATGTTGCACCATTTAATCTTCTAGATGGAATAATGCCTAATACATCTGCTAGTAGAAAGATGATAGTTAAGCAGCAGTAGAAAAGTAGAGAGCTAAAATAGGCTATCACAGAATCAGATAAATATCATCCTGTTTTGAATTGTAATTTTAAAATTGCCTTGCCGCTGTTTAACTTTCATACCAAAACAGTCAAAGTAAGTTATTGATTTTCCAAATGATGAAGCATTACTTCAAGAACTTCAGGCAAGTAAATCAATGACAGACCTGTAAAACATTGGATGAATGTCAGTACAAAGAAATTATAGGTAATGCATTAATAAAACATTGCATGATCTTGATAGACAGATATTACAAAGATTTTATCATGCCCTAAACAATTAACAGAAAAAAGAGATTCTTCAAGGACTTAATTGTAACTACTACATGAGAAGAACAATGTTAATCTTGAAACATCTGTTTTGTCTGTAGAGAAACCACGATATCTTTCATCTGAGGGTAACTTTAGCTTTTATTGCATATTTATATATTTTATCCATCTGTAAATAGAAGTGACTTTAACCACTTTTCAGACTTTAAAGCATGTACTGAAAAGCTGTCCGTATCAATGGCACTCCTCATGCACTGTGTTCATTGGACCATTTGCTGCAAACACCCTTTCTTTAATCAGTTATTTTCCATGTAAAACCCATGACAGAAAAGTAATATCCATCGGCTGTCACAGGGTGCAGGGAGGCCCAGGACCATTCAGATACCTTCACTAGGATATTTGCTGAGCCCACAGCATCTGCTGAGCCTTTTCTCTCTGAGACCCTCTGCTGACTCTTCCTCTGCCATGCTACAGAAACATCTTCTTTTTTTCAATACTTGCTAAAGTGGGCAACAGACATGCTTTTAAAAGTGCTCTGGCTTGCCCCTTTGTCAGGATCACACTTTAATTGCACCACAGAAGAGCCCCAACAGGATTCAGCCCATGGCAACCTTGGGAGCCGGAATTGTGCGGGGTAAATATCACCCCTGCTTGTGACTCCCAGCCATTGTGCCCTGCACTGCCTTCTCATTGTATTTAACAGCCATTGGCAGCCTTTTACTCCAAGTAGTCTAAACTAATTTGTTTAACCACTTTTTCTCCCATGTTCATTGGCTTCCACAACTCAACAGTAAGTTGTTAGAAATTTGCCTCCTTGTGGTTTAAAGTATTCCATCTTGTGTTTTTTCCATCTTTTGTTGGACAATTGATTACCCCTCGCCAACCTGAATTTTACCTGCACGGATAACTTTTTTAACTATTCCATTGCCATTTTTGTCTTTTTGTGTTTTACAAAACAGGAGATGAAGGTGCCAAGCTCACAAAAGAGCTCAACCATGTTTTCCATTTGCTCTTTCCCTTCTTACTCATTCCTAGAATTCAGTTTCCCTTTGACAGTTAAAGTCAGTTGCTTTTTAAGGACTATCCAGAAAGACCTCTCTTCTGAGTATTAACACTCCACATGAATTTGTGCATCTTGTTTTCCTATGTTTCACTTAGCCACACGGAAATGAACACTGCATTTTATCAGCAGGTTACTCAGGACCTCCAGGTTTTGGAAACACCTTCTTCTCAGTTTTAGTTTCACTATGAAATACTCCCAATAACATCAGCAAATAGTGCTTTCCCATTATTCATGCTGTTTGCCCAATCACTCAGGAATTTCCAGGGCAGAAAGGACTTCTCAACCCCAGAAAACTGAGCCGTTAACCTCCTGTTGCTGTGAAAATTCATAGCTGTTCTTGGCCTTCTCTTCCTATGTCTTTCTTAGTCATTAATCTCTCTATCCCACAAAAACATAATTTCTTTTAAGGCTGAGATCTTTATGGGAAGCTCTTCATGGGTGCCTCACTGGCTATTGCATGACATTTGGAATTGAACCAGTGGGTTGTATCAGCTATTGCCAAAGAGGCTGAGCTCTCTGAAGGTTTTTGCCCACAGTTGCTTTGGCCTGAGATACCACACCAGGCAAAACCCTTGCAACCTCTGAACAGGAACCCTGTACTGCCCTTTGTTCCCGGGTGGCTTCTTCAGCTTGCCCTTCGGTATCCTGCCACCTACTTCCTTAAATGACATCAGTAGCCACTGCAACCACAGGGGTCAAGAGGCATCTGCAAGAAACCACTGCCTGCTGATGAACCAGACACCCCTGCAGCACAGCTGTGTGTGAAGTCAGTTTCCCATGATGAAGAGGAAAGCTGGGGCATGAGATTGCTGTGCTCACTGGTGGGACTGCGCTGCTCACAGTGCTTTGCAGCCAAGGTGGTTTCAGACACCACCATGTCAGACACCATTAGCGTCTCAGTCAGAGACAATACCTCATCCTCACCATGGATACACCACTTCCCTTGTACTGTAGTGGGGCTTTGTTGTTAGCTGCTCCTGTGGGTTGCTGCTGCTGGTAAGCCCAACTGAAGGCAATTTAAAACCATTATGGGCAGCAGGACACAGTTTGCCACCTCCTGGAACTATAGCCAAAAAATCTTCGTGGTGGCAGAATCTTGTCCCTTCATCCACGACAGTTTGGTAAGAGTGACTGTTTCTTCTGGCTCCCCTCTCCAAGTAACCAAAAGGTAGTAAAGACAAAACAAGGAGAGAGGGGAAAATAACAAGTAATAACAGCAGAACACCGAGCCAGGATAGGGGCTACTTACATCCGCTATACGTGAACTGGATCTTACTGGTGCGTAGCAAGTGGCTGCTGTCAAGAGGACTACAGAGCTTCCTGGGGTAGTTTTCACGGAATCTGTAGAAAAAGACTTTTCTGAGTAATGGGAGAGTAATTCACAGGCCTGAGCTCCCCTTTGACAAAAAGTGGTGTGTCCCTTTACATGACATGGACAGAGTTCTCCACTGCTTTTCTGTTCTGCAGAAAAGAGCAGCTTTCACACACCACACAAAAAGGAAGGACGGGAGGTAAGGCTAAGACAACTACAGATTGCACTATAGTCTTATTCATAGCTAAGTGGGGCCATATCCATTGGGCCAATCAGCTTTGAAGCAGTTTTACCACCATTTTGCTCTGTGTAGTCCTTATTTCCTACCAAAGTCCTAAATCAGAAAAGTTTTATTACTCCTCTTCAGAAGATAAAAAGCAGTCACAGAAACAACCATTTGCTCTGCTACGTCAGTTTAAACTTCTGGTTATAAAAAGCCTAGTTCTGTTTCTCCCAGGACTTTTCTTCCCTGTAGAACAGCAGTGCAGGCAACCTGACAGCCAAGCCTATGGGATGACTCCAAGTGTGATGATGCTCAGGTCCAGACAGGAGGCTCCCACGAAAAACAGTGATTGCTGTAAGATGATAGGCAACCCTACAAGTCTGCCCGTGCTTAGCAAGGTTGTTGTACTGCTCCTGTTTGCCAGTTTATCATATGTACTTCTGACAAAAAGATTTGCTGTACCCACAAGCATCTTACAAGTACATTTAAATAAGACACTTGTGGGATCCAGGTTCCAATTTCTCTTTCAAAGTGCTGCTCTCGTCACTAGCACAATCTACGGGTGCCTATCGCTGTCCTTGGGTTGCTATTATTCAGTCAATAACTCTGTCAAGAGGTACCTTTCCAGGAGCATGCTGTAATCGGCAGTTCTGGGTCAAACGAGAAGTACTTTTACCGAGAATTTCTGAATGTTTTACCCTGTACCTCTCGACTCAAGCTCTCTGAAGGTCGCGTTACTGGACACAATGAAACAGAGGAGCATAGGTAGCATACGTACAACCTCACTTGAACATTGTAATCTTTCGACTCGAGGAACCCTCCACCTCGCATTCTTCTGGACCTTATAAATACCCGGCGGTGGGCTCTGCTGCCTCACATTTTCACGCTGGCTGCCCAAAACGCCGCTTAGGCATTAAACCCGCTGGTACCCCCGCGGCCCCGATGTGCCCTTGGGCAGCATCCAGCCCTGGGTCGTCGCTCCCCGGGGCACGGGGCACGGTGAGAGGCCAAGGGGCGGAGTGAGGCGTGGTGGGACGGGACGGGACGGGACGGGAGCAGGCAGGGGCCGCCGGAGCGGGGAGCGGAGCCTGTCCGGCGGCGACGGCGGCGCGGGAGTAGCGTGCCGCAGGCAGGAACCGAGGGCAGGCGGACGCGGGGACCGAGAAAAGCCCGGAGGGAGGTCGGTCGGTCGGGGTATCCGGGCGAGGCGGCTGCGGGGAGCGCGGAGCCGCGGGGATTGGCGGCGGCGGCGGGGCAGGGCCGGGGCGATCCCAGCCCCGCCCGGCCCGGCCCGGTCCTGCCCAGCGCAGNCGAGGTGGGACGCGGCGGCCCCGCAGCGCCGTGGGACGCGGCACGGACGCAGCAGGTACCTGTGCTCCCCCCGCCCTGCCTGCCCCGTGCCCCTCTCCCGCTGCCCGGGACGCGCCCCCCGGCCGTCGGCGCGTCCCGCTTCGGCCGGCACGGCCGAGGTGCGGTGCCGGTGCGGCTGTCGGAGCGGGAAGCCACCGCTCGGGGTGTGGCGTAAAGGAGTGGTGGCTGGCGCGGAGCGGCGGCGCGCCGCGTGGGAACCCCGGGGCTTAGGGGTCCTCACAGCCCGCGGGTAGAACAATGTTCCCTCTCTGAGACCATCACGCCGCGGACACGTCGGGTAACTTAAACAAGATGTTTGTCACCCCAGAAGGCTCAGGCTGCCGCGCTAATGGAAATTTGAGAACTATTAGTGAAGTTTGCAGTGGGGGGAATAGGTCGGGAGCGCTGGGAGACGGGGAAAGAAGTCAAAATGCCGTCCCTGTAAGGACCATGAATTAAACCATCCGGGCGCTCCCCTGTGAGGTGTGCATGTGTGCTACTCGGTATTACAAAATTCAAACTGATGTCTAAAAGCCAGAAGCCAAGAAAAGTAACTTCGTTTTTCTGAGGCTGTAAACTGCCAGCACATTCGCTTAAGCAAAAATCTTTTTTGAGTTCTCCAAGACATTTTTCTGCAGCAGATGTTTATTGTCTAAACTTCATTTGCATCTAGAACAGTTTAATTTCAGTGGAAATGTATATTGAAATGTGCTGCTTTTCTCAAAAGCCCTTTCTGTTAATGAGACTACCAGGGTGTCCCTGATAAGTTACATGTGTTTACTTTTCATTTGGAAAGGCTTTACAGATACATAAAATATGAAAAAGTTTGGCTTCAGATTTGCATTCTTGTCTTTCCCTTTGCCATTTTTAAAATTCTGTTTTTTGGCCAAAGTGTATTGTTGTACGTGGAAGAGAAGGGAGAACTGCAGTGTGTGCGGTGATGGTGAAGGGGCACCAGGTTTCTTTGCTCCAGTCTGTTTGTCGCTATTTGGAAAAGAGAAAAATACAACTCCAACCAAATTACAAGTGTACTGAATGTGTGGTTTCATGTGTTCTTCTGCAGGCAAAAGTAGGTAGCAGAAGGTCAAGTCCTATGCTCGCTTTATTCTCACTTGTTGCTTTGACTTCAGGAAAATTGAGAGCAGTTTGGCTCACTTTTTGAGTACAGAAATACTTATTTCTTTTAGATATAAAGTGCCCAGTGGCTCATGAGATGGTAGAAGCCCTCAGCTCCCTGTGGGACTCATAACCAGAGAGCCCACTGGAAACAGTGTGGATGTACAGGAGGGTTGCTGAAGGGTTTTGGCATCCCCGTTATCACAGGTTCTCTGTTGCCTCCTGGCACTGGGGATCACGTATTTGCAGAGAAAAATTGCAGACCAGGGGAGGCAGTGAGAGCTATGACCCTGAGTTTCTACCTATACCATTTTGTGGTTCAGGTAGAGAAGTCAGAGGAGCTGTGTCTTGCCATAGGGCAGGTCAAGGAGTTGTGGCCTTCCACACAGAGTTGCTTCTTTCATGGCATGTGTGGCAGAGGGACCATACAGACACCGGTGGACCCTAGAGATGTGATCCATGATAAAGAGCCCCTGCTCTAATTTGAAAGGTTGCTTGACCCTGCCAGGATCCTTGACCTTTGCAGGAGACCACATTAACCACTGGAGAAACCCCAAAGCATGCCGGTGGGCGAGGGGATTACACAGGAGGGGGATATCTTGGTGTTCACAGCTGACCCCAGCTTCTCTTTCCATCCTTGGAGCTGGGACAGCAAAGGTCAGCCAAATAGCTGGAGAAGGCTGAATTGTCCTGCACATGACCATGGTCCTTGACATTGTACCCCTGCCTCAATTTGCTAATTTAGCAATCACTGTTTTAGCCAGCACATCTATGTGGAAGTACAGCCAGACTGCCCCTGCACTGCAAAGAGGTTTATGCTTGTAGTGCTACCTGGTGGTGCAGCAATAGGGATCCTTTGCTTTGCTTTAGAGGAAATAAAACTTATTTCCAGTGGTTTCAAGACTCTGGGATGCTGAGGTACCTAACCATAGCAGTGCTGGGCAAGCAACATGCCCCACAGACAGGTTCTTCAGGTTATTTTTTAAATATTCTGAACTGAGGTCTGTACTTTGCAGCTAGTATGTGACTGGGGCCAGCTTGTTTTGAGGAGTAAATTGTTGAGCTGTCACAAAGCAGTGACACATGTTATCCTGAACCTGGCTTGTCGCTTTCTTGTTATTATAATGCATAACCAACATTAATTTTTCTAATTGTTAAAGAAAGAATGTGCTTTCTGAATTACTGGCTACAAAGCAGGAGGTAAGCAAAACAAGACTATGGTTGAATGATATTACTTGGGAATAAATTCTAATTTATTACATTATTTATATTAACTTTCAAATGTCTTACGTGTAATAATCAGTCAATGAGAGTCCTGGTAAATAATAATGTTAGAGCTTTCATTGTCTTCTTACTAGCTTGTCAGAGGCAAAGATTTACTTTTGTGATAGTAAGTTTGCTATATCAACTTTAAGAGAAGTAATTACTAACAATGGCAGCAGCTGTATGATTTCTACTGATTGAGTGCATCATCCTTGCTTTCGGCCAGGGGAACTGGTGTACACCATTACCTTTAGTAGAGTCATGACAGTTTACATCTGCTGAGTTGTGGCTGATAAACTCCTATGTCTGGCATATAATTTTTTCACAGAAAGAAGTGTATTTGCCCTTTGATAGACAAGTGTGATAGCTCACTTGAAAATGACTTAAAGAAACATTTATTTTGTTGCATGTGGTGCTCTTAAATGATAGGAATAATGTTCTCTCAGGCAATCATCAGCCAGTCTGGTGAGTATTGCTGGTTGAACTATTATTAACAAATACTTTTCTAGTCAAATGTGATTGTTTATTTTACAGTGGAAAGCACTTGCAATTCACATGGACACAGTGGGATTTTGTTATAAGCCAATACAATGAAATACTGTGACAGTTAATGTGGTGACAGTGCAGAGATTGTAACTGAATTACAATTACACCAAACCTTAACTGAGGTGAAGTTTTTTTGTTGAGAGCTTCACTGTTACCATGCTTCAGAAAAGAATTTAACAGCTCAAGGTCCCAGTTCAACTCCTGGGAAAGGATTGAGGTGGTTGCTCTCATCTTCAGAGTAAAAAAGGACCAAGGACACCAAGCAGCAACTGTGTGTCTTGGACATCTCTCCCAGTGGACCTCCTCAAGTGTCGTAGTTTGGGCCTATGAACTAGAATGGGAAATAACAATGGGCAAACACCAAATTATCTTCCCAGAAAGTAATTTTAGAACATACTGAATGTACAAAAGAATTCAAGTCAGTTCACTGTAGGCTTTTATCAGATGTCTTCTTTACTGAAAGAGAGAATCAAGGAAAAGGAAGAGTGGCAAAAGAAGGTGTGTGTCACCCTTCAATTCCCTTTACTTCCATCTGCGATGTGGTTTACTCCTCCCCTCATCCTCAGAAGGCACCTGAAAACACATCTCTGACTTCTCAAGTGCCCAACAGTCTGTTGGGTCAGCAGTGGCTCACATGTTTTTCTGATCTTAAGAAACCTGTATACAGAATCATAAAATCAGAGTGGATTGAGTTGGAAGGGACCTTAAAGATTATCTTGTTCCATCCCTCCTTACCTTGATACTTGTCCTTTGAAAGTGTCTTTAATGTGTTTGGAAAGTGTTCATGGCCCTTGAGTAAATAAATGCTATGGTCAGGAGCTCCAGCTCTTAAAATGTTCCCTAAACTAAGTTATTTAACTTTGGGCCCATGAGAAGTGTCCTCCCATCCAGCACAATTTTTTTTTCTTGGCTTTCCAAAAAAACCCCAAAAACAAACAAACAGCAAACAAACAAACAAAAACCCCAAACAAACCAAAACAAAACAAACCCACAAAAACAAACAAAAAAAACCAAACCCAAAAACCAGAACAAAACAAAAAAACCCCCAGAAACCAACAAATTTGGTTCACATGAAACAAGTTCTGTCCTGATACCCATAATTTTTTTTCTTAGAAAAGTGAAAAATTGGCCATTTGCTTGTCCTCAGTGCACACATTTGGGGCATAAGCACTAATTGGAGTACGTAGCAATTAAACTGCAACTTTATTGGTAACACAGTAAGTCTTTCTAACATATTTTGATATTTTTACTGTGCAGATCTCTTCTGATATTTATTGAAAAAAAAAGACGGATTGGAAAATGGAACCTCAAAGTCCATGGGAAAATGTTACAGTAAATCTAAGTTGTCATTTAAAGCAAATCAGAATTTCTGAAAAAGACAAATTTGGTGTAACTACTTTTTACTTTTTAAAAAAACAAAAACATTAAATATATGTCCTGTATACCTACGCAAAGGAAAAAAAAAAGTAAAATTAACCAAAAAGTAAAACAATACTTACATGACTCGCAATGTTTATTTTAAAAAAGGTATCCAAAAGCAGAAATCCAACTAATTTGAATGAGAAGTAGGATTGTGTTTATGATGATTGGTTTTCAGTGCATCCTCTCAATTTTAAACAGCATGAATTTATACCATTAACTGGGGGAAGTTATTTTAGGCACTGGCAACATGCACACTGTCATCAAGACCTGACACCAACTTTCTCAGGATCTTTCCTACCTTGGGTCTGCATGGCAAACAAGAACAAGCTTAGAAAGCATCGAGTCTGCTCTACTGCCATGGAGGCAGTGGTGGGTGGGTGGTGTTTTGGTAGTGTAGTGTGCACTTAGGTCTTTTTGAGAGGAATTCAGCTGCTTGCTGTGCACACTGGGGCTTGCTGGGTCTATTTGCCAGTCCTTCTCATGGCTCTTCTGTGTGTTTTTCAGCATGGAGATTTTGTAGAGGGGAAACACCTTTGAGCAGTTTGCTGCATTGCCCTTGCATTTCTGCATCCAGGCTGTGTCTGAGCTTAACTACAACTACCGTGAGAGGCATGCAGCAGTGCTCGTGCTCGACCTGGTGCCTTGTCAGTCACAGTCCCTCACCCCTGGCTTCTGGGAGTATGTTGCAGCTTAAGCACTGGGTGACATGGGAAGACCGTGATATTTATGTTGCATTTGTTGATTTTATTTTCAGAGCCTGGTTTGAGAGCCACTCTCCCGAATTAATATGAGAGGCTTGCTGGAGCAGGGGTTACACAACACCTACCCAGAGGAACATTGGGAGGAACGTGGCTTGATCTCCCTCTTGTGGAAAATTACTGGAACTATATTCGCGTGATACTGAGGAAGAAAAGTCCGGGATCCATCAGGAAACAAATGATGGCAGCAGTTACCATGCCACCTGATGCTCTTGTCAGCCCTCGAGGAAATGAAGAGGTGGACTCTCTGATTGTACTGCATTATAATTACACAGGAAAGCTTATTTTAAGGGAAAAGGCAACTGATAAAATAGACCTGCCCACTATTTCATTTCTGATCCTATGTAGTTTCATAGTCCTGGAAAACTTGATGGTGTTGATTGCCATATGGAAAAACAATAAATTTCACAACCGCATGTACTTTTTTATTGGCAATCTAGCTCTCTGTGATCTTTTAGCTGGGATTGTTTACAAAGTAAACATTCTTATGTCTGGGAAGAAAACTCTGAGCTTGTCCTCCACCATCTGGTTCATTAGGGAAGGTAGCATGTTTGTGGCCCTGGGAGCCTCCACTTTCAGCTTGCTAGCGATAGCTATTGAGCGGCATTTGACCATGATTAAAATGAGGCCTTATGATGCAAATAAAAAATACAGAGTGTTCCTTCTCATTGGTACATGCTGGCTTATTTCAATTTCCTTGGGTGCCCTCCCCATCCTTGGCTGGAACTGTATAAACAATTTACCAGATTGCTCAACGATTTTGCCTCTGTACTCCAAAAAGTATGTTGTGTTCTGCATTAGTATCTTCATAGCCATTTTGGTCACCATCGTAATCCTTTATGCCCGTATCTACATACTGGTTAAGTCCAGCAGTCGTAATGTCACAAACCACAATAACTCGGAGCGGTCCATGGCACTCCTTAGGACTGTTGTGATCGTTGTTAGTGTCTTCATTGCGTGCTGGTCTCCACTGTTCATCCTGTTCCTCATTGATGTGGCCTGCAG
Organism: Picathartes gymnocephalus; assembly: GCA_013390045.1. Taxonomy (NCBI): domain Eukaryota; kingdom Metazoa; phylum Chordata; class Aves; order Passeriformes; family Picathartidae; genus Picathartes; species Picathartes gymnocephalus. The sequence continues at coordinate 4,762 of WEKY01048754.1, read as the reverse complement.
AGTCAAGGAGTGCTCCATCTTGTACAAAGCCCACTGGTTTATTGCTCTGGCGGTCATCAATTCTGCAATGAACCCCATCATCTACACCCTGGCCAGTAAGGAAATGCGTCGGGCTTTCTTTCGCCTTGTTTGTGGCTGCCTGGTGAAATCCAAGGTGGCCAGATCTTTGCCTATTCAACACACGCCAGATCACAGTCGAAGTAAATCCAGCAGCAGCAATACCCAGAAGCCAAAGGAAGATTTCCCACCAATAAATGTTCCCTCATGTATTGCTGAGAAAAATGAATCTTCATTTCACAACGGAAACTTCTGTAAGTAAAGGACTCCTCGAGACAAGTACTTTTCTGTGGATTTTAGGTTTGAGCTACAAGTGTAGTTTAAATATTTGTGCACTTCAGTCAGAGGGGAAAACACTAATCATTTATTTAACTTTTAGGACTTATTTATCAACAATCATTTTCTTTGGGTGTTCATTCAGTAACACACCTGTTTCAGAAAAAGCCTTTCATGCTACCCAGTGGCCAGGACAGAGTCCATGCACAGTGAAGGACATCACGTGCCACAATGGCATTGCATGCTAAGGCTTTATTTGGCACCTCCTGATCTTGCAAGACATCACTAAAACCTGTTAGAAATTTCAGCATTCACTAAAGACTGCTGATGATTGGAAGATGAGCCAGATTATTGCCAACTGGGAGAAGAATTCGTTGCATAAGTTGGTGGTTATAGTTCTCTGTATGTATCTTGCTGTTGTGTTAATGGCCTTACATGTATGTGGTATAAATAGCTGTATATTTGTACAATTTCTCATTAAAAAGTCATTGATTGGTAAAAGTTTACACCATGCTAAACATTGTATTGCAGTATACAGTGTGACTAATTGTACAAATAGATGTGTTTCAATGGGGATATTTAAAATGAAGTAGTAGCTTTTAACTGTCAGAAACTTTAACAAGTCATATCAATGCAGTATTTTTATTTTTTCCATTGTTATACAAACTTTTCATGTTTAGTGAAAGACTTGACAGTTGTCACTGTGGCATTTCACAACATATTTTAAGTAAGCAGTAGTAAATAACCATTGAGAGAGGATATATATTTGCTATTTAAAGTAGTTAAAATGTGACCCCTCAATATATGTGTAACAAGTGTATGTGCTGTTTCAAATCATATATTTATGCTTACTATTTTCGGTGTATTTAAAAATATATGTCCAGCCTATGTAAACCTGTGTACATTGTGAATGCACTACCTAAGCTGAGATCCTTCAGTTCTGAAACAGAGACGTATCATTTCAGAAAGCAATGAACCACAGTGGGTTCCTGTGGAGTTCCTTCTTTCCTCTCCAGGCCCTACCACAGCATGGGATTGTGTTAGAAATTCTCCCTGGAAAGTTTAGCCCATGGGACAATGTCCCATTTTCTGTCAGTGGGATCCTATGCTTCTACCATTTCTGGACACTTCTGCAGATACAAGAGGGAAGATGCGGTACAACAGGGTCATGCTGAAAGGCGTATCTCCATTTATACCCTGCGTTGGATCTGGAAGGAAGTTTTACTTGGTTTGGAAGACCTGGAGCCCCAGCCCCAACCTTTTGAGAGCCTGTTTCAGAGAAACCTGAAAACAACTTTATAGTTCATCACTGCCCTACCAGCCTGAGTACAGGTTGGTGCTGAGTGTCAGAGGGGTTCCCTGAGTCCTGGAGCAGTATAGACTTCACAGACATCTGGTTTCAGGTCCCCATGGAAGTGACCTGTGGTACTTCCATCAATTGTACTTTATGGCTGGAGGCTTCAGTGGAGTTTGATGGGAAATTCTGGGACAGGTTCCCATTGTCTCAGTAAGAATGTATACATCTAACTTCATTGGGCTCTTTCAGATATTTGTGTTTAATGTCTCAAAACACACTTTGCCTTATGCACAATCAGAAGTAGTTGAGGATTTTTTAGTACATAGCCTGAAAGAGCTCATCCTTAGCTTTACTGTGGTCTTAGTCATTTAAAGCAGCAGCATTAGACTCCTCTCAAGTATGTATAGTGTATAAGTTGTGTATTGTATGTAGAAAAAACCTTTAAAATGTAGAGGTTTGCATTGTGATTATCTTTTACAAATTAACAGTCTGTAAATGTTTTATGCTATTAGAAAGGTGTGTAAGAACAAAGAATTGTATTAGAATTAAATAACTGTGAAAGAGAGTCATAAATATGAAATAATTTCTACCAAAAATGTTGAAAAGTAGTGCACTTAGAGAAGAAGAAAAAGCTAAACCAAGCTAAGCATGGTGGAACTATATGGATTGTAGATACAGACTGCAAGCTCTGTAGCATTGAGAGAAGTAGAACTGGTTACATTGCATTGCCATGGCTTGATTAGGTTTTTAGATTTTACATTGCTATTGGGCTGTATTGTGGAAGTTCTCCCCTGAAGTTGTGGCTTTTAAAACTGCAAGCTAAAATATTTGTGAACTTGTGTTAGTTCCTAAAGTGGTGGCACGTGGCAGCTTCCTTGCAATTGTAGAGCAGATAGGCATTAGGAACACAATGATTTGAGAAGACAGGGTGGCTGAACCCACACCAACCTTCATGTCAAGGATGTTACATGATTCTTGCTATATAGGTGAAAAATAAATTTTTTTAACAGCCAAAGTCGAAGAAAATGTACATAAAAGTGAGTTTTAACATCTGCATTCTAGCCTTAGCTATTGTCAGTATTGGTGCAAGGTACAAGCAATGCAAAGAACTCTACTTTTAAAGGCCATGTGATTGCTTGTTATTACAAACCCCTTCATTCTACTTTGATTTCCTTTTCTTATTTTGGAGCTGTGGGGATATTTTGTTACTTCACTACCCTGCTGTAGTTGAAGCAGGTTTCTAAGATTCATAGCTTCACATGTAACACTGCTAATACAATTTATGAAGTACATATGACTGAAGAGAAAAAACCTATTGTCACTACAATCTTCCGTGAGTCCATCCCATTGGGAAGTATTAGATGAGGCATAGATTGTGGAAGATACCAGAGCACAGTATTAAATTAGGACAAGTCAAGGGTTTAACAGCAGTGGACCTTACACAGCCAGGAAGATGATAGACCCTTGAAGCTGGAAAAAGATGAAGAATATCTTCTTTCACCCTAAAATACTAGAAAATTCTTCCAAACACATCCCAGAATCTAAGCCTTTTATCATTTAGTATGATTTGAGCATACAGGAAACCAAATCAGGTTTTTCTTTCTAATTGGTTTTACATGCAGCAAAGGCTACAAAGGAGACTCACATTTCGTTCACATTATTTCATGAATTGGACTGTTTGTTTTGATTATGGATTATGAAATAAATGCAAATCCAGCCACCTATGGAGAAAATAAAGGTTTTCACAATCTGCTTTCCAAGAGCCTTTTACTGCCAACAGTCTTAGAGAGTGTTTTCAACTCATTAGGTACCAGAAACATTTTGAAAACTTCTAATAAAAAAATCTCAAATCTTTAAACTAAAGGTGTCAAGTAGCAGTCATTTTTCTAAGAGTTGTGAAAAGATTTTGGCCTTCTATGGAAAACATTAATTTAAACTCTGGGTGCTGTGCCTGAAGGCAGAAGGCTGGCTTGGTTGAACAGTGATCTTCTCTTGGAAATGAGACTAGAATGGAAGGTGTGTGCCCAGTGGAAGCAAGGTCAGGTGACATGGGAAGAATACTGGCTTTTTGCCAGTACAGGGAGGAAATTCGTGTGGTCAAAGCTCAATTGGAGATGAAACTGCCAGAAATGTGGGGAACGATAAAAAGAGTTATTTCAATATCAATGACAAAAGGCAGAAATAAAATCAACCCACTAATGGTGAGGATGATCATCTCCCAAACAGGGAGATGGACAAGGCAGAGGTGTTTAATGCATTCTCTGCCACTGTCTTCAACATGGATGACAGACCAAGGGAGTCTCAGTGCCCTGAGCTTCAAGGACCATGACTGCAAGAATGATCAACTCCCAGCTGACCTTGAAATTGTGTGGGACCTGGTGCTCCAGCTGGATCCCTACAAGTCTGTGGGGCCTGACTGGGATTTAGCCAAGAATCCTCCAAGGGCTGCTGATGTCATTGCAAAACCTCTCTCAATCATTTTCATGGGGTTTTGGGAATCCAGAGAGGTCCCAGCTGACTGAAAGCTGGAGAATGTTTTCCCAAGGTTCTAAAAAGGGCAGGAAGGAAGACCCTGGGAACTACAGGCCTGTCAGTTTCATTTCAGTGCCCACTAAAACAGTCAAGAGTCTTCTGGGAGCTGTTGAAAACCTGGAGGACAATGCAGTCATCAGTCACAGCCAGCACAGCGTCATTAGAGGGAAGAATCCTGCTTGTCAAACATGATTTCCTGCTATGACAAGGTAACCCACTTTTTTGATCAAGGGAAGCCAGTTGATGTAATCTCTTAGGGTTCCAGCGAACTTTTCATAATGTCTCTCTCAGAGTCCTTCTGGACAAAATGTCCAGCACACAGCCGGAAAAACACATCATGTGATGAGTGAGCAGCTGGCTCATGGGTTGGGCACAAAGGGTTACAGTGAATGGGGTGACATCAGACTGGGCAGCTGTCACTGGTGGGTTCCACAGGGCCCCATCCTCACCCCTGTGCTCTTCAACATCTTCATAAATGACTTGGATGCAGNATCTTCATAAATGACTTGGATGCAGTACTTGATGGCATACGAAGTAAGTTTGCTGACGATACCACACTGGGGGAAGCTGCCAGCTGCCTCAAGGGCAGAGAGGCCCTGC
>WEKY01048753.1:132884-147154 GCA_013390045.1 Picathartes gymnocephalus | reverse complement strand
CTAAACTCATTCAGAGGCTCTGAATGACAGTCACTGAGTACAAGACTCAGAACTGCTTCCTAAGCCCTTTATTTTTCCAGAAAGTCAAGTTCCTACTCTTTTAGACAGCTATTCATCACTTTTACCAAGGATCTTTTAAAGTCAAAACTCAAAAGCTTAAATAAGAGCCCTAAAGCTCTTCTGGGCTCATCCGGGCTCAAGGCCCAGATGCCATGTCCCTTTGTGGCTGAAGGTGAGATCTCTTCCTCTTTCCTGTTGAAAGCCACAGGAACTTTGGGGCATTTTGCTCTTTTAAAAAGTACCTCAAGCATACGTGAAAAAAAACAAAGGCCAGATGATCATGACAGTACACTGTGTCTCAATCTAACAGTCATTCTTCCTAGGACACCACTTTATTAAAGGATGTAGCAATAATGCCTGTTTCCACAACAGTTTGAAGAATAAAGCTTTTATCCATGACATCAAAGGTTTAGCATAATTCCCATATTTTGTCTGAGGCTTTGAATCTCCACCATCTACCTTCTAGACAAAAAAAGCATTGTGGTGCTGAAATTCTCAAGCCTTCCTTTTAAAGCATTTCCCCACAGTTAAAAAGAAATTAAAGGCTTTACTTATCTTCTCCCAGGTGAATGCCAAAACCACTAGATTACCTCACAATGGGTCCAAAACTACACTGATTATTTTCTTTAAGGAAAAAGACTAGGATTGATAATCTCATGTTCAAAGGGAACTACTCAAAGGAATTTACATACTTAATAAGACCAGCCAAGCCAAAGAAGAGAAAAGTATCCCAAGCTCATAAGGAGACATTTACATCCTTGACAAGCAGGTCTTAGACACCACCTTGTGCTATTCTTTACAGGCTTATGTACAGGCACTTCTACAGATCCCATTTCTATGCCCATAACCCAGAGTCAGTCTAGGCACCTCCAAGGACAAAGAATTGCAAGAGTTGCATCCTCCTCATGAACACAGTCCAACATTTATTAACTCTTCTCACAGGAGAGATCACAAGCCACAACTGATCTGCAATTTAGATATAACCAACATTTTCTGTCCAACAACAAGAATAATAAAACATCCTTAAGCTATAAATATTCAACTGCGCATTGGCACTGAGGAGCAGATTTCCTTATGGTACTAATATTCCAGGCTAATTTGGGGAGAGGTTAGTAACAAACAGCTGCTTTTGAAGCTGTCAGTTACTCACTGCTTCTCCATCCTAGGGTCTTTAACTTAATAACACAACATGCCTTTTTCATGTATGATGTCGATAGTTCATAAAAAATCCCAAAACATCCTTTACCAAGAGAAACATGCAACTGGAAGAATGAAATCTGGCTACAGAAGAAGAAAAAGACAATCTGCAAAATCCTTGGAGTTAGTAATTTTCTGACCTGGCAGTTGCTTCTATAGAATTCCAAACAAATATTTTGACAACACTTTTAAAAATAAAGACCTATTCTTCAATAAGAAAACGCATTTAAAATTAATAGGAAAAATATAACTTATACAGCTGTGTTTAACAGAAAGAGTTATCTAAATGTGCATAGAAATAGGTATATATGTGACAGAAAACTATACCATAAATCTATAAGTATGAGTGGAGAAATTGATGAAGTGAGATATGAAATTAAGTGGTTGTCTAAAAAAAGAAAATTACAAATGGGCAATTTCCCTTGACTCCATCTCTCTCAAATCCATTGTTCCTGAGTAGATGTGAGACTGCTGAGCCAAATTCAGCTCCTGTGATGTAAATCTAGGGTAATGGTGTTGATGTGAATATTACATTTATTTATTGGCTTTGAGGGCAGGAATTGACTGTACCCTGTAATTTCTGCATCAAGCCCATGCTGTAAATCAGATTCATATTTTATCAGGATCTAAATCTGTGCATAGATGCATTTATTCTTAGGGCATTTGCTGAAAATTGCTACTACAGGGCCATCAGTGGAGGGGAGGAAGAGGTGTCCAGCAGTGTACTGGGGTTCCTTTTAATGCAAAATGTCTGTATCCTAGAAAATTATCCTTAGCAGAATCCCGTGCAGATATTTCAGAGCTCACTTCTTTCTTTGAACATATGACTACAAACACTGTTGCTGCTTACAGCATCAGAGCCGTATGGCTATCTGAGAATAGCATATTGTTCTGAAAGTTCAGAAGAGCAAACAATACATTTGAAACACAAACAAAATCCCCATTCTTCAAACAAAATCTTGATTATTTTCATTCTCATATTTATTTGACATTCAGCTTTGAGACTTTAAAGAGTCATAAGGGGGAATTGTTATTATTATTGCTTCTATTGTTTTTATTATATAATACCAAGTTCATTTTTCTTTCATCATAGCTTAATTATGCAAAACTTTCTCACAAAACACTCACCTAAATGGCATCATGATGAAAACCATATAACAGTAAAAAATAAGATCACTGCATGCATATATTTAATACTTGGCAACCAATTAATTTAATATAATGGCATGCATCAGCAACGGACACCTTCTACATGCCTCCAAGTTTTATCCTTAGGAAAACCCCACCCTGGCGATTGACATAGCCATGAACCTGAGTAATGACACCATTCTACATCATCCTCACCTTTTTTTAATGGGAAGGGTAAAGAGGAAGGTCTCATATGCTAAATCTTTTTTATCAGAAACATGGTGCTTTGTTTGGAACTTATTAATGATATTTGCTGAGGTCACGTGGTATCATCAGTACACTTGACTTTCTCGTTGTCCACAACAGGGGCTTTATAGGATAGCAGATGTGATTTCCTTCTAATGGAAAACATTAGATTGAGTGAGAAAGTGAATTGGTACACACAGAAGTTTTACTTCCCAGTAGGACCAAGGGCCCAAGGGCACAAGCCTGAGTCCTACAATTTAGCTGTTCAGAGCTGTATTCTAGGACGGTTCATCCCATCCTTGCTAGACCCTACAGACCAGATCTTTTCTAAGATATGATGTCTCGTAACTGTTCCACATTTTTTGTTCACTCAAAATATGCAAAGAGTAAGGTAACCTTGTCAACATCATATACTTCCAAGTTGCATTTAATTACAGTAAATACATGTGAGACCTATTGGAGGAATACTTAATGATTTAAATACTTTAGAAGAGATGACAGAGGACATTTGGAAACTAAAACATTGACAAAGCAGAGAACACAGCAGACAGACAGTGTGCACAGAGATTCCAGAAACTTGATGAACATCACCCTTCTGGTTCAGTTCCTGCTTTACAGCAGCATTTTTAAGAAGAGGTAGGACAGCTAGATTTCTTTGCAATGACAGGTCTTATTTGCTGCTTCTGTGAGGACCCTTCCTCTGACTTTCCCAGTCTCATTCTTCTTTTGGAAGTGTGTCATTAGCAACTCCAGTTCTAGAAGTGTTGGGCTTTGTCTACAGTTCTGCTGGTCACAGAAAATGTTACCTTTCTGTTCCAGCTGGGACTGGACCTCTCCAACAGCAAGTCAGACAGCCCAGACTGCAGCATCTTTCAAGAATTGTACAGACAAGTCAGAATTTTGTTTTCATGAATAACCGGGGATGACCCTTCCCTCTTTGACACTTCACCTTGTCCCATTTCATCTTCTAAGTCTTCCAAGCCTGAGTTATGGAGTGAGATCCTTTAAGAGTTTCAGAAAGCCATTTGTAGTCACATAGCAGATGGATGCAGCATAGCATTCGCAAGCTATGAAGTCACATAGCAGATGGTTGCCTATTAAGGCATTCACAGATCATGACAGTCTCTTCCTCTTTTTTACAAAAAAACATTTCTTGTCAAGTTTCTCAAGCATTTTGCTTGACTGTATTGCAGTAAGGAAAGAACACTTACAAAGCTTCTCCTGTAAGCCAGGGCTCTATACCAAAACAATGGCAACATACACTTCTGGGGACCTGAGTAGAAAGGTAGCACAGCCAGTCAGGCAGAACATCCTCTCTAGGCAGAGCCTCAGGTGCCAAAGTACTCCACAGTCATCTTGGCAGCACAAGCTTTACTGGTAACACTTTTCACAAAGTCTTGTTTGCAAGAGGCTACGGCAGAGAGAGCTCTGTTCCCTGCACAGATCTTGACCAAGTCACAGGCTAGCAAACACGGTAGAAGTCACTACTGAAAAAGCTACAATAGATTATTACAGTTATGATAATTGCAATTGGTGACGCATGCTTTTGTCATCCACTAGTAAGATATGGATAGAGAAGGATAGCCCTTTACTAAGTAACTAGGTCTTACTGGTTAATTAAGCAATGTAGAAGAGAAGACTATGGAGCAGTCCCTTCATGCCTTACTAAAAAGCTCTGGGATTGAATTACTTTGCTGTTTAACATAATGTTACAATAGCTTGTATAAGATGGAAAAGGAGTACTCTTTAAGGGCCTACCTGGATTTCAGGAGGGTTGTTAGGCAAATACCAACAGAATTTTTGTAATGGCATTTGACCACATCACTGTTGCACTCTCTACTGCTGCTTACAAGTTTCCTAACTCCAATGAACCATTACAACTTTAGGAATTCACCTCGAATAAAGAACAGGAGCATTTCTGCACAGCTCCTTCAAGCAAAGTCCTCTTTGAAATGACGGAAAGGTTTGCATAGTAACCATAAGAATCTCAGAATAACATAAGTAACTGTAAGAATGAGAGGTCAGATCTCAGACTGATGGCTTTGGAAGCACATACTGAACCCACAAAAGGATAAAAGAGAGCTTTAGTATCTACTGATAACAAGGGGTCACATTTTTTTCTACATCACTTATGTGGGTGTAGCCTTCTTTAGTCAGAAAGTCAAGCACCCAGGTCAAGCCTTTTAAGAACCACTTTTCTAGTTATTATTAAGGGGAAAAAAGTTCACATCTTGCAAAATGAAAGGCAGAGCCTGAAAAAAAAGAGATTTTTCAGTCTGTTTTTCTACCCCACAGCAGATAGATGAATAGTCATAGACAGCATGATCAAAACATATAAAAATGATATTTCATGTCTACACTCAAGCATAGAGAAGAATTTATACCTTTTTATTATTAATATTTCTGGAATTATGGAGTTGCTGTGAGAAAATAGTTTCCCAGCCAAGGCCTACAATCATATTGCATGTAGAAAACCTTTTGTCTGTCAATATCACTTCACAAAGCATTACTAAAAGAAGCATAAGGACATAAATCATCTATACCACAGCAGCATCCAAATTCAGCTTCTCTGCTGTTTTTGTGCTGGTTTAATGATCCATAGCAGTAATGGGAATATTTCATAAATAAGCAATGCTTTCTATTAAAATGGTGTTTCCTCAAACTGGGAATGGTAGGAGTTTTAAAGCTGCAAACAAAAGCCTTGTAATGGTACCAGGAAAAAAATAATTTCTCTTCAGCAAACAAAAAAGGGGAGAATTTGTGTTACTGGGTGTGCATATGCTATTTTGATAGTAAGTACAGATTTCTGAATTCGTAGTACAAACAGGAACAATGCAGAGCTCCTGTAAATTACTGTATCAAGCAGAATACTGCATCTGATCCATATCTCCATAGATATGAAACAGTGACCTCATCCCTTCTACTAGAACTATGAAATCTGTTATATACAAAAATAGCTACACAGTAACTGTAAGCCATTGGCAGAGAAAAATCCAATTACTACAAAGAATGTCAGTGTCAGCATTTGCTTCTAATTTTTGTTTCTGTTTATGGCAAAAATAATAATCATTTTGTTAGCAATAACCAGATGTTTATGCATCAAGCATATTAACTGAACTGGCTCGCACACAACTATAGGATAACATACACAAAAGATGACTGATTAAGATAACGGATGATTAAACACATCAGCTGATGGAAATTACATTTGAGACTTCTGTGGAGGACTTTGAGGGAAGTGCAGAACTGGAAAGAGCTAAAATGACAATTGAAATACAATGTCCAAGATCCAAAAAGTTTGAGGTCTGAAAGCAGGGAAACTGAATGACCTAAAAGGTATCTACTCATTCATATACACTGTAGTTCTGACACAGAAATAATAGTACAAGGGGATGTCCAGGTTCTGCCAGGAACTGTGCTGGACTTTTATGTTTGAAATTCATTATACAATCACAGGATGGTTGAGGAAGAAAGGACCTCTGGAGGTCATTTGCTCCAACCCCTTTGCTCAAGCAGGGCTACACACAGCAGGCTGCCCACAACCATGTTCAGGTGAATTTCAAATATCTCCAAGAATAGAGACTCCACAATCTCCCTGGGTAGCCTGTATCAGTGCCCAGCCACCTTCAGCAAAAAGCTCTTTCCTGATGTTCAGAAAGGATCTCCTGTGTGTTGGTGTCTGTCCCTGGTCCTGTCACTGCCCACTGTTGATAAGAGCCTGGCTCTGTACTCTTTGCCCCCTCACTTGAGGTATTTCTACACATTGATAAAATCCCTCTGAGCCGTCTCTGACCCAGGCTGAACAGCCCCAGCTCTCTCAGCCTTTCCTCATCAGAGAGATGCTCCAATCACTTCAGCATCCTGATGGCCCTCCACTGGAAGACCCAGTATGTCCATATTTCTGTTGAACTGCGATATCCAGAATGGGATGCAGTACACCAGATGGAGTGTAGTACTCAGCAGTACTGAGTAACAGTGATGAGTAGAGCAGCAGAGTTTCCTCCCTTCACCAGCTGGCAATGCTTTGTCAGTGCAGTCCAGGACATCATTCCCTCTCCTTGCCATAAGGGCAAAGACACCAAGACTTGAGGTAACGTATCCTGTAGGACAGATCAGTAGGGAGGGCATGCCTATCTATAAATACGGGCTAAAGGCTATATTCAGCAGGTATGCAAAGTGCTGACTTGTAAGACATAAATGGGGCTTGCTTTACAGTGACTCAGCCACCATGCTCTAAGCAAATCTCTGCATTTGTCTGCTTGTACTGCAGGCACTTTGAAATCCACTTAGTCACATATTTATCTGAAGTGCAAACAGCCCCAGCCCCTCAAGACATGGCTGAACAGCCTCCATCTGTCCCAACTGCATATGGTGATTTTATGTAGGACGTTGGACAGGTGAGAGAACTTGGGGTACTTTGAGATGCCCAAGAATCTCCTTTCACAAGGTCAAATCACATTTGTATGCTTAAGTTTAGTTTCAGGAAAATGCAGGTACAAGTAGTTTCTACTGACTGCTGTCCGAAATTTTGTTTATGGTGCATAAAATGCATACAAGGGATAATATAGACATAGTCATCCAAGCCAGATCAGAAATGCAGATGAGGAGCTGTTCTCATTTGGGTCTGCTTACAGCACAGAAATCAGTGAGGGAAAGAATAATGAGAGGAGAGTGAAGAACCTGAGGTTGCAGGAGCAATTCTTGAGAGCAAAGTTCTGGAAACAGATGTTTCAATACCTGGAGAGAGTACTTAGGAAATAGGCCAATCTGAAATTGAGAGAAATTCAAGCCAAGAAAGTAACGCAAGAGACTGATTTTAAAGTATTCAGAGGAGTAATAGAGACTGATTTTAAAGTATTCAGAGGAGTAATAGAATTCAGTGGGGTTTCTCCCTGAACTGCCAGTTGCATGGCATTGTTAAGCAAGCTCTTTCCATTCTATTGCTAATGAATTAGATCCAGAAAAAGCAAGAATTTCACACTAGTGGAAATTGAATGAAGTGGCCCCTAGAACCAGAGGGAGGTAGATAGACGTGCAGGTAAGAGGACACTGTATTGCAGAATTTTCAGGAAGTGTAAGCAGTATCACAGAGCTGTAAAAGATTTGTGCTTGCTTAGTGGCAGTTGGACACACACAAAAAGCACATACAAATACAAAACAGGGCTTGAAGCTCAGTTTCAGTTCCTTGTTTCTCCCTTCAGTTTTAATTAAGCTTTTTATAAAATTAGTTCTCAAAAAATATTTAAAGAAAAATCAAAGGCAGGACTCAATAAAGAAAGAGAAAACCAGCGGTGCCTGCCAGCAAAACACTTTTTTTTCTCTCATTACTGCCTATGTTTGATCTCTGACTAACTCCTTTGCATTTTAATTGACAATACTTGGCACCACTGGTACATTTATGATCTAAATGGCCTTCTCAAATGGACACAAAAATCTATTGAATGGTTAAATCATGTTCATGTGTTAAAGACTATGAAGAGGCACTTAGAAAATGTTGACATACAGAGACAAAAAATAAAAATATATTTATTGAAGGATTTTTTCCCAGCCCATTTAATCTTATTTTATATATAATCTGTTGAGGAAAAAAAACTGAATCCCACTCACAATCAACAAAATCCTCATAAATATCATGGAAGTGGCATTGGGAAAATGAAACAAACAAACAAAAATCCCATCATGAAGTGTTATAATCTGTGGTTGTTTCCTGCTAACAAGCAGGGGAAACAAGACAAAACTCATAGAATACAGATCAGGCTTCAACTAACTTTATTTGAAAACCACACATCTTTATAATCCCTGTGTACAGGTATTGTACTATTGGTTAGAAAGATGAACACACTATACAACTATTGGTTAACTAATAATAGTTTTATCACACCAGCTGCAAGACCATATTTTCATAATTTTAGAAACCGTTTTATAAACACTGCTAGCAAAACTGTGAGAAAATTTTCTCTCTTGCTCTAAACATGCCTGAGTTCTTTACTCAGGCTTTTGCTGGCATCCACAATAATCAATGTGGAATACTGTCTTCTCAAAATCTCCTTTGTACCCATTACTAAATGAAAGCCCAAAATCACATACTTAAGTTTTCATTTTGCAAATATTTACCTCTCTTCAAGCAAAAGGAAGATGATTGTGAGTATGAGGCAGAGGGGACAATTTCGGGTGCTCATTCTGCTTGTGGTTTTTTATGCTTTCATTTGCTCTTTCCATGTCTTACTCGGCCAGTGTCAATAACAGCTTGAGATCAAAAGACTTCCATAGCTGCTGGATATTACTTTCACAAGTAACAGCTCCCATATCCAAACAGGGGTTTTTTATACTCAGTATCTTAGAGCAAATATCAGCTTAATCAGGCTCTGAATTCAAAGTGTGTCTCATGCTGTTGAATAAAACCAGAAACCTTGACTCAATTTCATTTCTGAGATCAATGTATGTATTTTAAATGAACATGAAATTGCACAGTGAGCCAAAGAAGACAATCAATGAAAGCTATGTCTAATCAAATAATCAGAGATCTTTTTCATCTCTGAATTCTGCAGTTTGATCACATGGCATGAAATATTTAAGAATATATTGTGAAAATTATTCTGAGCTAGCATGTGTCCCCTCTATTTCTGATTTCTGTGATTAAAAAAAGAACTATGCCACAGCCCAGCTGCTGATACAGTCCAGTATGATACAGAGTGATGGGCCCATTCCCCAGAGTGAAAGCATGGACTAATATTTCTGTGTTTCTGGCTCAAGCCTGTGTATATTTGGTGAGTTTTTATAAAGATACAGAAAAGAACACTTCCTGCCAGATGGCAAATTAGAAAATAGAACATTTTGTTCTTTATATTAAAATCTACAGTAATTATTAAAGTCACTCATGAGCAACCATTCCTCACTGCAAATAATGTTTTACAATCTACTATGTGCCAAATGTGTCAAGATTCTTCCATAAGTACTCACATGATGCTGGAAGGATCAGTGGAGTTGTATCATATGATGAAATTAATTTTTTACCCAAGCATCTAACTACATAGCAAAGCAAACTTATAGAGAAAGCCATCTCAGAGTAGGTCAGACTGAGGGCCGCCACATTTACCACAGTAACTTTCAGTTTGCTGAAAACTTCCGGTGTACTCATCTACATCTAAAAAGAAATTTATTGCAATACCCTGTTGAATTGGGTGTTAGAGAGGCTGGAGCATCAGTTTTCATCCCACATTCTCAGTAGATGTAATCACTGATACATCTTAATACTAGAAAACAACATGGGGCATTCAGATACCTAGCATTTGGGGAAAAAAAATCACAAATCATTATGAGACAGAGGGAATTCTCCCCACAACCATGCACAAATGTTACTGGTAAGAGACAGAGGGAGAAAGGCCAAAAACACATACAGAGTGAGGCTGTGGCATTGAAAGGAAAAATAAAAACAGACAATCAGTGGGAGATCAGCTACAACTAGAACAGGCCTGGAGAATTCATCGACTGGGCTCTTTGTTTAACTTAAGGAAAGTACATCCAATTCAATGATACTTGGATTAGACAAAACTAAATGTTCGTCTAAAACCAGACGAAACTTTAGTTTTTTCTTTCTTTGCAAAACTACTAGGTAAAAATGATTTACAAAGGAGTTTTACTTGCCTATCCATGCCTATGTATTCTCAAAGAACTGCAAATGTGCAAATTTAGTCACATGTCACAATGTGATAAGGGATGATATCAACTGCATAATCTGTCCAGGTTTTTGTTGAAGAATAGATGGATCACAAGATCACATTTTGGGAAAGAAGCCGAGTATCTTAGGTGATAAATAAAGGAAACTTTTCTATCTATTCCTTTAGAATATTTTATTCTGAAACAAAATCTATGTTCAGCCAGAATTTCTAGTCTTACCATGATCTAATATGACCCGTTCCTCTGCATAATGAAGAAATACACTATCAAATTACAATATAAATATAGATGAATTTCAATGCCATTTTAATATCTTAATTTAAAAAAATCGCCTTAAAGGATGAAATCACCTCATCTCATTGACAGAATCATGGTACATATGTAAAATTTAATTTTCTTTACTGTACAAGGCATTTGGACGGTTCCAGAAGAGCAGAATATTTCACCAGCTGGGCAGTCAATTTGTTTGTACAATACATAGATGCACCCAAGTTTTACAAGTCTGCCTAGCAAAGTCCATATTCTAAGTGAGCATTTAGGAAAGACAAACACATAAAGTGCTTGCGGAACCCTCTGGCTTTGCAAAATCAACTTTGCAACATTGTTTTGTTTCTCAGTGATCTCTCACTCTCGGCTTGTGCTGTGCCTTATAAAACAGATTGTGTCCTAAACCAGCAAGCTGAAGCATGGATGTGTGTTGGAAATTAAACACAAACAGTGCAGGGGATTTACCAAAAGCCAATTTGTTTGGCTTACATATTCTGTACTCTGAATTCCCAATTCTTTTTTAAGAACTAGGCTGCTAGAAGAACTGTAAAAAATAACATCCCAACATATAAAGACTGTTATGCAGGTTGCAAAAGCCTATAAATGGAAATAAGAAAACAGCAGAGGTACTACATCCAGTGATAAAGTCACAGTCCCTAGTCTCCTTCTCTTACTGGCTACTCAGCTTGAGAAAATCTAGCCAACAGCATGGCAAACTAGAATTTAAACTCGTATTTTTTTTGTCTTTTGGGCATTATTATAATTCATCTACTCTTATATTTTCAGTTTAGACTCAGCTTTATAAATTAAGCAATTCATGTTCTGAAAGAGCAAAAACTAAGTACTGCTTACCAAGTTTTATTGTGGTCTCTGGTCTCGTTCTGTCTAACTTGGGACAAACACAGCAAACAAAACTATAAAGCTGTACTGAAAAAAATAATGGGTTGCTAAAAAGATTGATAGCAAAATCACAATACTCCATTCTTGAATATAAATTGTGACTATAACCCACAAAAGAACAAAAGGCATTCTTGTAGGAATTCAACTGAGGAATTATTTTAGTAGGAGAGTAATCATTCTTGTCTGTAGTCCTCAATTAGCGTTAACCGTAAGAAAAAGCTTATTAGGAATATTTAAATTTTAAAGTCCCCCTGTGCAAGCATATCTGAATTCCCAGAAGCTAGTTATAGTGCAAAGTGTATTAATTAAAATACCGCTTTGGGAGATCCTTCTTTATCCAGCGTTCATTAGTAACATGAAAGATAGTGGAAAGGTTTTGATTTTTTATAAAGATTTTAGTCATTGTGACAGGGATTCAAATGGTGAAAAAGAACATTTGAAATGTTAATGAAATTCTGATCATTTTACAGGACTTAGTCATTTTTTGACACTTCTGCCCCAAATGAATGATTTGCACAGCTTTGCAAAGACCAAGGGCAAGGTATTGTCAAAACTCTGGATCCCAGAGTCACTTTCTAAAGTTACTAAAGGTTTGGAGCAGTACAGTGTAGGGATTTTCCTATGTTGATAGATACAGGAAGCCACATTTATCCCACAGCTCCTCTTGGCCTGTCTAAACTCCTCTTAAGATTCATAGTCCATTTCCCACAGCAGCCCCCCCTTATCTGTCAGAGCTTTTTCACATTGCATTTTACCAAATATATCCTCTACCTTTCCAGGTATCTCTCACACAAGAGTGGTTACATGCGAAACAGGGCTTACACATAGGAAATCTGTTGAGTTTATTGTTGCCAGTCAGGCTGTGCCAGTCACAAACATCTGCCAATCATAAGCAGGCAAAGAGATAACTTTTCATCTCAGTAATACACCTGGGACCTGTGAGGACAGTCCTCCAGTTCTGCAAGAGGCCTTCACAGATTCTGGCAGAAAGATTTAGTGTCACTGCTTCCCTAAGTTTTGAAATTCAGGACCCTTTCAAATCTTATACCACTATTTGATGTCTCTAGGCACTTTTGAAAATGCTGACTAACCTGTAACTTTTATCTATGCCCACAAACCACAGGAAAAATAGGTTTTTCTAATTTATCACAAACTCCTAATTTATCTCTTGCAACTTATCCCTGTGGGCAAACTCCTTTTTTTACCAACAAAAAATGACAAGCTGTCCCTTTACTGTCCAGCAGAAGGAGACCTGAGTCTTTTTGGAAACTGTGCCAATGTTAGGTGGCCTGTCTATACACCTGCTTAAGGTCTGAGCATACCTCAGATTAACTTTTACCTCTCTTCTTTGGAATTCCTTCTGGAGTTTGGGCATGGGTAGGCATGGCTGTGCTAGTGTTTGTAGTTCAATTCTTTGAAACAAGTTTGAGTAAGGAAGATGTGGCTTTTGCTTTTAGGGCTGTGTTTTCCTGATTCTTCTCAGAGACACTCAGGACTCTGAACAGTAGGTATTCGGACTGAATTACTTTTTAGAGGCAACAATTTTTATCATCATTGCTGACTCTGCAAAACAACTGGTATGGAAGAGGAGCTAAATATATACTGGTGCCTATAGGCTTACCATAGCATAGCAAATGTAACCTAAGATGTATTAGTAGAAATATTCCCAGCAGAGGCAGAGAAGTCTAAGTGATGCAGTAAGATGACCTCTCCGGGGCAGTTTAAGATTCTGATCACACATGAAATATGAACTAACATGGAATAGGCCAAATAAAGGGTACCATGGTGGCTATGGAAATTGAAAGCATAGTTTCTGAAGACAGTTCAGAAGAGTTCTACTTGATTAGGCTAACAAGCCATATACTGAAACAGAATGGATGCTAATTCCCTATAAATGCATCAGAGGTAAACAATAAAATACGTAAGCCAGAAAGAAATGTTGGCACAAGCCTACATGGTACTAACTAGCAATATATAAATTTAGTATATGGTTTGGAAAAAAGGTCCTAAATTTTATAGGAATGTTGTTGCATCAAACACTTGAGTTTTGCACAGTAGGTCTACAGAAGGAAAACACAGGTTTGGAGTTTTTTTCAGTATGAAGGTAAATTTATGAAGGCATTCATGTAGCACAGTAGCTGCAATCACAGAGCACTAATCCCCTGGTCCCCACACAGACACCACAGTTAAAAGACAGATACTTTTCAGCATCAAGAGTCCTTTAAAGTATGCTGTCCATAGTCATAGTTGCACAACACATGTTCAGACACCAGCCATAAGAGCCAGAAGAACATTGTAGCTTTGCAGCAGAATCCTACTTTGAGACAGGTATTGACTATTTGCTTGTCTCTCACCCTGGAACAGATGATATACTTGGCCAAGCACATGCTGTAGACCATATCAACTACAGAGACAAATCTCTACAAACTGTGCTGGGGAAGTTGATAGGTACCTCAGATGTGACAGGGTTTGGACTGGATGATCCCGAGAGATGCCTTCCAACCCTAAGGATTCTGTGATCCTGTGTTTCATGTACAAGCGGTGCTCTTGGAAGGAGATCCTGATCACAGCATAACCTCAACGTATGGGCTTCAGGATCCGTCAGATCGCACCTGAGTCAGGATACGCCTGGTTTTTGCAGGGAGATACCCAGACCCGGTGCCCTGCTCCCTTGGGAAGACCTAACCAGGGGCGCAGCCTAAGGGCAGGTGACACCGCCCGGGCGCGGGGAGGGGCAGGGGGGCTGGCGATCGCGGCTGCGGGCGGCGGGCGGGGCGCGGCCGGGAGGCCGAGGC
>WEKY01048753.1:85201-132530 GCA_013390045.1 Picathartes gymnocephalus | reverse complement strand
TCGGCTCCCGCAGCGGCCCCGCCGGCCCCTCCCTGCGGCGGCCGCGCTCGGAGCCCGCTCGCCGAGGCCCCTGCGGGCGGGGTGCGGCGGAACGTGCGGGCATCTTTGCCAGGAGCCCCTTTTTATTTTGCTAACAGATGGCTGAGGTGGGTGTTTAGATCTACTTATCATGCTTGGGAAATGTTCAGTGCGGTGAAGAAAACTAGATATGAGTTTGCTGACGGGGTATTTGCAACTTTATCCTGTGCCGGTTGAATTAGCGAAAATATCCTTGCGCTCTGAAATGATAACATCATTTTCATCGATGGTGTTAATCCGTCATAACATAGATATTAGGTTGGAATTCATCAAGTTACAGCTTGCGATCTGAGCATTTTGGCAGGCCTATCATTACTGCACTTTGCAAGCTGCTTTAACCATACTGCTTAAAAGAATACAGACCTCTTCTGAGAAACTATGCAACACAGTCATTAAATTTTCCATGCTCTACTTCTTTAAAGGTAACTGAGTGCTTAAATAGGAGTAAGCACAAACTAGCCTTTGTGCTTTATCCCTTCTAGAACAGTTGGAGAACTGAAGTAATTTTCACAGAATACCTGTGTTCTGTCTTTAGTAGACTTTACAGTAATCAGACCCCGTTCTTGTGCCTAGTGACTTCATCAAGACTCTAAATTTGGACGTAATTTGGCATTAAAATCCCAAGAGATTTCTTTGATTCACTCGACATTCTTTGCTGACTATTAATGCCTTTGAAATTTGAAAGGTGGTGTCCAGTGTTTATCAAATAATACCTTATCAGGCATTCCAGGTCTCAGAACAATTGTATGTTACCTCTCCAAAAGAGAGCTTACCTTAATTTTGAGTAAGCTATGTGTTTGACTGCATTTGAGACTGTACATCATCTACAGCCCATCTGTCAATTGATTTGGCTGTGTGCTAGTTTACCAGGTCCAGCTATGCTTGCTGTATTGTGTAAGTTCTAGCACCCTCATTACAGAGGGTAGGAGGAAAGTAGATCTACAGATAACAGCAGAATCCTGAAAAAACTTGTGATTTCTTTTGATAAAATTTGTCCAGTTTCTGACTTTGTTGGAAATGTTTTATATCTTGTTCGTATTTCAGAAGGTACTGGGAGTGGAAGGAGGAAGAGCTGCTAAATCATAGGTGAAATCTCATGTTTTACTGAACCTTTTCTTGAAAGTACTTTCAAAAGCTAGAGCTTGTCAAGGCATTTTTTCCATCATGTGAAATAATCCTTCTGAACACGTGAGAATAATTTCAGAATAGCACAGGAAATAAGTCATGTCTAACACTCCAGTTGTCCTTGCCATGTGAACACTTGTTTCTCACACTGTTACCCAGCATCCTTGAACGCAATAGTTCTTGAAACTGAAGAACAATTTTCTGCATTTTTATGGGTCATTTTGTGCCATGTTTTTATTTTTTAAAAACCACCACAAAGTAAAATACTTCCCTTTCTGCTTCAAAACATTTGAAGTAGGTGAGTTTGCTTTTATTTACAGTTTTTCAGTTTAGGCGGTATCTGTTCATGCATGTTAACTTAAGCTCAGGTTAAGTTTTTGTAGAAAGGTAGCCCTAGGGCAGAAAAAATGCAGGCAAAGCCAATAAAAATAATAATAATAAATTATTTCATTGGGTATTATGCTTTTATTCGGTCATTGCTCCATTGGCAACTCGGAAGAGCGTTGTTGGTTGCCATCTCTGATTAAATTTGTGTTTGTATGCTCAATTGCACAGTCATAGCCATCTGACATAGAAGTATGGGCAGCTTCCAAAATCTGGCTCGGCCTGCTGCCTCATTACATTAGTGCTTAGTAAAATAATTTCTCAGAGGTGACTGGTGCAGTAGGTGCTTGGCAGCTGTGTGTGCAAGGGACACGGTTACAGGGAAGGGCAGGACTTTATCTGCTGACAGCAGTCTCTTGGTGCATGTGTGACTGGAAGACCCCCTCAGGCTCAACATGCTTGTTCTGGACTTTCCAGCCTCAGAAGCTGGTGCTTTTAGTTTGCTGAAGCTGAGCATTACAGATGAAAGATCTCTTTTATTTCTGTTTATATAAGCATGTTATTAATAAGAAAGAACTCTACCCAGTTGATAATCATCCTTTCCAAAAAGTGGAGAGATGAATGTGTAATAGTTGGCATGTGGAACTGCATTAATGACATTTAAAAAGCTAAATAATATTTTCAGCATCACAGTTGGGTTTTCTCACTATGTGCAAGTTTAAATGTTCTGTGAAATGGCAAAGTAGATTTCTGTGCCACTTAAAAGTTTCTTCTAAAATTTACTTTCTTTGCTCCTTTAAGGCGGTTGCTCTGGTTTTTTTAATCAGTATTGTTATACTACTAGATTGAGTCAAATTTGTACCTTTAATGTTTTGTAAAAGTAATGAGTGCATGCTTGTCATTACAGGGGACAAATCTGGTATTAAGTCTAAAGTTGCTAGCTCAGCATTTGTTACTTTGCAGTTTGTGTGGCGTTTTGCTGTTTTTCAGTTTTCATTTAATTTACTGATGAAAATAGAGCAATAGAATGGCTCTGTCTGACCATGTAATGATCTCTAAGGTGAGCATAAAAATCCATTCATGAGTAGTTCACCATGTGCTGAATCTCAGGACCTTTTTTGATGGATTAACATGTTCTTGTTGCTTTCACTGCTGGATGCCAAGAAAAAAGCTGTCACACTAGTGTGTTTGTTGCTCTCTGTTTCGCTTGAGCAAGATGGAGTCAAGCACTGAATTCCTGACTTCATTTAAGCCAGAGCAGTCCAATGGTGGTGTTTCTCTGCAGTCTGTTGTTTTTTCTGGGAGGATGCCGACAACAGCTACGTGAGCCAACTAAATGCTGCTTCCCACACTTGTTCACAGACCATCCCAGGCTAAGGAATAAGGGGCAGAGGGGCAGCTGTATCCGAGGGCAAAAGTCCAGCTCTCTGTGGTAGGTAATGGCAGCGCCTGCCCAGCCCCATGCTGGAGCAGCCAGGGAAGGCTGGTTGTGGTTGGAAGGGGATGGGTGGCTGCTGGCTCAGGAAATAGCCTGCAGTGTCAAACCCAGAGCTTTCCCTGCGGATCTGCGTAGGGACTACACTCCGAGCAGTCTGGGTGTGTCCTGGAGGTCTTTCTGTACAGCATCTTCTGCTGAGAGCTGCGGTCTGCGCTGTGATAGTATTTGTCCCTGGACCCTTCCCTGGCATGGGGAATGTCTGAGATGCCCTGCTCCACCCCTAACAGTGAGGGATTTCTCCCTTGGCGTTTTATGTTAGTAATGCGAATCTTGAGGGCAAGTGCTTATTCTTGCTTTGACAGAATTTCTGAATGTCCAGTCTTATTTTTTTCCCTAATAGTGCAGAAAATGATTAGATTTTAAAACAAAAATAATATTAATGTGAGTGTTCTTTTCCCGTTAGAGCTGATCTTTGTCTTGCCTCACTGGATCCGTGCAGCAGCTTCCTTACTTTGGCATCCATTTTCTTTAGCTCTGTTTGAGTTAGGACTTCAGCTTTTATTTTTTTTAATAGGTGTATCCTCTCTTTTGTCCAACAGAGGAGAGAATTAATTTTATTGTACACTCTTCTTACAATCAGCAACTTGGGAACTATTAAAGATTGAAATGCAAAACTAATATTAATGCGTATTATTTTTAGAAAGTTATTTGTCTCAGCCATTAAAACACAATGATAAATGTGACTTTGCCCTGAATTGATGTTTCACTGGGCATACCTGCACCTCTGTTAAGTGATCTGATTTTGACCTTTAACACTCTATAACTGGTCAATGTATTTACTCTTTTTAAAGCCATCGTTTTGGTTTTTTTTTTTTAATTAATGGTTATTTTACTTGAGGAAAAATCCAGAAAGCGGAGTTTAGGCCAATACAGTATGGGGAAGTGCACTACCAGAGTATGTTTCACCTTTAAACGAGAGGAAGTAGACAGGAATTTGAATGTTTCAGATTAGTTTCTTCTGTATCTTAGAACTAATAGATTTTATGCCCTTCTCTATAGTTTTTTAAAATTTCTTGTATTTTTAACTTAAATTGCAGAAGCTAGATTGACCTACTAATTGACTTCAATTGGTTCAATATAGTGGAAAGATGAACATGTTTTACCTGCACACACACACACAGCATGGTTGTCATCAAAAGCAGGCGTTGCATTTCAGTGAAACCTGGTTTCAGGAGTATGGTAAGCACTTCACTGGAGCAGCTGAGGAGTGGGCTCAGTTTCTAAAGAAATCCTGAGGGAGGGGCAAACTGGTATCAATATATTATAAATTAAGTTTATTATCAGGTTTTTTTTAACACATTATTTTTTGCCAATTAAGATTCTGATGAGCAAGGAGACTTAGGTAGGGATTGCTCTGTCCAATTACACTTGTGTTTTAGACTGCGTAAGCCCAGATTTGCTTTGGGGATGACTATTGCAAAACAGTCTTGGTTTAAGGCTGGTTGGTGTGAGAAGGCAAGTCTTTGCCTGACTGCCCTCGCAGTCATCACAGTGCTTGTAGCCTAATACAGGAGAACAGTGTGCTTATGATGCCAAAGCAGAACTGTGTAACATTTACATAGGTTTTGCAGGTCACATGCTTTCTAGTGCTTCTAGTTGGTCTTAAAGCTTGTTAGTAGAAGGCCGGATGATGTATCTGGAATTTAGATCGATCAGATAGTGCTGCTTGTTCGTCTGTGGTTTAGTTGTCTTTCCATAGGCTTTGCAGGGGAAGGTTTCATAGATTTTTCTGGATGACTGTCATGACTCTTTAGAATGCCTGTACATTAGCACTCAGTGTGGGAACAAATAGGAGGAATTGGAGGTCTGCACTCTCTTGCAAGGCTAGGATCTAGCTGGGGTCATGTGTAGGTGGTAGGACAGCTCACAGAACTGCAGTGCTGTGGTGGATGAGTACAAGCTCTTCAGGAAGAACCAGCGGGACAGCAAGGGGGGAACTTGCCCTTTATGTGGGAGAGCAGTGAGAATGCAATGGAGCTTTGCTGTAAAACCACCTGGGGGAGTATGATTCAGGGTTAGCAGGCGGACCAGTGTGGTAAAAGCTGTTGTGGCTGTTTGCTAAGAGCCTCTTGATCAGGGAAATTATGAGGTCTCCCTCATAATTGGAAGGATTCATGTATTTACAGGCCTTGGTCCTCATGAGAGACTTCAACCTCTAGAGAGACTTTAATCTGCTGGAGGGACAAATCAACATCAACGAGGCACAAGTAGCCAGGAGGCTTTTGGTATGCATTGATGACAAATTCCTCATGCAGGTGATCAAGGAGCTGACAAGGGGAGGCAGTCCTGCAGTACTTCATATGTACAGACATGTGAGATGTAAAGGTCTGGGGCAGCCTTTCTTGCAGTGACTGGAGGAGTGGTTAAATTCAGGATCCTGAGAGGAGGGAGCTGGGTAAATAGCAGGACCTCAGCCCAGTGTTCAGGAGAGCAGGCTGTGTCTTTAGAGATCTGCTTTCAAGAGTACCATGAGATATGGCCATAGAGAGGAGTCCAGGAGAGCTGGTTATTTTTAAGGATGTGTAATGTGACTGGCACGTTTTCACATTAAAAGTCACGCTTCATATGAGGAAGAGGGAAGGAGGGACAGACAGTTGTAGTAAAGAGGAGTACACCATGATGTGAGTTGTGTATGCTGCTGTTACAGTCATTCTTGACTGTATGCAATTCATTTCTCAGTCACCAAAAAAACCTATATAGAATCCTCCTCCAGGCTGTCACTTTAAGGCGATGGGTCTTACCTTGATACGTTATTTTCAAGGAACTAAAATGAAATTCCCCATCATCAGACTCATTCATGTTCAGTGCAATAACAGGGTTTTTGATAAATATAATGCATTTTCATTGTCAGACTGAAAAGCTGATGTAAAACGTGCAGAAGTACTATGAAAGTCTTTTCAGCTTGAAGGAATGGATGCTACAGTGCTTTTTGTTATCTTTTGGAAGCAGAAGTGACAGGTTTATACAAGATTGTCAATACAGGCGTACAGGAGAATTCATGGGGCTTTCCTATAAAACTGAGAGTAGATAGACAAAAGTAGATTGATTTGCTGTTAGACAATTGTGAAAACGTAGCTGCTTAAAAATTTCAAAGTCTAGCAATGGTTGAATACTAAGAGGCAGAGCTTACTATGATTTCTTCTTCATCTCTTTCCTGCAAACTGCAGAATAGAACAGGTGAGAGGAGATGTTCTTGGTGGGGTAAAACATGCACATCGTCATTTATCAAGCAGACTTGACCAAAGTATGGCAAGTACTGCCTGTTGTTAAGAATTACAGTCAATTTATTCTCCTGACTTGCATTTGTATTTCAGAATTCCTTTTGGCAAAATAATACAAATTTGGAAAACTTAGATCGTTATTGGAATACTTTTTTCCTACTTTGGTCCATTCATATTTTCATTGTGTTATTTAATTCTCTTTAAAACTGCATTTGAGAAAGTAATGCACTAAATTGTATTTGGCTGTTTAAAGAAATGTTCAAGAGTCTGTGCAACCTGGTCTAGTTGAAGGTGTTCCTACCCACAGGAGGTGGGTTGGAACTAGATCTTCTTCAAGGTCCCCTTCCAACGCAAACCATTCTGTGATTCTATGAATTGTTCCCTATCTGTGTCACTGCATTGGTATAATTTTTTGGTGGCTCTTGCTTGTAGTATTTGCGATTGGTTAGGCTGTGGTTAGTTAATGTGTTGATTTAAAAAAATACAACCCAGTAATTATTGATTATTGGACATACGTTAGAGACTGGGCAATCCTCAAAGGATCAGATTCTGTGGCTTGATCGTACTGATTCTAACTAATGTGGGGAATGAACAGAATTTTTTAAGGTACCATAAATATGTGGAACTCTTAAGTGACAAATACCTTGCTTTTGGAGATAGGAATGGAATTATGCTAAAATCAACAAATATAGTTTTGCAGAAGAATTTGGCAAGTCTCTTCAAGTGATAACTTTCAACAGTTGCTGGCTTCAAATAGGTACCTAGTCCCAAGGCAGGGAATTGTGCCAGGGTGTTTCTGCATGTTTGAATTCAGAGAGGTTTGATTCTGATTATCACAGTTGTCTGGCCCTAATAGTTTAGCACTGTCACTGCTGCAGATAAATAAAAGGTTTTGAAGGGCAGTCAGATTTTACAACATGACAAAATAGTGTTACAAAATGCAGTCTTGTTTCTGCAGTTTGTATCTAAATGCACGCACATACTTGACTTACAAAACAGAGCTCTCCAAAACAGAGAAGTGTAACAAAATTTCAGTTATCAGCTGTTCAACAATAGGGAAGACTTCTGCTGGCTCTAGATGTGAAGTCTATTTACACAACTGCCTTATCTGTAAACATGGCAGCAAGAACAAGTGCTATGGCTGTGACAGTGTCAGATCCAACTTGTATGTATTGATTGGTCCACTCATTGTACTGAAACAGATAAACTGAGAACTGGTAGCTTGCCCTTTCTGCTGTAAATCAATGGGGGTATTTGAATATGAGAGAAAGAAAAAAGGAAGTTGTTCCCTAGAAATCTAGGTTTTTAAAGGAGTCTAAACTTACCTGTAGTATTGAAAGCACCGTGGTACGTCTGGAGACTGTACAGCTGTACTGTCAGACTTAGTGGTCCACCCAGACTTTACAGCTAAACGCTTAACTTCAGGATCAGAGAGTAAAGGCAACTAGACTGTGACCATACTCTGAAGAAATGTGTGCAATAACTTATGTAGGTACAAACCCAGTGATTTGGAAGTAGCTGGAGCAGGAGGAGACCTGACAGGGGCAGTTTATAAACACAAATGATAAGTTTATTGTAGTTCTGCTAATAAGCTTCCAATCTCGTTAAGTCAGATACCCAGCCTCATACTAGGTTGTATACTTTGCTTTTATCTGAGACCTGGTCTGAGGGACGCAGTAGAATAGGATGTAAAGCTCTGTATCATAGTTCTGGTATCACTTCCACTGAAATACCACTTCTGTGGTATTCACATAACTATTTTGATCGTATTTATCTTTTCTCTAGATGTGTTTTGATTACATAAGCAGTAATAATTATTTCAGTCCTTCTCCAAGTTAACTGTATTCATTCTTGTTTAATACAAGCATCTAAACTGCTGGTGATTAGTGGTATTAAAGTTGGTAAAAAGGAAAGTAAGTGTAGCTGCTGGATTTTGGGTTTTCTGTGGCTGTATAACCAAAATGATTTTTAAAAAGAAGTCCTGCACTGTTGCTAAATTTACAGACTGAAGAAAATTGCCATGACACTATCTTACAACCAATTTCTATTCTCAGACTAACTTTCCAAGTATATCTTCCTTCTGTTTCCTGATTTGAGTGGGGTTTTTTTGGTGTTTGTTTGGGGGGGTTGTTTGTTTGTTTGTTTGTTTTGTTTTGTTTTGTTTTTTTAACGTTCTCCCCCAAGTGGATCCCAGATTAAAAACCATTTCGGTTAACTTTTTTCAGGAAAAAAATTGCAATAGATATCTCACATTAATGTCTTTTTAAAAAATGAACAAAACAAAGCCAAAACGAACTTAATTGCAACTTTCACAATTTTATTCCCTTGTCTTACTTTTAAGTTATCAGATTTCATGTGGATAACATTGCTAACCCTTCTGTAAGGGAAGACTCATGGGCTTCTAGAGAGAAATGTTAACGTTTTGTGGTTTTGGTTTGTTTGGTTTAGGGTTTTTTTTACTTCAAAAGTGAGGAAAATCACAGAGGAATTAGGAAGCTGAAGGAGTAAGTGTGCAAATATAAAAGACACTTGGCTTCCCATTTTTAACAGAACTTCAGGAGGTTTCATTTTTTTTACACTAGCTTCTTTATGTGCATTGGGTCAGTGATTTGAGTTGATGTTGTGATTTGAGGTGGTGTTGGCAGTAGAAATAGCTCTAGGCAAATGTGATTACCTGCCAGCAACAGGGGAGTGTAGGAATGCTGTGAGGAAGGCCAGCTCTGTAACTGTAGCTGCACTGAGTGGTAATTGGCATTCCTTGTGCTTTGGTATGTCGTACGTAAATACTGCTCGTTCAGGTGAGCAGCTATCAAGTCTGCTTCTTTTAATGTGGAATTTCAACACCAGTTCAAATTCTAGAGTTCAGTGAATGCAGAAGAAAACTGTGGGACATACAGCTTCTTTTACTAAGGCAGGTATTTGAAAGAATTCTCTTCTCGGCCAAATTCTTAATCGTATACTGTATACCTTACGTCAAGATCGCTAATTCTGATTTATTTCAGCTAATTTATTAAAGACACAAACAGTGTCACTTCATATTTTTGGGAAATGCCTCTTTCACTTGTTTCTGCAAAGCTGAGGGTTGTATTAGAACGATGTCCTAAAAAGAAGTTGAACTCTTTAGCAGAAGTAGTTTGCAGTGATGTAGGTTATTATTAAGAGTGCTAGGCACTCTGAAGAATGAAATAAAAAAATCTGTACCTACCTTGTATTTTTGAGTGGAATAATTGGGAAAAGCTTACAACCGTTGCTGCTTACCCTTCAGATCAGTAGTGAGGGCAGGTTCCCAGCAATATGAGCTTTGTACCAGTGTTCATGTGCTCAGACTTGCAGATTTAAGAAAACAGACCTATGGAAAAAATTTTGGACATGATTTTTTAAAAAAGAGATTGAAAAAATACAGTTGAAAAACAAGTTCCTAGTAAATCTTCATAGCATTCAAGTATAATTCAAATGCAAGGTTAGAAGAAAACCAAGGTTTATCTTCATGTTTTGCATTTTTCCTACATCTACTTGTGTACATCTGAATGCACAGATATTTAGATGGCACAAAAGGAAGCTTGATTATGACTTTCATTCGTAAAACTTGGTTACTGTCAGTGCAGTCCTGCTATGCTGTGGTAAGGACAGGCTTATTCATATCTACATGGAAAAGGTATATAAATTAATTAGAGGTGTGAACGTAAGTGTTCTAAGCTGCACTTTTCATGTGTTTTATGATTCTTAAAATGTATTGTGCTCCATAGTATTTTCATGCAACTAACATGTATGTAGTTACATACTGGTGATGAATTTGCTTTAAGTATTTGAAAAAATCAGAACTAGACAATAGTTGTTTACTGGTAATAGAAATTCACTCAGTTTTGATCTTTGCATTTGGGAAAAAACAGTTTTCAGTGAGAACCATGGCTGCCTGAATGTATGTTTGTTTGCTGTGAAGTATTTCATTAAATTCATTTTTTTAGGACTGGTTGTACACTTAGTTAGCAAGAGCGTATGTTTAGATGGAAAACGTTTTTCCACTGGGAAACTGGGAACAGAAGCTAATGAAATCATTGAACATGGCTGTGTTGATACCTTTGTTAGTTTAAGATGCTGCTTTGGCTAAAATACAAATGGTTTTATTTTAATGTGGTGCAAATAGAGGCAGTTGTATTGTCTGCAATAGTCAGATTGAGTACAGAGAAAGCTACTAGTAAGTCTCAAACTTAATCCAAACTTACTGCCTCCTTCTTGATTATACATGATACTAAAATATCCCTGTATTCCTAGTAAAGTACTAGATAATAGGTGCCTTTTATTGGGAAACCCTGGAGTTTTTTGTCTCTGCCATGACTCTGTTGTATAATGCATGCTATATAAATGTATTTGCTTGTGTAGGCCTTGGTACTTTGACTTGGTCTTTTGTCTGGTTCTGTGGATCTGCTGTACGTCAAGTATACTATTTACATTTTTGTTACCAGTGCTTGAATAGCAACATCAGAAATACTTCTGTAAACCATCAGTAATAATCTGAATAAAATATATAGTAAATGTAGAATTAGACTGGTTTTCTTTACAAGAGAAAGTGTAATAGTTTAGCTTAGTAGAGCAAAATAAATGATAGAATGTGTCTTCCTTGATACTAAATTTGATCTGTTCCAAAGACACAGAAATAGCTACAAAATAGCTTTATTCTTGGTATGTATTTGAGCTGTCATTGAGACTTACAGGGGATTTTTTATTTGCATGTTGACATGCATCCTTTTAAGGGAGTTAATTATAAATTAACAGAATTGCTGGTCACATGTTGCTGGGCCTGACAGCTTCCAAAAGTACCTAAGGACTTCAGTATATTCTTTGCCTTTCTCTTCTGCATAGTCTCTGCACACATCAAAGGATGTATACTTGTACACTAACAACTGTTATTATTGCTAAGTGTGTATGAGGTTAGCATTTTTGAAATAATGTTTTGTCATTAATTTAATCAAATTTTCTTAAGGAAGTATGTTGGTTTCTTTAAGGTGAGGTTACAGTGCAAACTGGAGATCTGTTGCCCTGTAAGATTTGTGGAAGAACTTTCTTTCCAGCAGCCCTGGTAAGTGGTGTGAGCACTGTTGGCTTTTAGATTTGATAAGTTGATATGAAAGTTAAGCAGTGCTCACTATAGCTAAATAAAATAGATCTAAGTGCTTTGTTTTGTTAGGGGTTTTGGTTTTGTTTTTTTTTACCCCCAAGTAATTACTGATTCCAGTTGTCTCAGATTTGAAGCTCCTTAGAAGGGAGTTAATTTTATTTTAAGATCCCATCATTTTCTGAAATACATGCCTCTAAAAGCATCTTTTCTAGGGTTACAGAATCAGTCTTTGTCTTCTGCAGTTCTGAGTCTCAGCTAGTAAAGGAACTGTTCTGTTAGTCATCTCCAAAACTCTCTTCTCCATTGCTAATAGAAATCGGTCTGTCCTTCAATGTGAATATGAATTTCAGAATATGAATTTGTTTTGCCACTCAATGCAAATGCTGCCTACCTATCATCAATTTTTTACGGGCAAACAGCAAATAGAGATGCCTTCTACTTTTCTTCTTCATTATCACCCATGTTTTTGTGACTGTGTATACACATTCGTGAGTTACTGTAGCTCTGTTTTAAAGGTAGTGGCTGGCATAAATGTTTGAGTGAAAAGTCTGATCTTATTCATCAAGAGTTGGGCCTTTTTTGCTAATTTTTTTATCAAGAAAGAGGGAAATACTGTGTTAATAACTTCTGATTTCAAAACTAAGTCCTGTACTCTCCTTTTACTTTGCTTCTGCTTTTAGAAAAAGCATGGACCCATTTGCCAAAAAACTTCTGCCAAGAAAAGGAAGACATTCGATTCCAGCCGACAGAGAGCAGAAGGAACCGACATTCCTACAGTAAAACCTCTTAAGCCACGGGTATGTTATAATTTACTCTCAATATGCACATTTTGGGCATACTATATATGCATTTTAATAAGGCTTATTTCTGCTGGCAGTTTGTGTTAATTAGATCAACTAAGATCTGGAAGAAATCTAACTATGATGTTACGTACTAAAATAAGGTGCATACTTAACTTCAAGTAAAAACTTCAAACATAGAAAGCTTCCTTTTTTGCCTCTTAGCCAGAACCACCCAAAAAACCTTCTAACTGGAGACGAAAGCATGA
Source organism: Picathartes gymnocephalus (assembly GCA_013390045.1). Lineage (NCBI taxonomy): Eukaryota > Metazoa > Chordata > Aves > Passeriformes > Picathartidae > Picathartes > Picathartes gymnocephalus. Next base: position 120,120 of record WEKY01048753.1, on the reverse strand, counting down.
GGAATTTATAGCAACTATACGAGCAGCCAAAGGACTTAACCTTAAAGACGGTGGAAAACTCCCTCCACCACCTCCACCATCATATGACCCTGGTATGTAAAACAGTCGAGTTCCTTAGAGACTTTTCTGTAAGTTAATGTGTAGGAATTTGAATTGAAAAGGAATTTATTGGAATACAACATTCACAAGTTCTTCAATATGACATATTATCCCTGTGCAGATGCTGGGTTGTGACTGTGGGTCTGGCTGGCTCACATCCTGTGTAGGTTTCAAAGCTCATGACTTTGTTTTTAATGTGTGGACAGATAGCTGGGGCCAACTTGCAGCTTGCTACTGTCTGGTAAACCATAGGATGGACAAATAGTTTCAATACCTTGTTTGTGCTTACAACAGTGGAACTGGTCAGACATAGCAGACTGCCTTTTTGATTAGCTGACACCTGCAACATATTTACATTGTGGGAATGCACTTTTGTGTTCTTCAAATGTAACCTCTCCCATTTCTTGCTGAATTCACATTTAGTTTCATGTATACAGTGTACGCTTTAATGCCTCATGTAGAGGGGGTACTTGTGTTTTGGCTGTGTGAGATGTGTGGAGTTTGTATCAGCAAGGGCATGACAGTCCTTGGGTACCTTCAGAACTGAGACTGGGTGAAGTGTTCAAGCAGTCTGATGTGAATAAGAAGGAAATACGCTTTTAATTTAACTTCTGGGGTATGGTCATAGGTTGAAGAATATATTTCTTCCTCTTGTCCTAAGAGCTAAACCATGTGATCAGCTTAATGGCTATTTTCAGAAAGATTGGGAAAAATGGGAAAAAAACTGTGTTTGTTTCTGCCTGTCTGTGGTCAGGTGAGGATGTTAAGTGTTCCCTACCTTGTTTCTCTACAGGAGATGTGTTAGTCCAGTATTAGGATTGTAATTGTACACTCACTCTAAGAGGCTGTATTATTCAGCATTCTGTACTCACAATCTCGAAAAGCCATATAGATAATTTTAAAAAGTAAAGCCATCTCAAAGCCAATAGCAAGTGCTGTGGATAAGAATCACAAGGCTTAATCATGGAAAGAATCATTAATGATCTATATAGCATATCTATAATCTATCTAGTTGTAGTTGGTTTTAGTCTCCTGGCTTCATCCTGCTGCAGTGGGTAAGACTTAGGAAGAGGAAACCAGGAATAAAGAGACCATGCACAAAATGATCGGTGGGTACTCTTCTTACAAATAGAGCAGGGGCAGTTACTGTTGCTCCTTTTCCAGTTTTCATGTAGGAGAGCAGGAAGATTGTGAATGGTACCACGAGTGTATCCATCCTTTCCTACTCAACTCTGTCTTTGGCACACTTTTCTAACAAGCAGTGAGTCTTTTCCATTTTAATGGAGAGAGTCTCGTATTCATATTTTCTACTTAACTGCTCTGAGCTGGCAAATAACCAGTATTGCTGCTGCTTCCATCTCCTCTTTACTTTTTCTGAGGAAGGGCAGAATAGCCTCAAGTTGTTAAGAAGGACCTTAAGTCACCCTGAGCTTGACTGTTTATGTGTACTGCCCTCTTATTTTGGTTAGTTTTTGTTTTATGAAGTTTACATTGAGTCCTAGAAGTTCTTCTGGACAGTAGGAACAGTACTTTCAGATAGCCAAGTGTCTGACTGGTACTGTGTGTTTTACAAAAGGATGAAGATACAATTCGTGATTCTTAAGAGTATACATTCATCCTCTACAGTCTGATAAATTTGTGAGCTTTGAAAGTTTTCTGTGGGAACTGAGCTCTTCACCAGCCAGAAGTGGCATATTATCTAGTGGCTTTCACAGCTGCTTTATTAATTTTTTTACTTTTTTTACTTTCTTTGGAACAATTTTGGTTTGACCACATAGCTATTACAATTCTGAGTTTTTATCTCTTTAGGTATAGTTGATGTTCGAGTGTTCTGACAGTAGCAGAGTATATGTAAAATAAATAAATAAAAAAATGTTGTTATCTGTGAGATTCCCATGCTGTCATTTCTCTGTTTTTCCTGTGTCCTTAGCTTACACATCTTGGGTCACAGTTCATGGTTTGGTGGCCATTAAATCATTTAACTTACTCAAAACTGTTTATAAATTTTTAGAGGGACAAGTATTTAAGCGAGATCTACCACATTTAGACTGGTAACATGTAATCCAAAACTTATTTTAGATTTTATATTATCTAATTGTAATTCTGGAAGCAGTCACTCTTGAATTTCACCTCATTTTCTTCAATACATTTTTAAATGACCTAGAAACACACTAATTTAACCTGCTTTGCCGGTGTCAAGCCTTTTTGAAGTTGATGCTTACATGGTTTTGAATGCTCTAATCTGGACCATACAGCATCAGTATCTCTGGACACTGACATACCTGTCTGAAACTGCAGCACTGTATTTTAAGGTGTGTATTTCCTGCATACAGATGATGTATCTTTTAATATTTTAAGCATCCATATAGCCCTTTCTGTTTTTTTCCCCAGTGAGAGTAGTATTTCCTGCATGTAATAGTGTTTGCAATGTGACTAAATGAATCTTGAAAAGTAATATAGCCACCAATTACTTTCTTTTACATGTCTCTAGAGATGGCTCCTAATTTTGGCTGAATTTCTTCTGGTTCTTTTTATTTGTTAAATTTCTGGGTTTTTTTTAATGATCCCTTCCAGTATTGCAGTTACTATTTCTCAGTTCTTTCAAAATCTCCAGAGGAAACAGATTTTGTTGTCTTTTGCTGCTTGTGTGAGAATGGTTCTAATGTATTCCCATATCTTGAAAAAACTGAACTGTTTGTGATTTTTTAAAATTTTTGATTATTTGTTTAGCTTCTTCTCTACTTCCTTCCAGCTGGTATCTCTGCCATGTCCTTGAACAACTTTGGCTACCTTCTCTGCTGAGTAGCATCTCTTAAAGTGTTTCTGATTTTGCTTAGGTTATCTCTGATCCTCAACTACTTTTATTCTTATCCATCAAATAAGAAACATCTTCTGTGTTGTAGTATTGTGGATAATATTCTTTTACCTAGAAATCTGTATTTCATTTTCAGATTCTAGAAGCCATAATTTCCCCTGGAGGAGAGGCTGGTCTTTAAAAGGTTTTAAAACACTCTCATTCCTAAAACATACTATTAATGTTAAGTTTTTATGTTTTTAAGATTACATTCAGTGTCCATACTGTCAGAGGAGATTTAATGAAAATGCAGCTGACAGACACATCAATTTCTGTAAGGAGCAAGCTGCACGTATTACTAATAAGGGGAAATTGGCAGCTGATACCAAAGGGAAGCTTCCTACTCGAACACAGGTGAGCTATAACACTTTTCTTAACTTTTAACTTGTATTCAATGTCAAATTAAACTTGTTAAATAGTGTGTTGCTTTTAAAAGAAATTAATTATTTCATTCTGTAACTTTATTATTTGCACTGACTGACATTAGACACTGAGCACGCACGAGGCTTTTGCTTTCTTAAACTGCAGAGATCCATAAGTCAGATGGCAGCAGTTGCAAAGCCAAAACCAGTCATAAATGTAATTGAGAAATGTGCAAATGACAGGTAAAGATAGCAGGAGGAAACAGAGATGCAGTTTTTGTAAAGGAAGTTGAATTTCTGTTGTGCTAGTTCCTAAATCTAATTAAAGACTGTTGCTTGTGGGGCAAACAAAGGTGCCTGACTACAGGACAACTGACAGCAGTATTTTGGCTAATTAGAGGCTTTAGAGGGATTCACGTGTATTACACAGTATTTTGAATCAGTGCAGGGACTGGTCTAGACCACACAGGTGAAAGTAAGATTTGGATTTGAAAGAAAAAATAAGTCTGCCTTTGAGTATTCTTTTTTAAATTAATTGGTAATGAGATGATACTTTTAATCTTAACTTCAGCTTAATTCCAGCTATGGAAAAAGTGGATAAAAGCTGTAGAAAAGCAAAAAATGCAGAACATAGCCACTAAGTTAGAGAATGTTTCCTCCTAGTATCATTTGTAAGTATTAGAAAACAGACTATCAGAAACCATTTGCATGTTCCCATACCAGAAACAGGTTACCTAGTAGGAAATCATCATCTGTTCTCCCACAGTACCTGAAAGAACTACCTGTTGTGTTATATAGATAGCTTGATTTAATTGCTTAAATTTCTAGGTTGTATTTTGTTACAGTACAAACCCGCTCCAGTTAAGAAGATGCCTTCTGTAGGATCAACGCCATCACCATCGTCACGCTTACCGCAGCCAAGTGGTGTTAGCAAAACTGTTGTGGGTATGAAATGAATGTTATGAATCATTCCATTTCCTTTCTAAATATTAGTTCTCAAACCATGCAGTAAAAATTGATTATTTGTTATAGTGATTTTTAAAATCTCATTTAAAATATAGTTGGAAGTAGCATTGATTGCCATCTATCTAAAAAGACTCTTGAGCACTTAGGATTCTGATTTTAAATCAGGTCAAAATTTTTTTTTCTGGGTTGAATATGAAAAATCATCCAATGTAGTAATGCATGATTGTATCGATTACTGATCTCTCACCAGAAATTTATCTGGTGCTTAGTTGTTTAACTAATTTGTCTGCAGAATATGATCATGAATTGGTGAAAGTACATAGGGCATTTATATTATAATTATGCAAACAGTGATCTAATTTGGGTTTCAGATATCATTTGATATCAAGCATGTTCTGTTTGTACATGCTTTGACTTTTCTGTCCCTTTTTTTCTGAGCAAAGTAATAGAGATACAGTATTTGTTCTTAGACTAAAACATTAGGTCTCAATTACATATTTTCTGTACAGTTTTTGAAACATATTTTCTTTTTGTATTATCTTGCTGCTGGCTCATTTCTTTGTATTTCTAAAACTCCTGTTCTCAATTTTACAATTAAATTTTTTTAGATAAACTGTGTCATTTCAGCATCAAAATCTTATCTTTTCTTGTATTTTCATGCTTGCTTTTTAACTGAAAGGTGCCTCTTCAAGTAAAGCACTGTCTTCATCTGGATCCAGTGGGACCAAAATTCAGTCGTTATCACCAGCTCATAAAAACTCGCTGGGAATGTTGAGCCCACAAGCAGGGTAGGTTCCATCTAATGTTGTCATTTGTGCTTTATTTCATATTTATGTTGTTCTAGTTGTAGAAGTCTCTGTGGTTTATTTCACTTGCTTTTTGTTTTTTTCCTCTGAGCTTCAGAAGTACAGTTTTTGCATTTATCCTATATCTGTAAATACAGCTAATGTTTAAGGAACATTGGAGAAGGCACAGGTAACAACAAAGGAGGTCAAGATAAAAAGAAAGGATATTAAAAATTACGGAATAGGCAGAAGTGGTTGGAGCAATGAATGTTTTCTTGGTAAAAGTGAAGGGTCTTAAAAAAGCAGAAAACATTAGACATAATTTCCTACACTTCATGGAAGTAGAAGAAAGAGGCTTCTGCCATAGACTACAAGCGAATTGTGGCAGGATCTTCTCTTAGCATAAAAGGATGGATGCTTTCTCTCTTCCCTTTCCTGTCTTAAGAGGCAACAAATGAATGAGCACAAATAAGACAAATGGAAACCAGTGCACTTAACAGCAGCAAGGAGTGCTACATGAAGATTATTAGAGTTCATTGTAAGTGCTGGTGTGATCAAGGCTGTGACTCATACTTTGCTGGAGGGGTAGACATTTCACAGAATCTGATAGAGAAATCTATGGAAGGGATTGAAGAAAAGTAGTGCAATTCTACAGAAGTTTGAGGAGCACCAAGGAGCACTGAGAACACAAAACAGAAAAGGAAGTGACTGCAGTTACAGCATTGGTGACTGTAAAAGATTTATTCCTGTAAAAATTAGTATCAGATTGGTAAAAAATGAATAAGGTGGAAAAAAACCAATGTCTTAAATTTGTGAGGAAGAAAAAGGACATTCTGAAAACTCATGGGGTTGGACAGCAATCACACAAAACTAGAGATTTTTAGTTTATCACTCTTAAGTTTTACAGGTTATGCATGAATATGAATTACAGCTCTGTCATGCTTCCCTCCTAAAGCCCTGTAGCATCAGAATTCTGTTCTGTCGCTTCCTTGGTCTGTCTGCTCCTGATAACTGTTTCAGACAGGGGTCACATGCAGAGGTTGACAGATGTCTTTCTTTTTTTATTATTTCCCCCTTCCCCTGGTGTCTCACCAGTCTTTGGTCAACTTCACTACCATTTGTAGGCATCTGTGCTGTGACTGTCAGAAAATTCCATCCTCTTCTTCACTGATTTTATTTCTCCATTTTTAGAAGTTGAATTAACACCTACTGGTGAGTGGCATACAAGCAGGTCTGCAACCCACAGTAAAAAAGTCAGCTAAGATAATTTAAACGCATGTTTCTGAGCCCAGTGGTGTATCCCAGCTGTCTGGGAAAGGTTTTTTCCTGTTGAAAGTTCCTAATTGAAGTCTGTATTTGTCTGGGAGGATGCAGCAATTTTGGTCATATCTTGTAAACAAGGAAGTTCTATTTAATTTTACCAGCCAGTTGCTGTTGCAGTAAGCATATGAAATTTGGTAGAAAATAAACCCCCTTGTGTTCCAGCTTTTGCTCAGAGATGAGAGGGGCTAGGTGCAGCTTGGATTAATTTCTGATTATAATCAGTTAGGCACCATGTCTGGTTATGTTCAGTAAAGAACTTGTACAATTCCAGATTCACAAATAATGTCGTTTATTGAAGCAGCAGATTATTGACTCTTGTTAGATTGCTGGTGATAAAGGCAGTAGATGTACAAAATGTAAGTGTACAGTGCTACATGTAACTGTTCCCAGCTCTCCTCTTGATGCAGCCAAAGGTGCAAATCTTACCCCAGAGTCATCCCTGCTTTGGTAAGTGGAGGGAAGAGCAAACCCATTGTCCATGAAGTAAGGTCATGTTCTGATACTCTAAACTTGAAGGATTTCAAGTATCAATTTTAGACTTTTTGGAAAAATGGCAGTGTCACTATATTAAATTATAATTGTTTACCAGTTGCTGTGGTCCTAGTTGGTGGGGAAGCAGCTTTTTGCTCATTTTCCTATTGGTGGGTGCATTTTTCAATATATTAATTATCTTTGGATACCTTTGGCCGAATTGGTTGTAACAAAGGCAGCACAGATCACTAATACTCCAGTATCATCCTCCACCCAGGTAAGGGAGCAGTGAAGGCCACCTGACAATGCTCCCATCAGCATGTTACAACCCCACATCATTATCTTCCCAAAGGAACAGGTTCATAGCAGAGGCTGGTTGTACGTGGGTAAGGGAGAGTGAGGCTGGTACCGAGGCCTGGGTGCCCTCCTGTGCTTCACTGAGACACCATTGGGCTGTGAGACCTCTGCCTCACCCCAGGTATCATTCAGTTGTTCAGCCTCGCTCCCGCCTAGTGCAAGATAAGCAAGTGGTTTAGCTCACATTTTGCTCAAACATGAATTCTCCACAAACTCACAGCATCTCTATATCTTGACATGGTAAGTCTGGCAGTTTTCCATGATTGCTTGCTGAACTTTGTTTTCTGTAGTCTTCCATTTTCTCCTCTGTTGCTTAGAGAAAGAACTGTGACATGATGAAGCCAAATAGCAGCTGGCGAGATGTTTGTCCAGGTTCTCTCTGTTTATGCATTCTGCTAAGCACAAATAGATGGCTTCTGGTTGGCTGAGCTCTCAGATAATGATCTCTGCTGAAAGGCAGTAAATGTTAGCTTGGATTATAACTTCAATTGCCTACACAATTTCCAGATTTTAAGGGTATGGGTGTGGTGAGTGTGTTTCTGCCTGCAGTCCTCCTCATTGCTCTAAAAAACTTCTCTTCTGTTTTCCAACTAGCCCTTATGATATTTGCTGCTCATACTAACCAGTCTTCCACAGGTGGCTGTTAAATGTGTCTCATTCCTAAGTATAGTATCTGTGACCTGGAATTTGTTTTATTAGCTTCATTGCATTCACTTCTGGGGACAAATTTGTCAGAAGTTATATTGAAGCAAGGAGGTATCGGAGGCAGTTACAACATGAAAAAGTCAGGTTCTTCAGATTGGTCACTGGTAACAATTTTGGCCTTAATCATCTCAACTTCTGCCTTATTACTGGGGCATGAAGAAGAAATATATCAGGTTCTGTTGAAATACCTACAAAATTATACCAAAGCAGGGACTGAGACACTAACAGTCAGTGAGGATGAAAATAGTTAATACTGCAGTGATAGATTTTAAACATTAAAACAGCCTGTAATTTAGGCTATAGCTAAATACTGTTGGAATTATTTTCAAAAACAGAAGAACTTTTGAACATTACCTTCAATAGGATTAAATAAGATTTATTTCTTTTACTACATTTATGATTTAACCAGTAGAATGACAAGCCTTAGCGTGAGATCTGGGATTCTGTTATACCGAAGTCAGACAGACCTTATGCTGGAAGATAAGATGTCATTCTCTTCTTTCTGAGTTGTTATTGAAACAATTTACTGAGCAGTGTTGTGTGGGGATTGTTTTAAGAGCAATCTTTTAAATGGAATGTTAAGCAATCACTTTTTCTTTTCTCCTTGACAAATATTAAAGAGCCTACACACATTATTTTGACCAGGTTAAATTGCAGATTTTGCTGTAAGAAACAAGTTCCTCCAGTTTGCACCGAGGGAAACTAATTTTGGGGGTTTTTTTAGGTATTACTTCAGTGTGTAACCTTCCATCTTTGCCTAGATTGTTGGAATTCTTGATTTTCCAGAGATGTAATAGAAGAGAGGCTTAACAGTAGAATTACAATTCAATTGTGCAGTATCAAGGGTGAATTCCCTGTGCGAGGCGATGGGAACCCGCTGCCGGCTGTGGAGCCGCGCTCGCTGTTCCGTGCAGGGACAGGAGGGGACGCTGCGCGCAGCCCGCAGTGCCGCCCGCGCCCGCCAGGTGGCGCTGGCGCAGCGCTGCCCGGCGCCGGGCCGGGCCTCGCCGGGGCAGCTCCGCAAAGGCAGCGAGCTCGGGATCGTGCCCGCCTGTAAACCTCGTGTGCGACAGCGCAGCACACACTTTTACTCTCTGTGGGCAGAAATGGAACCCTGTCTTACGAGCTCACTTATTGTAAGTTATTTTTACTGTGCGGTGTCCTTTTTTTAAAATTTTTGAATTCTTTTCTTCTGCTCCCAAGTAAAGAACTACTGAGAGAGCACAGCACCATATCACCAACATAACCTATATTAGTGCCAGTGAGGCTCACTTTGTATGTCTAGATCAGGATGTGTCAGCTGAGTTCTGCTGTGAGTTTTCTTTTTCTGCCTGGATAGAGTAAGGACACAAACAGCCCTTCCAGTATGAATGAAAGTGTTGCATAAGGGCGTCATTCCCAGGTCGTACAGAGGCAAGTGAGAGTACAAGAGTAGCATATGACTATTGTAGTCAGTAGGAAAGTCTTCCTTCATTTGGGTGAAAATAGGTTTTTATCTTTTTGATATTGAAAAACTGAGGAAAGGGAAATTAATTCTACATAAGTTGTCATTAGGCTTATAATTTGATATGTTATGATCCAAGTTTGCTATGTATTTTATAACAGAGGTTAGTGGTGTCTTACATTTCTTGAGGCGCATGGCAGTTATAGTAAGCCATCAGAAGTGTATCAGATGTTCAGGAGAAAAAATTGGGTGGGTTTTTCCTAACCCAAGGGTAAGCAAACAGGTGAACTCTACACCCACATGAAAACTGTTTTGCCTAGCAGAACCTGACACCACTGTTTGTGGCCAGCCAGGGATCTTTTGCTTGTACAGATTAATTGTCTGTATGTGTTTCCTTTGTGAATAGTTATGTTTGTTTGTGTTTTTAATGGGACTTGGAAAATTATATGATATTTTTTAATATGGCAGATGAACCCTTAGAAGTTAATTTGTAATTTATATTTTATTTTGGGGATAAAACATACACTTTAATTTCAGTGTTTCCCTCCTGGGAATCATGTCTGTTAGTGACACATCCACTACTGTCTTACAGCTGAAATACAATATAAACAGCACACCAAATCAATAACAGTAAATTTTAAATTCCACTTACATATTTGCCATAAAGCATTTGTAACCTTTAAAAAATGATCTTTTTGAAAGAGTTTGTTCCTTTTATGAGGACTGTAACTTACAGGGCTTTGTTCAATGAAATCAAGATATGTAAGGAGTTGTCTTGGAGATCTTTGCATTTCAAAAGATTCTTATGATCATGGTTTTTTTCATTAGAATGTGAAAGGGCTGTCAGCTTTGGGTTTTTGGTTTTTTAAGGTGTGAAAGAATACTGTAGTGCTTTATTTTGACATTATTATGACTGCTTCTAGGATATTTCTTTGCTATTCTACGCTGTATGTGCCTGGAGTTCACAGATTATGCTGATAATTTGTTAAAGTTCAAAAATAACTAAGAAAATAATGTTAGTCTTGCAGTGTCAAAGACCTCAATCTTGCTTCTCATTTTCTTGGAAGTATGTAAAGAGTATACATTGGGTCAAACAGGAGTTAATCAGTTTGAACTAGAACATCTGTTTGGGAGGCTCTTTGTAGGTTTTACTATATGATGATAAGATGGTAAAAATGCAGAACTTAACTTGAAGATCTAATTTTCTAATCTAAGTTGTGATTTCTGAAAAGCTACAGTTTTCCTCATGATGATATGAGGGAGGGATTTATTTTTATTATTTTGTTGGTTGCCTTTTTTAAAAATGTTTTTAAAATATGATTTTTGATTTATTATTTTTGGTTTGGAAATGTTATCCATAATAGAAAAAAAAAGTATTAAAGTATTGGCTAGGTATATAGTACTGTCTATTGTGAATGAGGTTTTTGTTGTTAAAACAAAGCTGAGTTTCTTTCAGGCTGTCTTCTATTCTGCCTTCACAAAACAAAAAAAAAAGTGAAAAAAGGAAAAATTTTTCTTCTTGCTAATTCTGAACTTAAGGAGGCTTGTACTTATATATCTGTTATATTCTAATGTTTAAACTTATTATGACTTCTAATTATGAGCCCCCTCTTCTAGACATGTTGTATGACATCATGAAAGCTGTTCTTAAGAGACCAAATGTGAGTACATTGTGCAGAGTGTGAGGATAACAGGCATTAGTGTTTTGTTTGAAAAAGAATTTTAAAAAATGTATTAGGAACCTAATCGATTGTCTATGAAATCCATTCCTCATCAAAGCAAGAAGAAACCCTTTTGTTTGCTGATAATTAAAGTCTGATTGGTACCTTTTTTTTTAAGTCAGTGGGATTTCTTTGGTTATATAAGTATTGAATTGTGAGTATTTTTAATTTCGTGTAACTTGAATAGCAATTTAACACTGTCCTTATGAGCACCCCTTCGTATATTTTAATAGTAAGATGGACGTGTTAGGCCCACCACTGAGAACTGGAAGAAATGTGCAAAGGTTTTATGACACTGATACAAAAACAGACAGTATCGTCAAAAGGCCAAATGAGTTGTTGCCTGTAAAGAAGTAAGTATTACAAATCAGTGTGGTTTATTTACTTCGCAAAGATGTTTCTCCTAAGCAGAAAAGTGTGCCCTTGATGAACATCAGCTGCCCAGTATGTCTTCAATATAAATGCTGTGGGAAAAGAATAGATGATATAATTAGTATCAGTGTGAGGAAAACAGCTTCATAGGACAGGGAAGATGAAGGTTTTCCTCAGATTTTATTTCTTCTGTCAGTGCTTGACTACAGATTAAAAGTAACGAACTTGTTCCTTTCTAAACCCAAGATAAAAGTGATTTGCATGATGCAAAAACTGGAGTAATCATTTAAGCCTGATAACTGTACTCTTTTTTGACAAAGTAATTTTATTCTCTTAAGGTCAGATATTTCTCTAACTCCAACATCTGTAAGGTATCTGTGATGGTCCAAAAAATGAGGAAGGCAGACTTTGTAATGAAAGGTAAAATCTTTGGTTAAGTCCAAAGATTTCTGGATATTCAGAAATCTTTATAACATCTAAGTTTGGAAGGAAGGTTATTCCAATTATTCTAATCTTTTAAAAAGGAAATAGATACTAAATTGTAGTTAAGACTTCAAGGTATTTTGGAGGATGCCAAAATCAGATGGGCTGCTTTTTCATATTGCTAAAGAGAAATAAGTAATGCATTATGTGGCACATACGTGGAATGTAATGCTTTGCATAGTAGAAATGTGTCTGAATCTCTTAATGCTGTAACCAAAGCTGTAGTATCTTTGAGACAGGGACAGAATATTTGACTTTGGTTTTTATTTGAAGAAGCAAAAGCAATGAAAGGAATGGGAGCTCTTTTTAGACAAACAGAATTTCTTTATGTTTTTATTTGCTCCTTTCCATGTTTGGCTGCAGTTATAAATCCTGTGAACCATAAAAATTAGCTCAGTTCTTAATTTTGTAATACATTATTAAGATGTTGAAAATTCAGCTTAACGAGTTACTGCAATTTCTTAAAATAGTCCCTGTCAACAGAGCAGTGATTTGATTTTTCTTCTCAAGAGAAATTTTTTAAAAATACAGGTACTTTTTCTGCTCTTCATGCCATCCCTCTTGTTCTTACTGAAGTATCTGCTGAGTTCAAGAATTAAGTCTTCCTTACTTGCAGTAGGTTATTCAGTATGTTGCATGCCAACAGCATTCAGCAAGTGTGAATAGTTCCTAACCATTCTTAGTGTGGATGGTTGCAGTTTATGGCAAAGGTTTCTGGACTTTGGTACACATGCTACTAGTTAGCAGAAAGTTATTTATAACTTTGCACCGAACTCTGTTACTATGTGCAAATAGCTGTTGACAGTGACATCTGTCAAGAATATCTGGCAGCACTCTGCCTAAGAAGCAAGCTTTATATATCAGTATTTTATGATAGAATTCAACTAAATCATGAATGGATGCATAGAAAAAGACAAGTTTCTTTTACAAATTACTTTCAGACTTTTATTTTGCAAACAGTGGTAATTTGCTAGATGTACAACACGAGCTGCTTTAGAAAGGGAAATCACTTTCAATCTTACTTCTTTTAAAATAGAGAGTGGGTAATAAATTTCTTTAAAGTATGTCTGGATTTTAAGAGTTCCAGCTAGTATTGGTACACAGCCTCATCTGCTATCAGGGTCTATTCATACTTCATGTGATACAATGTAGAGCAGGGTTTTATATAGCTTTTCAAAAAGAAAACACAAAATCCAACCAAACAGGAAAAACAGCAGAAGTGGACAAGTAGATAGAGAAGGCAGAGATGGGGCAGATCAGGAGAAACCAAGCTGTAGTGGCACAAGTTGAAATAAGCAAAAATACCTGACTTTGTTGGAAGACATCTGTCTCTATAGATCAGATTGCTACTTAAGGATGCGATTTCAAGATTTGTCATCAAATATACATGGAACCTGATGCTAATTGTGTGTCTAGATTTGGGCTGAATAAAGCTGTAGACAGTGGCAGCCTACTCCTTGTGTTGATTTACTCATCAAAAATGTCAGAAATCACAGAATGGGTAAGGTTGGAAGGAAAGTTTCTAGTCTGAAAATATATCTGAGGTTTCTTCTATATTTTTAGAAAACTAGTTGTGGAAAAAGACTACAGAAATTATGCAGAAAGCTGTGTTTAAACGTCTTGGAATGAAGATGTCCTGTTAAACCTTTAATGAGTCATGTTTTATCTATTCATGAGACTTTGCCTCCTTTGATACAGGGTGGACTGTGCACTTTGAATGTGGCTTTTCAGTATGACAGTTTCCTCCCCTCCCCAGCTCCCCAGTGGCCTGAATGCTGTATTAAGACACTGATTTCTCTGAAATTTCTTCAGTATAAACCTAGTAGTAAAGCACCATGTGAATTTTCAGAGAACCTAGTGGGACGAGGGTGTGTGATACAGTTGAAATACAGGAAAGAATAGTGGGCTGGTTTTCACATCAATTTATATCAATATCTAAGACTCCTAACATGGTGTTCAAAACTGATTCAAAGTACCCTCTGAAGAGACTTCAATTTAAGAAATTAATGCTGTTAGTTTTGAAAAAGTAGTATGTTAGTCTCAAGGTGAAAATCCAGAGAAAACTGAGTCAGTAATAATTTAGAAAAAAAATTTTTAATTACTTGGAGCTGTCTAAACAGGAATTGAGACACAATTCTGTTCTTAGCTTCATTGCCTGATCATCCCTGATACATGATAATCCCATAATGTTTCTATGTGTGCAGCTGAATTTTTCTTTATATGCTTTTCTGTCTTCCATAAGAGGTTAAGTAACAGTCCAGTGTGTTCTTTCTACTGCAGAGCTCTAATGAGTTTTATGCAATTATAAGCAAATGTCTCTCTTCATTGTGTCATGAGATGGGGAAAACAGCACCAAGATGAGTATTTAGCATCAGTAGCTGTGTAATTTAGGTTACATTTAGAACTTTTATTCTGGAATTCTGTTACTTCTGAAAGGCTGACAACTTCCAATAACTTTTAGTTCTGATATAACTGATGTAGTGCTTTTCAGTCTGCGCAGTATTTTATTTTTTTCAATTAAGTCCATCTTTAGAATCTTCTTGCTAAATAAGGGAGCAGACAGGAAAACTAATGGAGAAGGTTAGTGTTCTGGCCAGTGAGCCATAATCTTTGATCATTCCACTCTACCTGTTCCAAGTAGAAGCCATTCTTTTTAAACTTGAATACTTTAGTTAGATATAATTTCACTTTGTTTACTCGTAGGTTTAGTTGCTGATTTCCACCTTTGTGCTTAATTATTTGATCACTTTTCCACTGGTTGAAGTGATAGAAGGAGCTGAAAAGCCATCTTTATTCCATGTTCATGATATGAAGGGAGAAAGGTTTCATGCAGCATGTCTATGATTCAGGAGTTACTACATGTTCCTCAGTTGTGTCAGTGTTGCACTTGAAGTTACTGGAGTTGAATACATTTCCTTATATGTGGTTGTAAACCAAACCAAGACCAGATAGTTTATAATTCTGAAAGGAGCAGTCAGGTTTATCTGAAGGGAACGAATGGTCTCTTGGTGACTAATTTTTTTAATGAAGTCTTGTTTTAATTTTTTTAATGTCCTTGAGCAAGTCCCAACTTAAATTTAATTTATGCATTGGTGCTCAAGAATGAGAACAGAAAAACTTGGTCATGCACAAGATGTCATGTCATAGCCTGAAGACTTGCCAAAGAAGAAGAAATCCCAGTGAATGGTAATTCTTTTGAGCAATGATGAAAACTTCTGTCCTTGATCACTAGTGATAAAATGATCCCACTTCCAATTTATTTTTCTTAGTGCTACACAGATTTTTCAGGGCATTCTCATGTTTCTCTACTCATCAAAGCCAGCAGCAAGATGTTCTCAATAGTAACTGGCTACTCATAATACTCATGAGTCCTGAGGGAAGCAGTTTTCATATCTGTGTGGTCATACTGTTGATGCCAACTTTAGGAATGCTGTGACAGTTTAGAAAGTATTGAGGCCCTAATGCCCACCTGGATACACTTTCTTTCTTCTCCTTCTATCTATATTCATAAATATAATTATGCTTTGAAGAAAAACGGTTTACAGCATTATCTAAGAAGAAAAAGGTCTTGTTGACTCACTTCATATTGGTCACAAAGTATTGAAAATATGGTGTCCATTCTACACATTTTAAATTATTTAAACCTACAGTCATCTGCTCTCTATTTTTCTAAAAGACCTGCCAGTCCTGAAAAGTGACTTGTAATTTGTCAAGGTAGACATTAGAATGTACTGAGCAACCAATAACGCAGGGTCTACCTGTTAGGAAGTGAGAGACATAAACAGGAAGGGACTTGCTGCTTCATTTAACTTGTCATTGTAAGATTCAAGTCATAACAGTTCAAACCATGCAGGTTCATGCCAAAGCTCCTCTGTCTGCTTTTGGTAGGAAATGAGTTATTTTTCATACAGTTAACTAATGTGTAGATCGATGCACTTTTTTATATATATATATATATAAAATTGGAAAATGCATATTCTTGTATGTATTTCTTTGTGTGTGTATAAATCATCACATATTTCTTCTGTTTCAGAGGCGCAACAAAAACCCGGACATCAACCCCTCCTAGTGTGGCAAGAGCCATGAGCACAGGTGCTTTAACAAACAGAAGGAAAACTAGCAATTCAGACATTTACTTAAGGTAGCTTTTAACTTCATGGATTTTGTCATCAACAGAGCCTTCATTAAAGGGGATTACTTACTACAAAAGAAGTTGGGGAATGTATTATTCTCTGCAGTTAATAGACTTTAGCTTGTTTAAGGTGCTCAATATATTTTGCATGTGTATCATCTGACAGCACACCTTTGTCATCACCTGTCTCAGATGTGCACAGAAGACCCTATTAAAAATGTCAAAAACCACTTGGGAGCTGCTGAAAAAAATAAGTAAATATTCGGTAGAAGCTGAATGAAATCTGCATGCCAAGCACACAAATTGTCTTGCCCTTTTAAAGGGTAGGATGAAGACTGTATTGCTGGTTTAGCCTGTCTTTTTTTGACAAGCTAAGTTTTAAATTTTCAAATGCTCCAGTTAATCTAAGTAGTCAATTTGATCCTGCTCCTAGAACTTTGGTGTTCTTTGTTTTCTTGCAGGGAAGGTGGGTATCTGAAGATATGTATGGGAGACTAGTTAGCGTTGTATATAAGATTATACCACTGTAAATAGGAAGTGCAGGCATGAAAATGACAGTAACAATAACTGTATTCATTGCGAGGATTAGACTAATTTTACACCAAGTTATACTGAACTGACTTACAGAGAATATTCTTCATCTGGGAATTTTCAGGTCTGATGGCAAAACTGTGTCTGACAGTGGAGACTGCCCATCCTCAGTCAATGGAGGAAGTGCAAAAAGCAGCGAAGGAATTTCACCTGTACAGTTATCCAAGTTCTGCCATGAATGTGGAACAAAGTATCCAGTGGAATGGGCAAAGTTCTGCTGTGAGTGTGGAATTCGAAGAATGGTTGTGTGAACACATTCTTAAAAGCAGAAAGAAATCAAGAAGTTGGAACATCTGCTATGTACTGTTGCATGGAAAGCTTGAGCACTCCATCCAGTTAGATTCCATGCTGCAAAAGTCGAAACATCATTTTGTAATTTTCTGAGTGCAATCTTCTGGTTACGCAGTTATTTATAAACAAATATATATACTGTATATAAAAATAGCAGCTACCTAAAATGGTGCCATTCAAGGAAATACTCTTTACTGTTTGTTGAAAATATTTAAAGTTAAGGTAAAAATGCGTTAAGTAATCTAGGTAGCAGAAGTGATTCAGTGTTATTTTTTTTGTAAATCCTACTAGACAAAGGATTTTTAAAATCACTTACATAGGGTAATACTTACCTATAGGGAACTAGCCATGAACAATTTGGGCTTCAAAAGTTTCTCTGTGGAAGCATTTCCTTCATCTGTGACAGTAACTTAGATGCTGTGTTCTAAGTGAAAACAACATGAGCAACTTCTTATAAATTCCTAGATAAAAGTGTAAAAAGTCCCAATCTTTAAAATCTTTAACAGTAATATGCTAATTGGACTTTCCAGTTGCTTCGTAGAATTTTTTAAAGAATCAAAATGAAAAGATTACCTGAGAATTCTCTTTGCATGTAAGAAGAAAGGCAGAATTTTCTTTTTGAGGCTTTCCATGTTCCGTTTTTCGGTAAGAATGTGTTAATATTTTTATGTATATATAAGGACAAATATGGTATTAATTTTATTATGATTCATTTTATTAAGTTCCTTTTGTTTCAAAATACTTTTCTTCCCCTTCCTGTGCTCTACCATATCTAAAAGTGGTCTGCTTTGTCTTTGTCCTATTTCCAAAGGTCCTGCTCATTTTTTTTTCTCTTCCCTCATTTCCTCAAGGAAAGTTGAAGTCTATGCTTATCCTATCTAAATGTTGAACTCTTATTTTGAAAACTGCCTTCTTTGATGTATCCAATACCAAAAAAAAAAAAAAAGTTCTATAAAAATGAATGCTATTAGAGCAGTAGAACTTGATGTAAGTAATGAGTCTTTTTTATTCTTGTTCCTGTGAAAATAGCACAGCTTACACATGTGAATGCATAGGGGAGTAACTGTGCTTCACTCGGTTATGTGTCAATACCTGATTTTTTTGTTTCGTTTTGCTTTGTTTTTTGGGTTTTTTTTTTGCAATTTTGTGTATTCCTGATCTCAAAACAGCAGTCTTCAAGTTAGTAATAGACTTCACATTAATCCCTTGGTAAGAAGGGAGAGACTCAAAGTTGTTGGGTTTTTTACTAATTACACAGTAAATTAGTAAATTACCCATTTACTAATAAAACCATTCACAAGCCAAATCACTTAACTTCTATCTTAATGTAGTAATTTATTTTGTGAAGTTTTGCTTTGAAGTACTTGCACCATCTTCATTATGTGTGACAGAACAATCTGAAACAACTTAACTGTGCCTTTCCCACAGCAAATACATTCTTCGTCAGAAACTGGTACTTTCAGCTCACAAACACCATTAGTTTCAATTCATTTAATTTATTTCTAACTTACACAAAACATAATGTAGTGTTCTATTATAGTATTATGGTCATTGCTTGCATTCTCAAAAATTGTCATTATCAGTGGAGCCAGTTTGGAAGAAAGCATGATTGAAGAAAAGAATCATCAAAGCAGATACCAGTCTAAGAGAATGAGAGATTTAAGAGACTTGATGTAGTTATGTTGCAGGCCACAAGCTATTGATGTTTTAAATTTAGTTCACTGAGTGTCTTGCACTTTTTATACTTTTTTTTTTTTTTTTTTTTTTTTTTTTTAATTATCCTTCATTCAGTGTAGCCTTTTTATTATTGGTGTAAGCTGGGTACTGAGCATGATAGGATGGATGACTGGTAATGATAGTTAGAACTGACAAATCCTAGCCAGTTAATTTTCTAGGAGTTTAGATTCTAGGATCCATATTATGGCACATTCATGTCTGTATCTGGAAAAACTGGAATTCTGCGTTCTTTCCATAGATAAGCTTGGTTTGGAAAATTTGCCCTGGACTTGGGCAATGGAAGTCTGCAGACTGAACTATTGTGAGCTGAGAGTCCATCAGCAAAGATACTGGTCCAGAATAAGTTTGATCAGATAGTGAATCTACTCTGACCAGATGAATTTGCAGTTGTTTCTGCTGGAAAATGCATTTTACCATTTATTAAAAATGCTTTCTACAAAGGGAATGTTTAGTATGGCACTAAATACCTTTCACATTTTCCAGGATTACTCTAACTAGGAAAAAACATGACTGTTTCTCCTTTGAATTGTAGGTGGCAGATTTCCTAGTTTCAAATCAGTCCTCATACAGTTACTATATTTTCTGCTTTGTGAGCTGGTTGTGAGATTCTTTGCTTTCAGTGCAGCACTTAGTAAATTACTTGAGTAGTACATCATTTGCTTCAGTTACACTTATGTGATTTATCATGAGGATTAGATAGGGAATTAAACTGAACGGAAAGAAAGGTTTTTGAAACTGATCTTTTAATTTGGCCCTACAAAGAAGGTTTATGAAACATAACTGACCATTGATAGTAACACTGGATAATATGTGTGTATTGTAATCTACAGTAAATATAAGCAGACAATGAAATTCTTTTTGACTGTGTGGTTTGTTGCTGTGTGGTAAGACTTATGAGAGGCCCAGTATGATTTTCTTTATCAACTAGTTTTGTTACTGAATGGCGTAGGTTTCTGAAGTCTGTGATGTTACAGACCCTAGCCTGTATTACTCAAGGTATCAGCACAGATTACAGAATTGTAATTCCATCTCAATGGATGTTTGTACAAAACAGTGGATTGGTTTTCATAATGTCCCTGCAGAACTGAATATGGGAAACAAATTTGTTATATTTAAAGAAAAGAAAATTCAGGGAGTTGAACTGAATTTTCAATCTTTAGTGTATTCCATGTGTCAGGAAGTTCCCAAATTTAATTTATTGGTGATCTGCATCCTTGCCCTAGTCTTCTCGACACCGTTAATGCCTTGGTTTTCATGGGAGGAAACTGTCTGTTCATAGTGAAGTTTAATGATGCAATCGTCATGATCCTATACCAATGTATAACGCTATGATGGATTTACTGTCAAAGATAAAGTTCCTTTTAAAGAAACAAAGAAGAGGCTGGCTTTTATGTTTGGCCTGAGGGAGTTTGCATTCCCATTCTACTTTTGTGATTTTTCTGTTATACAAAGGACCTCTCTGTGCCAGGAAGCAGTGCAGGATCATTTGAACTATGCTTCTAGAAGTACAATGGAGTTACAAGAAATGCTACCTTCAACAGTAAAAACAACATAGCATAAAGCTTAATCTCTATATGATGTACTTTACACAGGTTTATATTTATGCATGATGCTGATGCCCTAGGTAGCTTCTGAACTGGAATCTCTAAATATGCAGCAATCAAAATATGTGTTTATATCGATAATTAGTCTTACACACCACTGCAGGGACGTGCGCATGGGATGTGCTTCACCCCCATTTCAGGTTGTAACTATGAAATGAACATATAGGCTGAATTTTTCATGTTTGCCAAAGTGATAGTAAGAGCCCATGAGCTCTGGATTCCCACTCTGGAGGGAGTGGGAAAGCTCCACCTGAGAGTTCCCTGGCCAGGAGGGCGGCAGGTGGGAGCTCTCCATGGTGCTCCGGCGCTGAGCCCCTCCTGCGGTGCTGGGGCAGCAGCTGCTCCAGTGCAGCCACGGGTCCTGCGCCTGCACAGGATGGGAACTCCAGATTGTGTGGTAACATCTGACCAGTCTTCATGCATCATGGAAGCTCTCTGTCATCTGCAAGGGACTAGCTCCTAATTCATCATCACAGCTGAGAGCTGGTGCCTGAAATGCAGGGGAGAGCGTTTCCATGATGCCTGCTTACCAAGTGAGGAGAAGGAGGTATGACTGCAGTACTTTAAATAAATAAGGTATGTGCACACTGATGTAGACTATGCAATTAGTCTGCATATAAAATTAAATGGTATTGTCTGTGTATTACAAAGGTCACAAGAAGGGCTAGTTTCCGTCACATAGACTGTATATCTGCAAAGAACAAACCTGTTATGAGTGTTTTTAAACTTGGCTGAAAAATTCGTGTTTAGTAAGAGCACTTTTTTCAATTTTATTTCTGTCCAGTTTCACTAAGCTATGAATAGTTACATGGATTGTATGCGAAGGTAGAATTTTCATCTTTGGTAAAATTTGTTTTAGTGACTCTGGTGAAAATAGTTTTATTGCCTTTCAGTACAGCTTATTCCAACTTGTGATTGTTTTGCTGCTGGTTGGTTGGTTTTTTTCCAACTCGCTAAGTAAGGTTTGAGTGATCTAATTGTGTTGTTGGAAGAAGTGTTAGGTAAAGACACCATTAGCTGAATTCAGTAGTTACTTGGTTGATGTTTTTGTTCCAGTATTGACAGTATAAGATCACTCTTGCATACTAGTTCATTTTTTGTTTTGTTTTGGGTTTGGTTTTTTGGTGTTATGTCATTCTAGAATAGTACACATTTCTGGAGGATCCTATTTAGTCCCATTCCACTTCATCTTGCCAGAAAACAGCTTCTTCATATTTTCTCTTAATTAGTGTTTGTTCTTTACAAAAATAATCAGTAGGCAGATTATATTTCCCCAAATTGAACATTTGAGTTAGCAACTCAAATGTTCAAATTTGAACAGTTTATTATAGCTGAATATTGAACCCACGTTCTCAACAGAAGTGCATGGTTTACCATACTGCTATATTTTTATTTGGCTTTCTGGCAGAACCATGAATGGATTTGGGTGGGATCTGTAAAGTGCTGAGTACATTACAACTGTTACAAAACCTACTTTATATGATTGCTCTAACTCTTGGTGTTCATCCTTCACATGACATTTCTTATGTTTCTCTTCATAAGTTTATTTATTGATGTTCCATGTTTTTAAATGGCATGTTCATTCATGTGTTGGAGGTGATTCATTTTTTCAGCATTGCATTTATTATGTTTGCCTTGCCCCTCCGTACATGGAATTTTTGCTTGTGACCATCCAGTGAGGTTTTTTTGCCAGAATTCCTGGGTTTGTTTGCCTCTTATTTTGTATATTATGTTTATTTTAAAGTGTCAGTTCTGTTTTAATTAATAAATGTAAGTCACCACCTAATGCTAATTTGCCACTTGTTAACAATAAAGCAAATATGCCAATAAAACTTCTTGTGCAAATTTTTGTAGTCAAATGTGAAATTATCTTATATAACGTAGCATACAGGTAAGTAATAATTTCAGCCTTATGAATATTGTGATGTCTGATCTCAGGTACACAACAAATAGGGTTTTTAAATTGAGTGAGATGAGATTTGGATTGCTAAGTCACCTTGAAAAATATACCAGATATTTAAATCAGTGTGATCTGTTTATATAAAGTTAACTCTGTATCTCCTCTGTTTCCCCAACCATACTGAGAATTATTTATATAGAGCACATGGCTGTGACATCTGTAGTATTTCATTCTTTTTTTTACTTTTTTCCTTAATAATAAACTATAATGGATAGTGAACTTGATCTGGGTTTGTTCTCCTTCATGACATTAGAGCACTGTTTTGTTGATGAAATTATTAAGAAAAGCAGAAGTTTATATTTTTCTTCAGAAGTTCATTTATGTGAGCAGAAATTACAGTAAGGGTTTGGATTGCTGATTTTTTTTTGGCTAAATATGAATGAATAGACATCAGTTCCACTTTTAATTCCTTTTTTTAGGGGAAACTTCCATTGACTGAACTCTTTAGTTTACTTGGAGAGATACAAATTTGGAGGGTAGACTATTCAGTGGAAAAGGAATTGACTGGATGGATGCAGCCAGAACATTGTGGTCAGTGTCTGTATGTCCAGTTGGAGGCTGGTAATGAGTGCTGTCCCTCAGGACTCTTGTTTTGGTGCTCTTTCAGTATCTTCATCAGTGATACAGTGAGATTGATTTTACCCTGAGCTGAGCAGTGCAGCTGACACACCAGAAGGACAGGCTGCCATCCAAAGGGACTGGACTGCCATGACTTCTCAAATATGATGGATAGTGACTTAGACACTTCCTCTGCCAGTTCCCTCAGAACCCATGGATGTATTGCATCAGGTCCCATGGACTTCTGCACCTCCAGGTTTCTTAGATGGCCTCAAACCTGAACCTCTTGCAGCAACAGTGTGAAAATTCATTTAATTTGAATACCTAGTTTTTTATCCTGGACACCTGCCCATAAATTCCATGTACTTCTAAATCTTGGTCTTGACCTACTCATTTCTTTTCTATTGCCAAATAAATAAATAAATGTGTAAGTGAAAGTGGCAGGGAGGTAAGCATGATGGCGATAATACCATGCATGGTTTTCATCCCTTTGCCAATTCCTGAAAAGCACTTTAGTGCCACGTTTGTAAATTCAGGAGACCAAAGGAAGTTCTCAAATGGAAAGAACAAACCAAAGAGCACAAGTCATTTCATTTAGCAGCTAGTATTTGCGTGTAAGCAGTGACTCAAGAAATTTGGCAACAAGAATCAGACAGGCAGGATATTTATTAAGAGAAGTAATCAGAAAAAATCCACAATTTCATAATCCCTCTATTTAAATTTCTGCTCTGGATCTACCCTTGGTCTTTCCCCCAGGATAGTCCAGGAATTGCTTTATTTCTCTCAAGACTTAAGTTGTGGACTGCTGCTTAAGTAACTTAAACTGACTGAACTTTCAATTTTGTAGTAGCTAATTCTCCATCTATGTATTTTTGCTTTAATTCACACTGCCCTTTCCTTGCCAAGTGGTTATTTGGAAATAAGTGTTGGCTTTTAACTGTTCCTGAATTTCCAAAAAATACCAAAACAACGGTTCTTCATTCTGAGAGACCAACTGAATCTGCAGTCTCCTGGGTCATCTTTTAAAGGGATTTCCAGTGAAGTCCTTACAATTGTGGTTATGTTCTCTTATCTGCAGTATGATACTGGGAAATGTTTCCTTTCCCTGTTCCATGAAAGATTTATGGGTTGGGGTTGGTTTCAATTTTTTAAAGTGTTTGGGGTTAAAGTTGTGATCTCTTACATAAAGAGCTAAAGAGAATATGTGAAAGTCTCAATCACAGTTTTACAAAGTTACATCTCCCGCCTCATCGTCACTATAAATAGATGGGGGATTGGAGAGCGTGTATTCCAGGAAGGCATGGCATGCTTGCTTTGCTCTTAACCTCTTCCCTCACAGATTCAGTACAGCAATCTTATTCCAGTCGAACACATAAAGCCAGTGCTGTTTACAGTCAGTTGAGCTAACAGTTCTTTGAAGCACATCCTACTGCTTTTTCATGTGTTTGTTCTGAATACCAAAACTTTTACAGAGTAGTTTTACAGAAAAATTCTTCTAGCACAGATAAAACAATTTATATTAGTTTACTTTGAACCAGGAAACAACAGGCTGGCTAAACTAAAGCTTTCCTGAAGTATTTAGTCCAAGGCAGATGGCTGGTATGGAAATGTTTACCTAAACTGGGCAGGTTACAAGCAGCTAAAAAATGGGTATTTTAAAACAGGAAATCCCCAGCTGTGCTTCGAATGATTATCTCTGAAAAACACCTCAAAAAGGAGCAATAGCAGTCAAAAAGTGAACAGCCCCATTTCATAGAAGACAAATATTTTATTACCAAAGGACTTATATCAAAGTAAGAAACTGCAAAAGAGTTATAAACAACTATAAAAATATTTATTCAAAATTAAATATGAGCACTTTATTAGTTAAATGCCAATATATTATTCTCTGACAATATTCACACATTGCAAGTCATGTTTGCCTAACATCTTAAAACGTTATATAAAATAATTGCATATGAGAAATCACAATCTGAAGCTAAGGAATTCGAGCTCCTCCTGCAGCTAACTCTGGGTTGACCAAATGCAAGACCAAAAGCATGCTGCTTCCAGTCAACTGGACAGACCTACATTCAGGCATCTCCTTTTTCTCCTTCCACAGGACTCACTGTCTTGCCTCTGCTTCAGCCAGCAGAAGCATGTTACATCTCTCAAAAATCAGTACCCTTCCTAAGTTTTTTAAAAAGCTAGCTTTTTCCTTGTTTTTTTCAAACCCAAATCAGTTAGCAGACCCATCAGACCCACACCAAAAATACTTCTGTGTTAGGAGAACACACCCAAGATAGGCTGCTGCTTTGGTAAATTGTTACTTTTGGTCCTTGATGCATTTTGCATAGATATAAAGAAACCAGCTACTTTTTCATACTCTTCTTCACCTGCAGAGTCCAAGATGTTTTTATAAATTGCAGTAGACATGTAAGTGGTTGCTTTCATATGACAGTACTATGAAGTTACTTGAAAAATCGGAAAATTCAAAGTAGTTTCCAGAGCACAAAGGTTGGACACAGACTTCTGCAGAGTTCTTTGTTTCAATTGCTGGTCTTCTCTTTCCACTTCTTGGACTTGGTTCAGCCGTTTCTGTTTCTGTCATCGCCAGGAAAGGTACAGTAACCTTCCATTCAGAATTCTGGCATAAAGTGTTCATATAAGCAAGCAAGTTTACTTGAAGAACGCATATAAAATGCATAGATACCAAGTTATGCCACTTTGAAAGAAAAGAGCAGGAATCACCTGGAAATTATTTTTTCAAATTTATTCCAGCAAGATCGAAGGCTAGATATATTTTCTTTCAGTTCACAAACTTCTTGGTTACATTTCTTTTTGGACGGTTCACTTGTCTGTGTATCTTCTATACTAAATACATATGGGCAAACCTGAAACAGAACAGATTGTGTTGTTATCTGAGAACTGCTTATTCTATTCCTGCAACCATCTTTCAAAACAAACCAATTGCCTTACAGCTGAATACTGGAGAGACCCTGTCCATGGGACTGTGAGAACATGGCTTTAACTCAGAGCAAATAAGGACATCTGAAACCAGTGTGTCCAACTGAGAACATGTACATCTTCTATCATAGTTTAAAATTTATCCTTCATTGTCTGAAGGACTGAGAAAATAAAGCCAATTAAA
This sequence comes from Picathartes gymnocephalus, assembly GCA_013390045.1. NCBI lineage: Eukaryota > Metazoa > Chordata > Aves > Passeriformes > Picathartidae > Picathartes > Picathartes gymnocephalus. Next base: position 94,175 of record WEKY01048753.1, on the reverse strand, counting down.
TTGTGTGCCAAACTTTGACTATATGTGTTGAGACTATTGGAACAAGACAGATCAGTTCCAGGGGCTGGTGCTGTGCCCTAGTGTTCAGGATCTCAGCCAGACAAAACTATTGTGGTTCTTCTTCATATTCAATCACTACTTACAATTTTTTGCTAAATTACTTTAATTGGACTTTAATAAAACAGGAATCCATGAGGTTAGGCAGGAGTTGCAAGAGTGGCACTGACTTCTATGACTTGACTGGGATACCTTTAAAGTAAGGCAAATGCTGGATTCACCAGAGGTGAAAAAGCAAAATACAGACACCAACATTACTTGGAAGATCTCGTCCCAGATTGTAAGTCTCTCCCCTTCAAGGAGAAAAAGGAAGAGTTAAATGAAGCCTTCAATCCATCTATTTAAGCATTATATCCTGTGGTGCCTATGTGGAGACTTTTTGATGTTGGTTAATATTTTTGTGTTCAATAGGTAACACTGAGCCACACTTCAAAGAATACTCTTCCTTTGCTACGGAAGTGTGTAGATCACTGCGCTACATTTGAGTGGCACATCAAAAAGATTCTGCCAAAGACTAAAAATCCAAACATTATCATACCTAATTGTTCTTGTTGAATTTGAGATACTGTGGTTAAAATAAAGACCGAAGAGATTACAGAAAAGAGAGAATCTCACCCTAATCCTTGAAACAAACCAAATTAAACATTACTCTTAGGGTTAGTGAGAAGTTACAACTCTGACTCTATACTCTAGAGAAGTTTAAATGCCTTTTTTGCATAAGTCTGGTCGTTGTCTCTCACTGGAAAATTAACTCAGTTACTTCACCACTGAACCAGATCAGGTATCTTCACCATAGACTTCCAGATGATTGTCTTAGGGCTTAATGTCTATTACAAGACAAATGCTATACAGAGCAAACTTCCTCTGGCATAGAACATGTGCAAGATAGTTGTATCTTTTAGAGGTAGATGGGACAGTCTGTGTTGGAGAGCTCTAGAAAATAAGTCAAATAGTTAAACTACTACTCACTAAAGGTGGGTACAACTCACCTTTTCTTTTTTAGGTCTTTCACATTTACACTGTAGAACTTGTAATGTCCCACATGAGACGAATGCTGCTTTCCGTCTAAAGGCTTTGCTGATTCTCAGCTTAGTAAAGAATCTGAGCATGTTGCACGCCATGCTCTGTAGTGATTCTATTTCCTGTCAAGAGAGCAAGGAAAATATGTCCTGAAAAGTTTGTGCACCATTAATTCTTTGCAATGTTTGTTTGTCTTTAAAAAGAAAAACCCAAACCTTCCATCAATTACTGTTGGTTTCTTTTGCTCTCATAGTGCAAATCTTTTTCAATAAAACACATAATTAATCTGACTTACCTGCTATCTCTTGAAGATATTTAAAGCAGCAATTTTTAGTAGTAATAATGGTAGCATAAGGATGTTAGGGAGAAATCACAGCCGTAATCAAATCAATTCATGCAGCTAGGAAAACAAATGATTTTTGCAGCCAGTCCATTTATCATGATAAAATCTGTAGCAACAGCTGACAATTGTGCTTTCTGGCATTTGAGATCTGCCCAAACTGCTATTTTAAAGCTCTCAGGTCTGAACTGAAAAGCTTAGCTAATATAATTTTCTGTAGAAAAATAAAAACAGAGGTTGGGATGTTTTAATGTTTACATCCATTGGCAAAAAAAAAGTGTTTTTTCTGTTTTGGATTCAAAATAGAGAAGAATATTCTATATTTTTTTCTTCTTCTTCTAAGAAAAAAAACCACCCACATTTCTTGGATATGGAATTGCTTAATATTTAAATGCTTAAAACATCAATTTACTTGACATATCATATGATTCCAGATTCAAAAAAAAAGAAACAAACCAAAAAAAAAACCATCCTGAAAATTGTGATTTGAGTTTTAAAAGGAAATACTACTCTATCATACTGTTTTATTCAGGGACTGGACTGTACAAAGAACTCATTTGAGTTTGTATTCTCTAAATTCTGAAAAGTTAAATTTTACCTCAGTATCATTGCAGAAAAACACTTTGATATTTTCATATTTTTTATTCTTGCAGCACCTGTCACGATTCTCTGCAGACATATTAACCTGTAAAATATCACGTATGTTTAGACATGGAAGTACTGTGCCAGTGCTCAGTCAAACTCACAATAAAAACTGTTTCCTCATGTTCAGAAGGAACCTCCTGTGTGTTGGTGTGTGCCTTTGGTCCTGTCACTGCTCACTGTTGATAAGAGCCTGGCTCTGTACTCTTTGCCCCCTCACTTGAGCTATTTTTACACATTGATGAAATCCCTCTGAGCCTTCTCCTCTCCAGGCTGAACAGTCCCAGCTCTCTCAGCCTTTCCTCACTAGACACATGCTCCAGTCCCTTGAGCACGTTCATGGCCCTTTGCTTGACTCTCTCCAGTAGCTCCATTTTTCTCTCATGCTGGGGAGCCCAGAAGTGGACACAAATCTGTTCAATTTAAATCTTCATATTCAATCGAATTGCTTTGTTCTTTGGAAATTTTGAAACATAGAGCAATGTTTAAATCTTACATTTGAATTGTAACAGTGAATTCATTGAATACAGTGTTTGTTAGTGTTTGTCTCAGCTCTAAAACAGATGGTAGCACTCACTTTGCATATGTAATAACAGAAGACGGCCTAAGCAACATCACAAGGTCTTTTGCCTGATTATAATATTTTATCAATAGTTTCTCCTCTTGTGTTGTTTTTGCTTCCACTTTCACACTTGTCATCAAGATGACAATGGAAGCCAACTCAACAGAAGCTTCGTCTTCTTCATCCTGTATCCAGATATCCCAATTAAGCCAAAGGGCTTTTAAAAAGGCAGTTCATGACAGTATTGTTTTAGATCTCTTCATTTAGCCATGCATATGAACACATTAGACAGTTAATTCTTAAAGTTCTTCTTCAGAGATTCCCTGTATTTCAGAAGTTCACCCAAGATAAACAGAACTTCATCCAGAAAGTGTTTTCAAAACCAGGAGTTTAGGGAGTCAAATATTCACTGATGAAGAAAAAAAACACAAAACAACAAAACCATATTAAAAAAAAAAAAAAAAATCACCAACATCTGGAAGCGAATGCACATCTTTTCTTGCAACACAACAGAATGAAATGTTGCTGCAGTCACACAGCACCAAAATTTATAACTATATATATATTTATATATAATCACCCTAAAAACTATGTATCTGTCACAGAATCACAGAATCACAGAAAGACTAGGTTGGAAGAGACCTCTAAGATCATCGAGTCCAACCGATGCCCCAACACCTCAATTAGACCATGGCACTGAGTGCCACATCCAATCTTTCTTTAAACACATCCAGGGATGGTGACCTGACCACCTCCCTGGGCAGATCATCCCAGTACTTTATTATTCTTTCAGTGAAAAACTTTTTTCTAATATCCAACCTAAATTTCNCACCTCTGAGTCTCCTTTTCTCCAGGCTAAACATCCCCAGCTCCCTCAGTCGTTCCTCGCAGGGCTTGTGCTCCAAGCCCCTCACCATCCTCGTTGCCCCCTCTGGACGCGCTCAAGCGTCTCAAGGTCCTTCCTGAACTGAGGGGCCCAGAACTGGGCACAGCACTCGAGGTGTGGCCTCACCAGTGCCGAGTGCAGGGGGAGAATGACCTCCCTGCTCCTGCTGCCCACACTGCTCCTGATCCAGGCCAGGATGCCCCTGGCCTTCTTGGCCACCTGGGCACACTGCTGGCTCATGTTCAGTCAGTTATCGAACCAGCACCCCCAGGTCCCTTCCTGCCTGGGTGCTCTCCAGCCACACCGTCCCCAGCCTGTAACGTTACAGGGGGTTTTTGTGGCCAAAAGGCAGGACTCGGCACTTGGACTTATTAAATTTCATCCTATTGGACTCCACCCATCCATCCAACCGTTCCAAGTCTCTCTGCAGAGCCTTCTGTCGCTTCTTTTGTAAACTGCTATGGGATTTTCCCATCCTCACTAGTTTCCTCAGATCACCTTTTGTATAATGTACAGTAACCACCTATAAAGGCAATTTCTTGGCTGTGACTAAACCAACCTAAGCGAAATCCTGACCTCAGAAAAGGCATAATGAAAATTAAATTACCTTACAGAGATCTTTATATAACTCACTATCCTGCTCTGCAGCAAACTCATAGCTCCTCCAAACATCAGGCTGAGGGACTGAAAGTTATTGACTTTGGCTCTGCAGTTGCAAGAAAGTTCCTAGAGGGCAGTTGCTATCACCCACGCAGCACTCATAATATTTGTTTTTAACTTATAGTGACAATACACTGATTTTACATAGAAGACAAATTTCTCTTAAACGGGGAAAAGTAAAGACAGAAAAATGAAGAAACTTGCCCAGTAGTTGCTTGTGTATGTCTTCTAGGAAGTAAAACTTCAGAGCTCAGTACATTCCCATTAGTTTTCACAAACAATAATTCACTGAGATTTTACTTATGTATTTATTTTGATAACTCTCTTATTTTTCACACAGTCTTCCAAAGAAAAAACACGTCTTAAAAAATCTCTGTAATATTTATTGCAACTTTTGTGGGAATGCCTCTACTAATACAACTGTGTTAAGTATTCTCCCATGGAAGTGTTCTTGAGAGATGAATTTAATTGCTAAAAATTCACAAGGAGGAGTTGGAAGGTAAATTTTGGGCATGGATTGGTAAATTTACAAAACTATTTTGCAAAGCTGTAACAAATGTAGCTGATAAACCCATAATGGAGGAGATTTACACATAAGAATGTTAAGTTTTTCTCTGCTGCCATCTAGAAAAGATCATTTTTATTGACTAAACAAGATATATTAATAGGTACAAAGAAACCTATTAAGATACAAAGAAACTTTTAGTGTCCTGTGAATTTTGTGCCTCTGTCCATTTGTCTTCAATGGACAACACAAAATTTCAGTCAAGAATTCTCTAATTAGTAGAACAAATTACAGGTTGTGTAATGCTTTCTTCTCTTGATAAAAACATACAAACAGAGGTAGTAATGAAATTACTTTAGAAAAGAGTACTTTTTAATGAAATATATGACTTATGGCTAAATGGTACATGTGTCTAACTACATGATGCACAGGCACAAAAAAACCTGTATCACAGTACTTGTACATGCAAATAGGCACTATCCAGATTTCAGAGATTTTAAAGAGACTGAATTGTTTCACCCCCTCAAATAAAACCACCATTCCAGCATAATGTGTGACTTTAAATTGGTCTTTTATCATGTTTTAACATTAGAGCTTTTATTATTAATTGTTAGCATCTAAAAATAATCAACATTTATTGGAAGCCCAAGAGCTACTACCTACCAGCTCATTGATGTCGTGACTTAGTATATTCTCATACTTCACACGGATTTCAGTTGTTTTATTTCCCATTGCACAACTAGATGAATTCACTGGAGACAGAACAAGGAGCAGTGGCAGAACTGGTAAGGTAGATCTAAAAAAGGCTGGATTACAAGAAGAACAGTTAGGTGCATATTAATGCCACAGAGTGTGTGCTGTATTAACAAATACATTCTGTTAAAATAGTTTCAAAGGGATCTTTGTACAACCAAATGACTTGTGCCTTGCTAGAGGGAAGGATGCAGCCCCAGACTAAGACACGCTTTTGGTGTCTAAACTCCCTCATACTCAGAGATAATTCAGACAGTGTGGATAAGAGCCTACAACTATTGAGCTGACCAGCTACTTGGTGACTGCTTGGGCTGAATTCATCTCCAGAGTTCACTGCAAGCACTGAATTTTATTGGACCATAACCACATTGGATATATGTAGAGGAGTGTTTTAATCATATATGTTTAAACATTTAAGTGTCTTGGCCTGCAGCTGAATCTCATCTTGATTGTCCACTTTTCCTTTGATTCTACAAATCCCCATGAACACATCTTTACAACAAAAGTGTATTTAAACACATTTTCAGGCTGACCAAATGTACCAATCCATGACCATAACATGAGATAAAGCAGCAACACAACCTTCTCTGCAAGATTTTTGCAATCTTTTGGAGCAAACTTCACTGCCCCTCACTTTGTTTCTCCCTTTAGTGGACCGCCTTGCTTTGCTCTGGCCCCTGGTCTTTTGTCCTTGCATGACATCCAGGAAAATACGAGTTCTATGAGGATGGGCAGAGAGAACAGACTGAAACATCAAAAGAGCCTGAAGGAACTGACAGAATGCTGCAGGTGACTCACCTGGTAACTGGGAATGAAGGAGACCAAGTACATGGTAATACACGACTAGGAATAAGTGGACTCTGGGCTATCGCTAGTCTGGCTAAGATGATGCTTAAATGGAAAGTTTGAGAAAAAAAAGAAAAAAAAGCACCACCACCACCACCACCAACAAAAAACCCAACAAAACAAAGCTAGAAATATATGTTGGAGGACTAGCAAATATCACAGCAAGTTCCTGGAGGAGTATGCAGTGTTTCTGCCCATCTCCACTACTGAGCAAGAACAACAACTGCCTACAGTGTAGCTGTGGGAGAGCAGCCAGGAAAAGAAGAAGGGATGCCCTGGCCCCAGCTGCTGCTTTCTTTCCTCTCCTGCAAGGATGAGCTGTTGGGTACAGCCAGTCCAGCACTCAAGAGATGGGCACCTCTGGACTTGGGCATCACTTGTAAATCACAGCATCAGAGAAGAATTTTGAACAACTAAGAAGAAAGCAATAAAACTTGACCGTAATTTTTATTGACCCACCTAACTTCTGCAAGGCAAGAGCCACAGTCACACCACGTGCTCACTGCCATTAAAAGAAACAGAGTCCCTCTAGAGCCCATCCCAGCCATCTCCCACCACACACTGCAGATCAATCTTCAAAGAGAAATGCATGCTTTTCCTGACTAGCGAAGCCTTCTCTTCCTGATAGATTGCTTGTGAAGATGCTGTGATATATACCTCTATCCTAGAAACAGGACTGGAAAAATTTTACCTGTACAAGCTAAATCACAGAATTCTTGTGGCAAGCTGCCTAACAAATTTAAATGGGAAATATGATGGGCTGAATTTCCAACCTTTTCATATACTGATCAACCGAGGTCCACTAATGTGTAAAAACATCTAGCCTGATGAGCTAAGTGGATCTTAAATGGGTCCTACATGTAGTAAATTGAAAAACTCTGCAAGGTAACTCCATTATGATCTTCAAGCTCCAGGTGGACACATCTGACTTTCACAGAGCTTTATCTTTGTAAATCTCCATGCTAACTATACCTCTGTTAAATGATTTATCAGTTTGAAAGACTAAGATTTAATATTTTTAAAGACATTTACAACAAACATTCAAGAACTCAGTTACAGAGCAACATTTTTCCAATCTCCCATTGCACCTCTCAATTCCAGTGCAAAAGATGAACTGTGATGCTTGTTTGCAAATAGGGTACAAACAACTTGGATATCCTGCTTCACAAACATACTTGAAGGGACAAAAATAGCAATCCTCTAAATTAAAACAACCTAACTGACTCCATCACTTTAAACTTGGTTTGTCTGGCAATGAGCGGAGGTAAGAGGTGAAACATGCAGTCACTTTTGTCATTTTTACTTTTTCTGTATTGTACAGGTTGCCAATCTTTTCTAAATGAGGAAATTACAGAGTAAAAGCAGGTCACGAGTTGCACACTCATGAAGTCCCTTGAGACACTGCAGGATGGTAACCAAATCTTTTCAGACATTCCTAAATGAGTCCTCTGGAAAAAACATTAGACAACTGTCAAAAAATTCTAGGAGGTGTAGACCGAAAATTGAAAGGGATTTTCTTAAAGTTAGGCAACTTCAAAAGAATGGGAGTTTATGCCACTCCATATGACCAGCAATTCAAAAGAAAAAGAGCATGTATTACTGGTAATAACCCATCTTTTCAGTAAACTCACAGAAACTCCTAAGTCATATCTGGAGAGCCCCGAAACTACTCCTAGAAAAGACAAGAAGACCTAGTATTCCCGTATTTCCACATATTAAAAAAACAAAACAAAACAAAACAAAAAACCAAAACCAAAAAACCAAAACAAAACAAAAAAACCCACCAACCTCTTGGCTTGCTAATGTTAAAAAACCCCCTGTGCATACAGCCCGAGGCACGTCCTCGGCCGCACCCAGAGGGATTCTTGCAGCAGCCCCGGTGCTCCACAACCCACCCCCATCTCGGCACGCGGCATCTCTGCCCCCTTCCCCGCTCCGCAGCCCGCAATCCCCGCGGGGAGCGGGTCACTCCCTCCGTCCCGCGGCACCCGTGCGGAGGGGCGGGCGGGCAAGCGCTCCCGCCCGGGGGCGAGGCACCCCCGGGGCTGCGCCGCACCTGATCCGGGGGCACCCGCGGGGCAGCAGGTGCCCACGGGAGGCAGGTGCCCGAGGGAAGGCAGATGCCCACTGGAGACAGGTGCCCACGGGAAGGCAGGTGCCACGGGCGGTGGGAGCAGCGCGGACCGGCGCGGAGCAATGCCTCCCGCAGCTCCCCCGCCCCGCGCTGTTCCGCTGCCTCTGCCACTCCCGAGCTGCCCTTCCCGGCAGCAGGCGTGATGGGAACCGGTCTCTTTTACTTTCATTCCACGGAGAAAGAGAAAAAAAAAGCAAAACTGGGAATTTCCCCGGCCGTCACCACGGGTTTAAAAGGCAGCGGGCAGCACCGCGCCGGCAGAGCAGGCACGACGGCGGGGCCGACGGCTCGGAGACAGCGGAGCAGGTGAGGAGCCAGCGCGGGCGGGGGTGCGGAGCAGCGCGGCGGAGCCCAGCCCAGCCCGGGGGCAGGTGAAGCGGGGCGCCTTCTGCGGAGTGGTGCGGTGCGGGGCGCGCTCCTTACCATGGAACATGGTCCGTGGGCAGGCTGTCGGGGAGCTGCGCCGACGGGTCCGCGGTCATGGTGGCGGCGCAGCCTCGCCCATAACGCCCGCGGAGCGCCGCGCAGGGGCCGAGAGGGGCCGCGGCGGGGCCGGGCTCAGCAGCCCC
>WEKY01048753.1:49523-80276 GCA_013390045.1 Picathartes gymnocephalus | reverse complement strand
TTTTTTTTTTTTTTTAAGAGAACTGGAAATCTTCCTCCTGGTTTTAAAGGCATACAGAAAATCATCCTGAAAAGTGACAGCAACTTAATTGGAGCCACGCTGGCAGGGAGCAAAATTAAAGCTCTTCAGTTTTTTAGAACCAGAGGACTCCCTGAGGAATGAGTTTAAGTTCTTAAATCTTGGAAATATAATACAGGGTGCTAAAGGTTATTTTATCCTTGCTTTGGATTAGTAAATGGCTGTGTTTCATTACAGTTCCAATGAAGGGTTTAGGTCTGCTCCTAAATTAATTGGAAGACATTTTTTCTCTATCTGAAAGAGGTGTGAGGGATTTCGTTAATTTTTCTTTGGTTTTTCTTGTAAAACCCCTTCTCTAATTAAATGTTTATTTTAGGAAAAGATATTGTGTGTCCTTCATACATAACATAAAACTGATTCCTTTCTCACAGTGTGAAAACCTACTTAAATATGATAAATTCTGTGAACTTCAGGATTTTTTGATTTTGCTAATCATACCTTTCCAGCCTTGGTATGGTTTTACTTGATCAACTTTTACTTGATTTGTTTAGTCCAGCAACATTTTTAAATCCATCCACTTAAAAAACCTTATGAGATGTACTCTTTACTATCAAGAAGCTGGATTTATTGCATGATGGTAAATTATCCTGAGGGGGAAGCTTGTTCTTAAAACTAATTTAATAATAATTAAAAAAATCAATACAAAGAAATTATTTAAAATAGAGAACTGTTATTGTAAGTGTAGATTTTGTGGGCCTAATCCTGCAAGCCTGTGCCTGCTTAGCCCCAATTTAACATAACTATCTTACACGCTTATTTGTAAGCAAAAACTTAATTTGCAGATTTAAAACTTAAACTTTAAAATTTTCCCTTTGAAGATTTGAATTATTTCTGACATTTATTTTACTGCTGTCTGGAGTTGCCCTAAAATAATTCCAAACACATCTCTGTCTTCGCAGATTACAAATTATGTTATAAGAGTCGTGTAAACCATTATAAATGTGCCTTTCTTCCTTGTTTGCAGTGTGTGTGCAATCTGTGTGTAGTTAGAGTGGGAGGGGTGGTTAAGAAAGAAGGAAAACTACAATTAAAATATGATGTATTAATGCAGTTTGCACAATAAACATCACTTGACAAATCAAAACAGTGCATGCTGAGACTTGAATTTCTTTTTTTAACAGCGTACACTTATATGTTACTTGAAGATCTAGCCACAGTATTTTGTAACAACAGGGTGCAGGTACTCTGTTTTTTGCTTTATTGTAGGCATTTTAAAGGGCTGAATTTGAAACAGTGAAGGGAAATGTGCATGCTTGTTCTGTGGTGTTTGAGCCAAAAATGACCTGAAATTATTCTAACCTACAGAAAATTGATCAAATAATGATGTGAGCTATAAAATGAAAGCAAAGAAATTAGGAAGTGTCAGTAATAGCTCTTTTTTTATTGTTTTAAATTACATTCACAAATTTTTCCCAAAATATTCAACAGTGGCATTTTTCAGAATGATGATGAAGACCCAAGGTAAACATTACTGTTGAGACTCTCCGTGCCTTTCATCCACAATTTTTACTAATTACTGTCTAATTAATCTGTCTTTAATAGGCTATTATTATTTCAGAACCATATTCTTGACTGTCTCACCTGGCATTGAAGATTTGGGTCTCTTTCAAGGTATTAAAAAGGCATGCAATTATGAAGAAACAACAGCAATAGGAGATGCAGCTAATAAAGGTTGGTATATTAATAGTAAAGGCTTCCTGACTCAGCAGTTTTTAACCCCTTCCTCTCTAGAAGTATTAAAGAACTATACTACGCATCTCTTAGGTCTTATCCCTGGTTTGTTTGTTGAAAGTCTGGGCCATACAGTTTTGGAAGGAAAAATAACTGGCCAGTAATTCCCAAGTTATTTCGCAGTCAGAGTTCCATTTTGCCATGTGTTTTATTTGATGTGTGTTTATAGGGGCACTGAGAAGCTGTGGCATTTTCTGTGTGTGTCACACCCAGCGTTATCTATTATCTTTCCTGACCCAGATGATAGAATTTAGTGCCTTTTGTCTGTGTATGACTAAGATTAGGGCAAGGCTGTGAGCAAGGCAGCTGAAGATGTGTTTAGGTAAGCCTGTGTGACTGGGACATTTAAGGAGGTGAACGAGGGTTTCAGCAGGGGGGCCTGGGTCTCTTTGGGAATGCTAGTCCACTACTGGCAACTTGGGCCCCCAAATCAGCAGGGCTTTGTAAGGGGTAGAACTGCCACATCTTCCACAGAGGCACAGCCTTGCAGACATTATGACATCACAGACACTGCCTTGAGCTCCTTCTGAAGAACACCCTAGAAAGAGATCGTTGTGCCACAGTGTTCACACCTTTGTGTTATGATCCCTTAAGGGACTCCTGGTACACCAAATGCAGCCTTCCTTGGGGCACTCCTGGGAAAAATAACAGTCTCAAATCCATGGGACATTCTTCTTGCATTTATCCTGCCCCAACTCAGTATTCCTGTGCCCTGCTCTGTTTATAAGGGTCTTTTCTGAATGCAGATATTACCCAGTGGTGGTCATAACACAGCTTGTGAACTCGGACAAGAGTCTTCCCCAGTGCCAGTTGGTGAATATACTGCCACCTTTGCTTCCATGGGTTTGGACTGAGGCATTAGGGAGATGTATGGACAGCTTCCTCTAGCTGCAGATCCTGAGACACAAGGAAATTGCTGTCCCTTTCATTTCCCTGGCACATAAACCTCTCCTCAGTGGGAATCAGAGCTCACTGTAACTGTCTGGCGAGCAGAAGAGTGGGAACTTCTTGGTTTGTGTGCTTTTAGGAAAAGAGTTTCTATGTGAGTCTAGGAAACAGATGCAAAGAAAGTACTACATTTTCTGACTCTTGTAAAAGAATAAAAGGAGTCTTTACTGTTGTGTAAACCAAGACACCTTGTCTTGTTAGCACTTGGAGATGGTAAATAGAGAATGAACTCAGAGGGAGTTCCACTCAGGGTCTCTATGGAGACAGCAAGGCCAGGTCAGCTGGGGCATTGACCAACCTGCTCTAGTGGAAGGTGTCCCTGCCCACACCAGGGGGATTGGAACAAGATGATCTTTAAGGTCCCTTCCAACTGAAACTATTGTATGAACTCCATTGGTCCCACAGCAGAGTGACCCTGAAGCCCTGCTCCTGCTGCCTTACCACAGCTGAGTAAATTAGCAGGAACAAACCCGAGCTATCCAAATGAGTTACAGAACTGTTAAAAAGCCAAGTTTGTCTCACAAGAAGTGTTTTAGTTGATACACTGGAGCATTTGAAACTATGAAGACAACATTATACAGGAGTCTGGACTGGAATATCAGAAGTATCTCCTTGACTCTGCATTGCATAAAGAACAATATGAGGATATAATGGTGCATGGGCTCTACTGTCATCGCCCCCAGTAAGACTCCATCTCACAAGGACTGACCTCTCTTGGGCTGGGTTCTCAGTGCACTTTGGCATGTGGCTGTTCGTATGTATATAGCTTACCAAGAGTTCCTTAGTGCATGGAAGTGCTAGGAATTAGCAGCTTTTCAATTTTTCTCCTTGAAAGATTATCAGTCTCTTCCTATTCTGTCCTTCCTGTTCACACTGTTTGGAGTCGATGTGTGGCACAAGGCTGTAACAAGTCAAGTCACAAGTGTCCTCTGGTCATCCAGAAGCCACCTGAGGAAGGATTCTGGAATACCTTTTAACCAGGTTCTGGAAGCTTAAGCTCCTGGGCAACTGCCTCTCCCTGACTGTGTCAAAAGAACTTTTTAGCCATTGACCTGCAAAGAAGCCCTCCATTGTCAGTAACTTCTGGCTTGGCAAATTGCCTAAGAGCCTCTCAAGAAAACTTATATCTTACAGTGACTTTGTAAGCTTCTCTACATCCCAGGCAGAGATCAACCCAGGCAGTCCAGAAATTGCTGTGATCAGAACAAGAGAGGGCAGCCCCATTAGGGAAGTGGAACAGGAGGACATCCTGCTCCTTGCCTGGGGAGGTGTTTCCAATACAAGTTTCAGGAAGTGATCAAGACATTTTCCACAAGGCACATCTATAGAAAATTCAGTGGGATGCCTGCTTCCCTCTCTTGGATGTCTGGTGGGATACCTGCCTCCCTGGTGCTTCTGGTGACAATTAAGTCTATTCTTTGCCCTTTTCTATAAGTATTTGAAAAAGCTGCCAGGTCCAGAAATCTAAGAAGTGCTCAGGATTGTCGAGGTTGGAGTTATCACTACTAAGCCCCGGAGGAGAGCTTGGATGTGTGACTTAGGTAGAACCAGGAGGAGTATCTAAAGACAAGACAATGCCAGACCAGCTGGTAAGAAAGTTATTTAATATTCAGGGATTCCTTCCTCCCTTTTCTTTCCTGTGCCCAGGGCGTGCACCAGGGATGGATGGCCTGGTGTGCCAGCCTGAGAGGGCTGAAAGGGAACCAGCTCCATAGGAATGAAAAAGTGTCCGGTGTTCACAGGGACATGGGGTGTAACAACCTCCCTTCCCCAGATTTTCTGCACAATTTGTGGGCGCAGGGGAGTAGAAGGCTACAGCATTTGGCTTTTCTCTCCAAAAACACTTTGTAAGAGCGCTTTTTGGTTATCTTGACTCACCACAGACACAAATTGAAGATCATAAACATGGCAGAGTGATATTTCTTTTAAAATAAAGTTTAAATAGGAATAGAAAGAAGGTAAATTCTGGTGCAACGCTAATTACTAAAATGTTGGAGATGCCCTTTGGAAAAGCTTATGGGCTAGCCTGGTTTTTTCCGTTATCAGTTCTCCTCACTCTGTAGAGAACCTGCCAGAATGAAATCAGTCCGGTGATAAACTCCTTCTTCAGAGGTAGCCTGAAACACAGATGTGAGTCTGGTTATCATAGCAGGAGATGGGCTGATGCCTGGGTGGGATGGATTTGGGGTTGGATCATGACTTTCCTGTGCTGACAACCCCAGGGGTAAGGGATGAAGCTCTGCTGGCGTGGGCCACGTGTGCCTGTCAGGGACTGAGGCACTGATCAGCACCTTGACCCCTTACGGTGTGTTGGCACTTCACTCAGAGGAAACAAGGGAAGAAGTTAAGAATAAAATGACAAAACCTGCGAATGTGTGCAGTGCTGATTGGCACCTTAGGTGTCAGCCACAGCCAGCTCCCACATAGATTTTTCCTTGTTAAATTATATCACCACAACTGACTGGTCCTGTCCAAACAAGGGCACTAAATAAATGGGGAGAAGGGGAAAAATTGGGTAGTCTGGGTCTGGAAATGGCTCTGATCTTTTAGCCAGGCAGCTCTCTGCATGATGCTCTGGGTGTGAGACAGGCTGTGGCTGTGCTACATGTGAAACACTGCCATGTGCACCAGCTGAACGAAACGGTGAGTCAGGTGAGAGAGGTGCCCGAAGCAGGGCAGGCTGGAAGGGGTTTGGCAGCGTGTATGAAGGTGCAGTTGCTGCTGCACGGCTTTACGTGCCTCGCAGTGATTTCTGGAGCAAGGCTGTAAGCTAAACAGTCTGAAAAAGCTTAAGGGGCAATCAGGAATGCAGGATACTTTAGCCCCAAGAGAATGAAGTCGCTTATACGTTGCCTTGCTTACTAGGAGAGATCTGCCTGTTGGTACTTTCCACAGTGCTTGTGCTTTTTAAAATTAAATTATCCGTTCCTTACAATTTGAAAACCCTTCTGGAAGTGAGGACTGGGATTGACATATAGGGTTTTTTTTTCAATATCTCTGTAATAAGTGCTGAAGAATTAGGAGATTAAAAACATTTTCACAATACAAGTGCAGTACAAGTGAATAAAGCATGTTTCTCTAAATAAGACACTTTTAGCTTCTATTATTATCAGGCTATCTCAAGTGTCAACCTTTACTAGTATTCCACCAAAAAAAGGTGAGTGTCTTTTTTTCCAAGACTACTTTGAGGGAAGGAAGTAGACTAGAATAGAGTTTTTCAGCTGGAACACCCCCCTCCCCCTGGTAATTTTTAGCATTAGCTATATGTAAAATTGTTGATCCAAGATCTTCTTGGCTGCTGCTTTCTTCTTATGTCCTTTTACCTTTAAGCTGAATAAAGATGTCTGTTCCCATCCTGACAATACTATTGATAGATTATTTTAGGAAAATTTAAATAAAAACAGGCTGGTTGACTTCTGAAAGGAGGAGAAGCACTGAAGAAAAATACTTGCTAGGATGGAACTTGTTCACTCTAGCTGCCCACAAATGGGAGAAAATTGGCATAGCTCTCACAAAACATTTTTAACGTTCCAGTTAAAACTTGAAGTGATCTCTCAGCTGTAGCAAATATTTGTTCTGGCTTTTGCAGGTATCTGTCAGTGCTGGCTGGGTCTGCCTGTATGTGCAAATTTTAAAGGGTGGCCTTCCCTTGCTGTTTGAGGGTGCTTACAGTAGGGTGGGAAAGAAGGACCTGCTTTGGAGCAGCATGGAAATAAGTGGCAAAAGCTTATGGAAAGTGTTTCATTGCTCAACAGAGTTAGGGCCAAAATAAAGGGTGTTGCATGTAGTGGAAACATTTGCATGCTGTTTCTTATGTAATTTATTATTTGTTTTGTCCTTTATCAACAAGTGAATTGATTCCCTATCCTCCTTCTCAATAACCAATGAAGATTTTGTTTTCTTTCCCCCTTCTGTGTCATCTGTGAGACAACCAGTTTTTTTGCCCATGAATACAGATTGCCCATGAATACAGATTGATTTCAGAGGTACATGCTTCTGAATAAGATATGCCAAAAAGTAGTATCAGTAGAAGGGCCAAGGCTGAAAGATGGTTTATTTGATTTATAGAGTGATAAACTGGTAAGTGTATTACTAACTGAATCCAGTGGCATTTGCCACAGTGACTATTATGCAGTTAACTGCTTCATCCAAGTGCCACTGTCATTAAAAATCAACATGGTGGCTACACACTCAGAACTACCACAGCTAAGTGTCCTCCTGATTGTTTCTCTGACATGGAAAAAGAAGCATGCAGATAAAATTATCTTTTATCTAATAGGTCATTTGCCTCTTGCCCTGAAGAAAATGACCCATTAGGTAGAAGTAGTGCTCTACATTTTCACGAAGTAGAAGATAATTATGGGATATGAAGGCTGATTAAAAACCAGAAGAATTATTTCTGTTACATGTTTATTATCTCTGGTGGAACTTCCAGTCAAACAGGTCAGTAAGCCAAAAACTTCTGAATTCTGCCACTTAGGTACTGAGTAAAACTGATGGTCATAAAGAACCTGATATTTTTTAATTAAAGTGAATAATGGTGCACCTCACGATGCCATGTTATTTCAGATGCATTTGTAGAAAAAAAAACCTGTTTGCAGTCAGAATAAAAAGATTTATTTAATTAATAAAATTTAATTAATAAAATTTAATAATTTTGTCATATCTGAAATCACATTGGAGAACTCTGAGTAGGTCTTTAACAAAGAAAGTTGCCTAAATTCAGTAACCTGCAAAAAATGAGACTATATATTCTGTCTCATCTCCAAAACCACAAAGGCCCAGTTTCAGTCATTCTGTGTCCCTGTTTTCTGCCTCCTGATTTAGGTGACTGGAGCACAGCTCAGAGGTTGGGAGAGATGTCTTCTGCAATCTTTTAGTGTGACAGATTTTGGCCAACACATGCAGCTGAAACTTGGCAGTCTAGGTAGCCTGCAAAGTTAAATTCTGCGTAGACATGTTTATCTTGTTGTTAGCTGCAAAACATGTTTGAGGGATTACATCAAATACTGTGCTCTGATAACTGGAGCTGTAGCCTTGCCAGTTTGGAAGCTTAAAACGGCTGATGGTTTACACATCAGATTTGTACTTCAGTACAAAACATCAGTGGGTATGAAACTTCCCCTGTAGCTCATCTATGGCTTAGGCCATGTCCTTAATAGATGCCAGTTTAACAAGGTCAGATATGCTGTGTACTCCTAGAAGTTTTAATAAGTATTCCTTTAGCTGCTGGTTTATTTGAGATTATAACACTCTGACTTCCTGTTATATGTATTTATCTGAAATTGTATGTGCTTCAAAAATGAATTGGGTGACTTCTCATAGTAGTTTAACTTCTACTAATTCCTTCCAAATGCACCAAACATTCCTAATGTACCATATTTGTACAGGTGTTTCTTTCTGAATCCATACTCTTCATTCTTGGAAAGATGGAGTTGGAAAAAATAAAAAAATAACCTGTGCAGAAGTGGATTGGTTTCTGGAATAGATATTGTCTTACTAATTAATCTAAAAGTTCTGGGCTATAAATCTATACAGGTTACTACTCTGAGAAATGGTGGCATAATGATTCGCTACGTGAGGGTGCAAAGTGCTGACAGTGAAAGATGTAAATTCTTCTTTTATACTCTTCAGTGATTCCCTTATTAAATAATTTAATTCCTTGTAGCACCAAATCACACTGTAATGCAGTAGTTGTTGGACAAAGACCTGTAAAGCTTCTTTCATAGTTAGACAATAACCAATACTTACTGCTTGAATATTGCAAAAGCAGTGTCTTTGAAAAAGCACAGGTTTTACTTTCTCATTGGATAGAATCCTTTTATAGACTTTTTTATGTGTAATGTATTCCTAAGTTATTGTATAGTTGATTTTTAACCAATTACTAATTACCAGTATGAAAAACACCCTGTCATAGTAGTGGTAACATTTCATATGTCATTGCAGACTGTAAAACATTTATAATCTCTACTTTTTTCCATTAGATCTTCCTTTTTTGTGGAAGGATTGTATAGGAATTGGACAATGCTCATTATCAACTCTTTTTTGTGCAAAAAATAAATGAGATTTCTGTGGTCAGGAGAAAAAAATTTCAAAGGCTCAATAGAATAAATTAGATTGTTAAAACCAAGGCTTCCAAACCTTAGCACTAGAATCAACTTAAGTCAACTTTGGAAATGTTTAATTGTTGTCAGTACTTTACTGAAGAGAATTTACTTAAACCCAGTTAATACTTGACATATAAGCAAATGTATTGTCAAAGGAGTCCTTCCCTACACTCTGCATCATCACTGCAACCTCCTCCTCTTAGCCTAGTGCTGTTTTTTAAGCACTGCTGTCGAAGGATTTGTGCCTTGTTATGTCAAAATACTGGTTTCATTGGTTGATATGAGCAGCAAGCTGGCTATTGTGAAGATACACAGTTCCTCCAAGTTTTGTGATATTGACAGCTGGGTGAAAGAAACTCAATGCCTTGACAGGAGGAGTGGCTTTAATATAAACTTGTGCTTTGTTGTAAATCAGATCATCAACATGAGAGAGGGAATTATGAAACCTTGCAGTTTGCAGCCAACCTGATAGGCAAGGATAGAGAAAACCAAGTATGGTTCACTCCCTGTTTTGTTTTTCTTGTACTACCACCACTCTGTGCAGGAGCAGGGCTTGGGGTTATGACTGAAATATCCTAACACAGCTCTGTCATTCTTTGTAGTAGTTTTTCCTAACAGAGCAGAACCAAAAATGGCTTGCCCTTTTCTAAACAGCAAAGGTCAAAAGTAGATGACTATAGCGTGCTCATATTTTTGTCCTCAAAAGATTTGTGTTGCTTTGTCAAATTATGATATATTACATTTATGATCACGTGTGAGTTTGTGTGAGTCATCGTCTGAGTTTTGCAGAGCTTGAAAGAAGCACAGATGTTGGAATGGTGTTTTCTGGTGACCTTTCACTGCCTTTATGTCTCTGAAAATTATTCTGTGGGTTTGAGAAATGTAGCAAGAAAGCCTTTTTGTAGACATGGATGCTCTAAATATTTGTTCATTGAAGGGTTTTGGAATTTCTGATGTGCAGAACACTTGTTGGTGGCCTCAAGACAGCTGGCTGATCGTGTTGAGCAGGCACTGCTCCAGACACTTCATGCTTACAGGATGGTATCTCATCCAGTTCTGCAGGATGGACAGGAATCTTGTGTGGCTGCAAATGCAAGTAGGGAGTTTTGTATATTCACTGTGATACAACCACATCATAAAAGCACTTGAGAACTTCCATTCTAGTATTAAATACAGGTAATGCTCCCTGTAATGAAATTATAGCCACCCAGGTCTTCTCTCTCAATTAAAAAACCAAAACCAAAAACAACAACCAAAACCAAAACAAACAAAAAAACCTCACCCATTACTTTTATATGATTTTATTTGATCCTTTGTATATCCACTCTACTCTCAGGATTTTTGGGGTTTTTTTGTATGTTTGTTAGATTTCATCTTCTTCAGTGGTATGACATGTCATTGTGGTGGCCTAATACACGAGTCGTATTTGAAATAGATGTTTCCCCAGCCTAATTAGCAATGATTTTATTATATGAGTACAACTCCATTTGCCCTTACTGTCATGATTTTGGGTATATCCACATCTGAAAGATGTGGCCTTTTTGAACAACTTTTCAGGTTTGGAAATAGGTGGTAGTACAACCCCAGCGTTTCTGTAGGCTAGTCCTTAGTTTCTGAACCCTTCACTGAAAAACGAACAAGGAACTGGGAACAGCAAAATTACTCCAGGGAGCCAGCTCCTGAGAGGAGGTCAAACACTGCTGTTACAAGGAACTAGAAGGAGCGTTTTGCACTAGTTTTCCAAAACAGTGTTCCAGGTAGAGATGCTTGCTCTGGGAGAAGATGGGTCTATGTCCTTCTGACCCTGAGCTCAAAGCCTTCAAGTTCTTCTCAAACAGGGAAGGCCCTCTCTAACAAGCTTCCTTTCAATAAAGGGTTAAAAATTAGAGAATTGCACTGAGAAGAGTTGTAAATGAAAATGGATTTCAGTACTTCATTGCAATCTCATCTATCACAGCTCTTTATAGATTTTAGCTTATTAAACGAAAATCATAAGCAGTTTCTTTCAGTCTTGGATGCACCTCAAGATCAGCACCCCTCAGTATGAATTCTTGGGAGAAAGATGTCAAGCTGTCAGCACTAGGTAAAAATTATGTTCTTTTTCAAAAGATACACAAGTGAAGGGTGTGATTAAGTTGCTGAGACTTCCAGGAAAGAGAGAGTCAAGAAATGAATCAGCAAACATGCAGGAAGAATATGTAAAATGTCAAAGACCAGATACCTGTTATGAGATATGGATTGTTTTCTTGTCTTCCATTTCCACCAATATGGTCCTTTCTCAGGCTACTCTGTTTTCTACTTTTGAGAATGTAGTGATTAGAAGTATTTGACTATTCAAGGACTTTGATTCAGAAATGAGGAGAGAAAACAAAAATATGCCAAGAACTAAATTATGACACTTATTACTGTAAACATAATACTGTAATATATTAACCTTTTTCACTATTTGTTTCCAGTCATCTTTTTTTTTTTTTTTTTTTTTTTTTTCATGAATTTTTTTTTTTTTTTTTTTTTTTTTTTTAAATAGGTTACCTGATACACCCTTATGTAAAAGATTAACAGAATTTTTACTGGTTAGTTGAACATATTCCTGTTCATTTTTTACTTGATGTAAAGTGCAAACTTTTAGAAATAATCTTTGTAGGGAGACGTGTCTGTAATTTATACTATTGAGAGCTACTCAATAGTAGTCCTTCCCAAATAAGAGACTTTAGAGCAGCAATTAAGAGGCAGGATGTTGCATCAGCCAACATTTTATGCAACCCCAAATTAAAATTGTTTGAAATTCTTTGCAAATTAGAGCTGCTTGCACTCTCTGAAGACTTGAAAGACAAAAAAATTGCTGAGAAAACAGATGTGGTACTTATTTTAAGTAGGTAAGAGCAAGAAAGGAAAGAGGAAAAATACGGGTAGATGGGCAGTTGTAGACCAGTCAACTATCTCCAATTTTCAGATAATTCCTGGAATAAAAATTCTAAATACATATAAGTACTTGAAAGATCAAAATGAGATGAGTTATAATCAAGTTGTGTTGAGACAATATTATTTCTTTCTTTCTTAGGATAACATGTCATTTGAACAGAGAGGAAGCAGTAAATTTAATCTGCCTTGGCATTATTAGGGCTTTTGATACTGTTATTTATTATAGTCCTGCACCGTAAGAGAAATATGGCCAAGGTAATGTATAACTAGCTGGGTGCATGACATAGAATTCAGATTTCAAACAAACTTGTCACTGAGAACACTATCAAAGACAGAGAAAATACGTTTTGGAAGGTTGTGTTTTGTGTCCTGTGCTAACCCATGTATTGCCTATGTGATACAGTGTGCCATGGAACTGTGAGTGGTATAATGCATGCTGGGGGACAAATACTGCAAAAAACCTCCATGAGCTAAGGTAGCTCTGGGAGCAGGAGAAGGAGAATAAGCATTTCAATAGGAAGATGTGAAAGATCTGCATCTGGTAGGAGTGAGCCAATACAAAGCAAAATACAGACTTGTGAGTGTGACTGTAAAGCACAAAAAATGAATAAACATTGACCTTTTCTGTGCCGTCTCTTTCTGTGCTTTTCCCATTACAATACGTGAGGACAGCTCATTTTCTTCTGTCCTTTATGACCTTTGCCTGTTGGATCTGCCTTTGTACTTTGGACAACCTCATTGTGTCCTTCATGCTTCAAAAAGATTTTTGCCCCTCATTCATTTCCTGTTGTATACTTTCTTCTTGAGTTCAGATAATTGAGGACCCACAACTGATCTATTTTTAAATTTTTTTTAAAGTTTTTGTTTGTTTTGGGGTTTGTTTTTTTTTTTTTGCTGCCTTTTTTTTTTTTTTTTTTAAGATGATTCAATTGCTTAAATGTTTTTGGAGGCGTGCTTCTTTTCTGCCAGTGAAATATAATCAGTTCCTTGAAAGTGGTGTCTTCTATCTTGTTGTCTCTTGCTGCTCCTCTTCATCTTTTTTTTTCCCCCAGAAATGCTAAACTAGCATATAATGGTTCTGCTACTTGATCTACCTATGTATGCACAGCTGATTCTCCTGGCAGCACTGCTGACCACTGGAAGTCTTCTCTCACTGCTTTCTTCACCTTCTCTGCCAAACCGTCTTCTCCCTGAAATCATTACCAGATTTTGCTTTTCTTCCCCAACAGTAGGACATAGACTTTTTGGACAACTACATGGGTAATCCTTCTGACAGGATTCTGGCTCTTCTCACCTTTGCCAGGTCACTTTCAACCTAACACTTCCCACTCTGCCAAGGGTGTGCTCTCCTGGCACAAGGTAACAGGATGTTTCTTTTCCCCCAGGCTTGCTCTGCCACACATTCAGCCTACATAAATTACCCGGTCCATTCTCAGCTATGCTAACTGGCCTGGGCAACCATGCTTAGTATTTCATATGCTTAGGGGCTTCCATTCATATTCCTGCATTTCTTTCACTGGTACAGATGTCTGAAGTGTTTTGTAGAAGGACTGTTTGTTTTCATTCCCTTGCCAGCTTATATTTTAAGGGATTTTAAGGACTTATTTTAAGGAATAATCATGCCAGATCACTTCCTCATTACTTGGCAGAGAGAAGTGGCAGATCGTCAGTAAAGATACTTTCAGAAGAGAAGAAATATTAGTGTTAAGGTGCCGTTGAAATACAGATTTGGAAGAAGACGACTGGAGCATACTCAAGAAAAATAGAAGTTGACAAGAACCGATGCAGACAGTTGACACCAAGGGGGCAGAGATACTTTGGTGCAAAAGGAAGCAAACTGGCTGATTATTGTCTGCCAAAGAGGGAGAATAGGATTTACTCGTGGGTAGATCTAGAGACTGAGTGCAGTGGGAAGGAGCTAGATAAACTAATGGGAGATTGATGTGTGTAATTAGTTTGCAAATAACTTCAGGCTAGATCCTGGAAGATGGCTTCTAAGCAAGGGGAAAAAAACATATATCTGTCTTTTAGCCTTTAGGCTGTGTTGTGGCAGAGATAAATAAAGACTTAAAAAAAAGAAAAGGTGTGGTAACAATATTAAAATACTGTTGCTAGGAGGCTATTGGAGATAAAATAAAATGGCCCAATAGTACCTTTCAGTCCTGAGCTTTAGAAAAGATTTACAATACACTAAAGTCTGTCTCTCATACTCACTTTCTTTTTTTCTTTTTTTTTTTTTTTGATACAAACAATTTTATATCTCCTACATAATTAAAAGCAAGAACAGATTTAGCAAAGCTGAACTAAGGTATTTGCTGATTCTTTGAAGTTGGGAGTTAAAAAGAGTAGTTTTCTGGGGAGAGAGAAGAGTCTTTCTTTGATTTTAATGATTATGTAAAGAATTAACTAGTAACTACTGGTTATGCTTAGCTTATGCTTTGTCCTCAAGAATTGATCACTTATCTTAAAACCAATGGTTCCCTAGTGACACGCAATTATCATATAATTTGATTACTTTCATACAAATAGAATATTGTCTTGACCTGTAATGATGGTAAGAAGCCTAAAGTTGTGATTTTATCAGAGTTTTGGAAGTTTTAGCAAGACACATGCATTGCTTTTGATTTTCCTGTAAGCTTCTTGAAAATTTCATTTTATGCATGGAACAATTTCCATTATGTAATGTGTGTTTTTGTTCAAGGATGGAATAAGGAGGCAGACTTAGGTTTTCATTTTGTTTTGGATTTCTTTTTTTTATTATTCTCTCATATCATATTTTAAAGAAATTTTTGCAAGGAAAAATATAATTCTGTGCAAGTCATCTTTGCTGAGAGCTTTGGCTGGCTGAGAACCAGCAATACTGGCAGAATCAGTGTTTGCCACTTAATTCTTCCAGTGGATCTCAGTAAGAGGGTAAATTCCTGGTAGATGTGAATTTGCTGATTGTGAGCTGCCTCAAAATACTGAAAGAAAATATTGCAAAGACTAGTCACAAGAACCATAATTAAATGAGTTCTTATTGAAAAAAATGAGTTCTTATTGACTGAGCATCATTTGGGCTTTCACAGGTTTGTGTTATTGCCAACTAGATCTGTTACAAGGGACACTTGTTTTTCTGAAAACTAAAAGTGAAAATAAAATGCATAACAAATGTAAGAGAAAAAAATATAACCACCATAACAGCCTCAATTTATGAGGAACAGGAGTTTTCCAAAGATGTTTGTTGTCTTTGTCAGCTTTCACTAGTACAGAAGTTTGAAATCAAAATTATTACATTCTCTCAAGGAACACTAGTTATCATTATATTATTATTATTATTATTGTTATTATTAACTTTATTGCTGGCATGAGTGCTTACACAGTAAGAAGCATTAGGCTAACCAAAAACTTCCACCTGGGATAATCAACTAGCCTGCTGTGGATTTGATTTGGATTATATAGACATTTTCAAGACTAGAATACAAGTGGGAGGTGTAGGAGGTGACTGCTCTTTCTCCAGGAGCACCCATTTTACTTATTTTGCCTGCACTTTCCTATGAAGCAGCTGTTGTATTTGTTCTCTTTGCTGTCATGGAGGGAAAAACAACATTTTACTGTGCTGGAAACATTTCACTGGTTCAGTGGAGGCCTGCAGAGGCTGGGAAAAATGCAAGTAGCCCTCTTCTTGGGCATGCTTCTGTGTAAAGTCATACACCTCTCCTATTGACAGCCTCATGGATCTTTTTTTTTTTAACTTATGAGTTGGAATATCTATTACCACTTACAGACAAAAATAAAACATGTCATATAAAACTTGCTTTAGTTTATTAATGAAGAGTAAGACTAATGAGTGGCAATTTAAGTGCTGCAAAACAACACTGTTATACCTGTAATGCCATCATTTTCCTGTTTGTATCTATAAGGCTGCACAACTTGCTTTTTTAAAAACAGTTTTTGTACAAAAAATCGACTTCTGTTGTGGTCTGTACTTTGAGTGAAGTGATGAACATGGCACAGGGTGGAATTGTGGCCTTAAAAAATGTTGCTTATTTTGATGCACCATATCATTTAATACCTCATATAAAAATCACATAGAAAAATTCACGTAGAAGTGACATAGCAAGGTATTTTCTCACCAGTCAAGCACAATGTGGGATCCTCTTGTAAGGAGCTGAGTCCAAATAATGCCTTTTTCTGCCTCTGGTTCTTGTTTCACTTTGCATTTTCTTCTGCTTAATGAAGGAAATAAAGGACTTCAGATCATGAAGGACCATCAAATAAACATGAGCATTTACTAAGATGATGTCATCTTCATATTTTATGGGCCCATGGAGAGCTGAACTGAAACACAAATGAAGAAAAGGAAAATATTCGTTACTTCTGTATCTGACATTAGCTATTCTTACCACATTGCAGTGTCACTTTTTATTTCACTCATATGAAAGAGATTCTGTAAAAAAAATTGAAACATATCAGAAAACAACCGCAAGAATGACATATAAATGTTATCTTCAGTATTGATTCTGTTCATCCTGGAGGCAGACCTCTGTGTGATGCTGAGTGCTGAGGGAGAACTCTGGCAAGAGCATCTTCTGTCTTCAGGTCTGGTGCATGCAGACTTATATTTACATTTGTTATGGTGCATGGAGCTAGAGGTGGAAGGTGAATATCAGATAGGCAGAGTCAGGAAAGTGCTGAGGACGGAAAGGAGCCTTCTGGAGCTTTGCTGAAGTCTGATGAAGCATTGGAGTGTTTTTTGTTGGTGAGTGTGGTGTAGGAGCTGTAGGAAGACAGTGCAAATAAATGAACTTTTTTTTTTTTTTAAGAAATCAGAATGCGGGATCCTTTTAATCTGTTTAATGAAAGAGTTTATCTTATTGTTCTATAAACTTTAGGGCCGGGAATGTGTAAACGTGTAACCAATGCATGGCTAAACCTTGCCTATGGCTCCTGCTCCACGAGAGGGAGCCAGAACTGTCTTGAAAACGTCAGCAGTAAACCCTGTGAAAAAATGCAGCCTAAAGTCGACCCGAGGGGCTGCCATTGCCTTGTGGCCAAGGCAGTGTTTTTTTACCAACATCAGGGCAGCCCAGGCTCGCACGGCAGCGAGGGACAAGCCCGGATCCACCCAGGCTGCCATCGCCACCTCCTCCTCCTCCTCCTCCTTCTCCTTCCTTGCTGAGGAATTGCCAGCAGTGCAAAGAAATCCTGCCGTGGCTGTGCAAGGACACGAGTGCCTCACTGCTGGTAGCCCTGTTGGGATAATCGGCAAAGGATGCCGTCCCTTATCTGCATCTGGAGTTTCTTATTTGGCTTGGCGGAGGCAATAAATGCAGGAGGCGAACTGGGGGGTGAAACTGAAATTAAAATGTGCATTGCCTGGCAGTGCAATAGAAAGTAAGAATATTTTTTGGATCATTGAGTTGCATGTGCAAAGATGTGCTTCCTACAGACTTAAACACTAAGAAAACAACAAAGACTCTAATTAGAATCCTTCTAGGAAAAAATGTGCTACATGGAAAAAAAACCATACTTATAAAGCCAGATAATGGGTGATAATGGATTTCAGAACAACTTGGAGTTTTGAAATCGACTGTAATAAAATTTAACTGATGTGAAGTAAGGGTCAGTGATACTAAAAAATACTACTGCTAAAAGAACTTCTTTTGGCAAGTAAGTGTCCTCTAAGGTTCAACCAGCTGGAACTGCTGGTTGAACGCATGAAGCTTGAACTGAGTCCCATGCTGGAAATGTGGAGCTAACTGAGCACAGCTGTACACTGAGGGGGGCCTGTCAAGATGCCTTACCAGGAAGGTTTCTGGGTCAACAAGTGTCCAAAATCTGAGGCAGAGGTCTGCAAGCAGGAAAGCCTGTAGGTACATAAAGAAAATGAAACATTTTGGAAAACTTTTAAATGAACAAAATATAAAAATACCATTGTTTTAAAGTCAACAATCTCAAGCAAGAACATTCTAATTTTTGCAGAGAAAACTATTGTTTATTGGATCACTGGATTTTACAAAGCAAAAAACACCGTTCTTCAGGCATAAGGTAGAAGAATTTCAGGATTTGACAAGTAGCGTGTGTGAAAGAGAGGCAAAATCCCTCAATTACAGAATCACAGACTGGGTCAGGTTGGAAGGGACCACAGTGTGTCATCTGGTCCAACCTCCCTGGTCTAGCAGGGTCATCCCAGAGCACATTGCTCAGGATTGCATCTCGACAATTCTTGAATATCTCCAGTGAGGGAGACTCCACAGCCTCTCTGGGTAAGGTGTTCCAGTGCTCTGTCACCTGTACACTGGAGAAGTTCTTCCTCACATCCAGGTGGAACTTCCTGTGCATCACTTTCTGCCCATTGCCTCTTGTCCTATTGCCTTGGCACCACTGAGAAGAGCCTGGCCCCATCCCCTTGACGCCTCCCTTCAGTTACTTACAGACGTGGCTGGGGCCCCCTCACACGGCGGCGTCGCCACTGGGATCCACTGCGTGTGTCCAGTCAGTCTTGTTGGCCTCAGCCTGGTCCGATGGACCCGATTGCCAGAGCTGAGGGGCGTTAATAGCTGGTTAAAAGAGTGGATGAAAAATTTTGTCTTAAGGCAGGGGATATGTTCTGGACTGTAAAGTATGGTTTTCATTTAAATGTAGAGGGGTGTGAATGTGTGTGGATGTACAAACACTTGCTGCATCACACCCCAGGGTGAAGTTGTTAGCATGTATTCCTCATACTTGTGCTGTAGTGGGTGTTGTGGGAGAAGAGTTTGACTCCTGAAAACATCATTTGACATATGTAAAACTGACCTAATAACCAGAAACTGAATTTGGTGACTTTGGTTTTGCCAAGGCCAAAAACCCTTTTTGTTTGAAGGCTTCTCATAATGTACATTACTGCTGATCTCTCCCCAACTTTGCCCTTTGGTCTGCTAGAAGCAGCCAAATACTGAAATGTGATACCCATGAGGATTATGCAAACAAAGGGAATATTTACATATAGAGAATAATATTGACATTTGCATGTGCCTTACAGTGTCCCCTCAAATTACACTGAGCAAGATTATATTCTGGCTTCTTTGTTAGATTTGCATGCTGTGTGAATTATGATTGATTCTTAAAAATACAAAGTGCATTATTAGTAAGCTCAGACACCAAGTAACATGTGGCTAAAATTTATAGTCAACTTATGGTTGACAGCAAATGCAAACAACTGGAAGACTGTATAGAACCAAAATGCGTTTAAAATATCTCATTCCTAGCAATTGGAAGTGTGCTGAGATTTTTCTTCAGCCGACTTGTTTCATTGAAAACAGCCTATAAGGGTCATCTATGCTCTTTTTAATGTTAGCAATCATATGACAAAATAGTTGCATGGGAAGAAGTATCTGTGAGAAGCATCTTAGTGAGTGCCTTAATTGTTAGGTGAAAATAACTTTTTGTCTGGCAAGAAATACTTGCAAAATTCCTATATGAGTGGGTTTTTTTGAAGATTCCTGTTATACAAATACTACAAAATCGTAATGCAAACACTTTCAATGAAAAATATCTTTCTCTCATTTGTTGTCCGTTTTTTTTTTTTTTTTAGTTCGTAAAAAAGGGCAAAAAACCCCTAAGGAAGTCAAGGGTTAGCAAATATACTGGTACACTTAGTGCCTTCTTTTTTTTTAATGTGACAAAGGCAAAACAGAGGCTGTACTGACCTTTATGAAAGAACAGATCCATGGGGAAAGAAGTTCCTTTCTGACAGACAGGAAGATATCCAATTCAACCATTAGTGGTAGTGAAGGAGGATGTTTAAGTCATCTGTTATCCCAGTGGGTCAAATGCAACCTCAGGCTGTTGTTTCTCTAAGGCTAAAAGTGTACTTACACAGAACATCTCGTTTACAGAAACTATAAAATACTCTAATGCACTCAGTTTAATCAAATAAGCTATCTGTTAGTGTTTTAAAGTAATATTTTAGTTTAAAATATTTATTGTTTTGCTTTCAGTATTTCTTTTTCTCACCGTGCACATAATCCCAAAGTTCATATTCTGATTATTGTACTACATAATTCTCCATGTCTTCTCTATATTACCATGCCAGGTAACAGGCTCTCTGTTAATCAGTTGCTTATGCAAAATGCATAAGTTCCCAATGCATATCTGGATATAAAAAATAGTTATGTATAATCAATATTTACTAAAGCAAAGAGTGAAAATTAGAAGGCTCTGATAGGTATAGGTGTAATCATAGTGCAGAAAATAGTACAAAAGCTCATTATGTAAAAACAAATGATTGTACTGTAGGATAGATGGTTAACCTGTGAAATTAAGGAAACTCAGACTCAGCATGGTACATATTTATTTAGAGAAAAAGAAAATACATATAATGTAAAAAACACATCCTGACTTTAGCGTTCAGAGGAGACATCCAGAGTAGTAGGTTCTTGTTAGCAGCTTGTCTCTGTTTGTTGGTTTTCCTTACAATAGATTGCATGGCTACACATTTTCTCTTTTGTTTCTTAAAACTTCTCCTATGAAGGCAGTCAAAACCGTGGTTGGAAAATGTTATTATTAAAAAAAGTATCGTAGTTTCATTTGGGCAGTGCTGAATTTGAATGCAGCTCATGAAAAACTGCAGGGGGAAGAAGAACTATATAAGAAGATGCAAACTCCCAATATAAGAGCTGAATCATTGCAAAAATGAAATTGCAATGCCACAATGCCCAGCACAGTGGATAAGGAGCAGAATACAGTGGAAGGAAGGTAGCCTGGCTCTCCCACGCTGACTCTGTAACCTAACTAAGTGCATTCTGCTGTGAAACTGAAGCATAGAGTTAAAGATACATCCAGCTAAGCAATTTAAGTTAAAGCATTTTGGTACAGATTGTTCTGATGTCTGTAGAACATCTCATGTGTCACCCATCCAGGAAGGGAGCTGGCTCTGGTTCACATGTGACTTCTCCATGCTGTCAGGTTGGGAATGGGGTGGGTGGGACACACTCTCCCTTCCCCTGCAGTGAGGCTCCACCGTGTGTGGATCTCCTGAGCCACCCAGGGCTGCTCCTGCTCAGCCTGAGGATGTGACAGCTGAATACTGCAGAGTGCTGTCAAGTGTTGGTGTTCTGATGGCTGGATGGTATCGCCAAGCAATGGCAACCTACAAACGAGTTCTAAAATAAGAGCTTTGTAGCCTTTGCCATGCACAGGAATTTTCACTGGAACAGGACAAACTAATAATGATCATTGTTATAAAAAATGGGACTTCAGTATGTGCTAGTGGTGTTGATACAGCTGGAAGCTTTCCAGAATTATTGCAGTTTATCTGCGTGGCATGAAAGGATATGAAAACTAAATACAGGTAGTAATGCTGAACACTAGTCAAGTGAAAATTTTAAATGAACAGTTAGATAAACTTGAAATTTAAAAAAATCTCCATGAAATATGAAAAGAGTGAGGAAAGCAAGCTTTACCGAAAAGAATATAAGAGAATACAAGCTATTCTGGAATTTATAAATAATACCTTGAGAGACTGTTTTAATATATTCAGGGATAAAAGAGGACTAATAGGAAAAAAAATATAAAAAACATAATGAAAACTAGAGCTGTCTTGAATTCATTGATGTACATATAATGTTTTATAAAAAAAGCATGGTTTTAAATATATTTCCCAATAAATATTCCCTAGAAAACTCTAAAGTACACATTTATTGAATAATATCTTAGGTAGGATGACATTTGTTAATGATTAGTGAAAACAATCTTAAGCTAAAAAATCATCATTACCAATGCATATAACAAAAGGAGATAGCTAGTAAAGATGTATAAAATTGCTTTATCTCTTTATTTGGAAATATGTTTCTCTGTTTTAAATGCTTACTGCGAATGAAGAAAGATACTCTAATAAAGTGAAAATAAATGATGGGTCAGCTGAATTCCTGATATAAAGCTCTCTTTTGCGTTCTTGACTGTGGGGCTGATGTTTGCAGGCTGAAATTATTCTAACAGAGGTTTGAAAGTCAGGTGAATCCTGATTTTCATGCAGAATTCAGCTCAGTAATTACATTAAATGCCACATAATGTATATACATGAATTTCTACATGCTTGTTAAAAAATAATGTAGCATATACTTTGTTTCAAGTGAACATTTACTTAACAAGAGTACGTAATAATATGAGCATGACACACTGATTTATCTGGCAGCATGAAATTAATTTTATGCTACAGAATTTTATGTCTGTTGAATCAGAGAAAGTTATAATAGCTCCAGGATTTCCATCTGACAGGGGTACTTTCCAGTTTTCGTTCTTAAATATTAACATAGTATTTTAATTAAATGTTGAGCAAGATTTTTTTTACTCTTTTTGAGAGTAATTGAAAGATGAAAGTTGAAACAGGAAAGGTAGTTTCATGTTGTTTTAGAGTATTTATTACTTCTGATGTACATTTTTTTTAAAAATGGAAATTATAAAAGTTAATTTAAATGAAAAACATTGAAAGAGGAAAGGAGAACAGTATACACACAGCATCTGCAGTAATAATTTGTTCACAATGTGTTGTGCTTGCCTGAGAAAGGATTTGTCTAATTACTGAAAAATAACCTACTAAATCTGTGATTTTAACCTTGTAACTTTGCATAATGAAAGGTAGTAGACCATGTAAAGGTCTGATTTAGCAAAGTTTTCACATTCCTTTTTCACAATTGCATTTTGCATTTTAGTTACAAGTGGCTCAGGAACAAAGAGCTTCTTTCACTTTTCAGAGATGCATGTCCACAGCTGCATGCTGTTGGTTTGGCATAAGCTTTAGCACTTCTAAAACTTGATGGAAAGCTACTGACTTAAAAAAAAAAAAAAAGTGGATGTGTGTAATTGCATCCCCAGACTAAAATCATGCTTCAGCACCTTCTCCTTCTCCTTTCTGGAGCTTTTGTTCTGAAAGGCAGAACAACAATTACTGGCAGCACTAGACACTGACCACTCCCTCTAGCACAGAGGATGGGGATGTGTGTGCACATCTTTCACACTCCATCACAACTTCTGCCAGCAGCTAGGAAATGAAATGTAATCTCTTTCAGTTTCAATTTTGTCTTATCTGTTGTTCATTGGAAAAGATTTTGGGTCACTGTCCCAATGGACTGCCCCAGTCCTTATCTCCCAGGGAGCTAGAAAGCAATTGTGCAGGATAAGCCAGACTGTTTACTCAGCAGCACAGAGTGCTTTACCTGGAATTATGCCTTATGCATGTGGAATAACTTTTTCCCCTTGCTCACCTCCTGAAGGTGATACTTTGCTAGCTGCCCACAACAAAGCATTTGAGAGTCCTTCAGCAGCAGCGGGAAATGATGTGGAGGCACAGTGGGACCCTTGAGAGGGAAGCCAGCTGGGAGAGGCATCCCTGGGGAGATGAGGGTTTGCCAGGCCTGGCTGCCTCCCCAGCCGTGCTACCCTCTCCCTGCCCTGAGTGTCCCCCTCGGCAGAGAGAGGAGGGAAAGGCAGGGGCTCACTCTGTTGGCATCCCTTGCAAAGCTGGAAAAGTCATGACTGGTACGTAAACCCGGGCACCTGGAATCAGCCCATTGGGGTAGGGAAGAGCTTATTTTCATATTTCTCTAGATCTTTCCACAACTGAACGTTCCATTAGCTTCTTTTGCTGTGATTTCCTTTTCCTTTTTATATTATTTTTTTTTATTTGTCCAGCTGTTCAACTTTTTGAACCCATGATGTTTTTGAAGTCAAAATAACAAGTGCAAGATAAAATAGGTTTGTCTATTCTAGAATATATTCAAGGTGATGAAAGATTTGGGATTTGTTTTCGAGATGTTCACTATAGAAATTGGCTCTTGTGTTAGGGAACCATGTTGTTTCAGTGGTTTCAGTCTCCAGAACTAGAGAAAAATAGCTTGTTTTTCTTCTCTTCCAGGGCAGTGGAACTCAATCACATCCTCCAAAATTGCAGATAACAGGTGATATTTGGCAATGGAGTACTCATGTGAAAGACATGTCCTAAAAATCTTTCAGCTCTCAGGAAAATTCACATGCGTCATGTGAGGAGAATTTTACAAATTTTAGGTTGTTGTTGTCAAGTATTTGGCATAGATGACCAGAATGGCACATATTTTTTTATAACAAAATGTAAACATGAGTTGTTAAAAGTGGCCTGTGTGCACTCCAGTGAGCTGGAAGTTGAAAAATTAAGACCTTTTACTGTGACTATGGAATATGCTTCTAGGTCCTGAATGTGAGAGAAAGCAAGTATGTGTCCCCTCTGAGCCTTTCAAACTGTACTAAAATTCCTAGATTTGTCTAGACTTCTGCTCTGTAAACCCCATGACTCATACATTTTCAGGTGGGTCTGCTTGCATGGAGTAAGCCTCTTTTAGGGCACTCTTCTCTCCATACAGTTAAAAATGAGTCCTGGGTCAGAAGGGTGTTGGCAGCACAGGTCACTCGCACAAAACCCAAGGTGTCTTGTCCACAGGTTGCTCACAGTCCTTTGTTTTGGTTCTATAAAAGAGGGTCCCACCAGCAGCACTGTTTAGCTACGCAGCTGCATTCTAAAGCAGTAAAGATACTGCTCCATGCTCTACAACAGTTATTTTATCCAATTGGGCTTCCAGTACATTTTCAGGCTCACAAGGAAGGGAATGAATACTTAACAGCTGCACACTGCAGAAAACAACAATGAATTTTTGCATGTTCATTTCTACAGTGTTGGTCTTTAATTCAGACCAGACAGTCTTTGCCTGAACATTCTCTCTCCAATTCTAGCTCAGGAAAGAAAGGGCAGTTTCTGCACTGAGTAGACAGGGGTTATAGACCCTGGCTGGCAGCACAGCCATTTCAGGAATGGTAACCATAGTTGTGAATATGTTACCTTTTATACTTCCCGGCAGCAACTTCACTGATTGTTCCCAGAGACTTCCTGAGAAACAAGTTGCCGAATGACTTGTGATTTAGCTCCAATCTGCAGGAAAGCAACTTCCTGCTTCTTTTATTTGGTGCTTTTGTGCTTTTTAAAGGCTTAACTGGAGGTGTTTTAGAAGTTGTCCTATATGGCATTCCTCTGACATTGCCCCAGGTGCTGTTTTCCCTTGAGTGTCTGCTGGAAATAAGGAGCCATGATTTCCAGCATGTACCTTACTAAACCTGTAGCTCTGTGAGGACTGGGCAGCTTTGTCATGGTAGCTGACCGTGTACTTGTGCCTCTGACCAGCTCAGCTTCACCCATGTCAACAGGCTGCTAGTGCCCTGGCTGGGCAAGGGGGGATTTCTTTCCCCCCTGCAGGGGGGGGCTGGGCCCTGGGGTCAGGTCAGACAGCCTCCTGCTTCTGGAGCGGGAGTGTGTCTGGCCACAGGGCTTTGCTGTGCAAAGTGGGCTGTCAGACTGTAATTTCATACACTCATACAGTGATCCAGGCTGGAAGGGAACTTAAAGTTCATCTGGTTCCAACCCTCCTGCCTTGGGCATGGAACCCATGGAATTCCCATTTCCCAGATGGAGGTGGGTTTGTTCTCATGTGGTCAACCTTTTTCTAGTAATTGCTGCCAAAGAGTCTGTGATCTGGAGAATGCACTCATTTCTCTCAATCCATTTTCAGTTAAAAAAGCCCCAACCAAACAAACAGGATGGCAAACATATCCTGGCAAGGTTTCTGGCATATCTGGTTCCATGATTCAGCATTTTATAAATAAGTAATTATTTGTTTTTAACTTTGTAAGCAATACTGGTGTTTTACTAGCAAATGGTTAACTTTCTTTCTCTTGACTTTCAGTTGGGGCCGAAGAATTTGCATAAAAATTACTATTTCTGACATGCCTAGAGATTTTTCTGGTATTTTCAAGAACAAAGTGCTTTAAAGAAGTGCCCAGGCCAAAAACAACTGAAGATCTATGCACACAATGTGTGATAAATTTGTCAGCAATTAATTTATTAATAAAAGTCACAATAAATAGAGGAATCCTCTTAGGATATACTACTGGAAATCCCATAGGTATTTCAATTTCTTGAACAGTTGGCTATGTGAACAGAATTTTCATTAAAATGCTCGCATTTTTATGCTGGTAATTCGGTCTGAAAAGCAAACTGTTAGGTTTTTTTCTCCATTCACACATGCCCTTGAAGTATTTTTGGCAGCAATACCAAGATGGCAGTCACTCCACCAGTATCTGGTTCTTAGTGCTGCATGGCAGAGAGTGGTGGGTGTTTATGGTGACTTAATGGAAGCATTGGAGCAGATGCTGTCACATCTCCCAGCTAAGGGAGCAGGTAATTCCTGCTGCTCACGTGGTCCCTCTGATTAAGTGCTTCTTGCTGCTTTCAGGAAGCCATTTACTGCCCTGCAGTGTTCTCTAATTCGCACACATTTGTGTGCATCTCCATTTAATTTGTCTCTCCCTCACTCAG
Organism: Picathartes gymnocephalus; assembly: GCA_013390045.1. NCBI lineage: Eukaryota > Metazoa > Chordata > Aves > Passeriformes > Picathartidae > Picathartes > Picathartes gymnocephalus. The sequence continues at coordinate 54,128 of WEKY01048753.1, read as the reverse complement.
CCTGCTGTGCACCATACTGTGGAAGAGCAGACTTAACCTCACAGTGATCTGTTACAGCCCAGTATTTCATAGACAGAGGCCAAGACTGTTGCTGACTCTGATAACTTTAGTAACAATATACTGCAGAAACATTACTTAATTTTTCAGCTCTAGATTGATCTTGATTAGGAAAAAAAACCCCACATGTGATTAGAATAGTCCTCAACTTCTTTTAGCACAAACAGGGTTAAATATTGAAGTGAAGGGACATACTTTTCATTTTCTTTCATGGAAGTGCAAGTGGTAACAGTGATGACTGTGTAACTCAGGAGGTGAAAAATGACCAACCACTGATGAGCAAACACTGGCAGAAAACATAAAAGCAGACACATAATTCACAGGCCAGACAGCCAGAGACAAGGCACTGCATACGAATAAGAATATGTGGGTGTGAGAGCAAGCAAGTGCTGAAGAAGAGGATCTGACTGCTTCACTGAAAGTGCAATTACACAGAAAGCTCTTCTGACTGCATTTCATCAGTAAATACTACCCAGTGGCATAAAACTGATAAAAAACCCCCAAAGAGCTGTATGAAAATGGCAGGCTTACTGCCAAGCAAAATAAATAACAATCAGTTAAAATTACCAATAGATAACAATCAGTTAAAATTACCAATAGATAACACCTGCCTTAAAAATAACTAGCTTTGTTTCTATTTCTTTCTGAGAATGTTTAATTTTGGCTCAGATTTAGATGTTTTGTTCTGGTTTCAGTAGACCATTTGAACAAGACTCTGCATTCTGGATATCAGTCACCTAGATATGTTGGCTGACTGAATGTACTTTAAATCAGGTAAAAATTGTGCTTCTTCCATTAATTAATACATTTCTTTTATTAATATCTGTTTTAAAAAATCACTGAAAAACAGAATACTGATATTTCTTGATTTTCATTAATACCCTATGCTATAATAAAATATAAGCTTCTGCTTAGTCATTTAGTAAAAGATTTTTATGGGCTGTCACTGCGGGAATGACCTGAAATAAGAGCAGGATCCCAGGTTCTGAGGACTTTTTTGGTGGCTGCAGAGAAGAAAATGAGGATATTCCTTCCAAAGCTGTGTGAGAAAGGGGATGGGACCCAAAATGAAGGGAATTTGTTTCACCAAGAAGGAGCTTCAAAATTTTAAATTGAATGAAGCATTATTTTTCTTTTAACTTTTCTCTTTTTTTCACCAAGTTTTTAATGCCAGGTTTTAAGGTTGATCTCTGTGGTTCTGTGGCTTGGGATCAGCCTGTAAAGATTGTTGTGAACCTCAGCTCTCCTAAGATGCCTTTGCCTGCAGGATCAGCACTTAAGCCTAAAAGAGCCTCTGACTGTCAGAGGACCTCTCTCTCTCCTGTCAAATGCTGGCTGTGACCAATTGTGTCAAGTTCAAGCTGACTGGATTTTCAGAAGTAACAAACTCAGGTTATAATTGATCCCCTTGGAAGAATTTTAGATCCAGATCAGCAACAGTTCAGTTTTCACCTCAGTCAGTCAGTACTTTTACCATTTGTTTTGGTATTGCATGTCTATACTGCCCTATTTGTTTCAGTACTGGCTGCTATTTCCTTGTTAATGCATTATGTTTTTTAAAGAACAGATTTAAAAATATATATTTATTATGGATTAAGAATACTTGTTCTCCCAAAGTCACAAACCTACAAGCAAAGTATTTTATTTGCATGCCCCAAGCATTCAGTGAAAGACAATTTATGAGTAAAATGTATAAACATTTTTCATTGTTCAGATTGCTGAGGTCTGGGTCACTTCACTAAGTTTGTGGAAGTAGCTGATTGCACTCTAGATTTCTAAAGCCAGACTGGATTTCCTGCTTATCTGTTTACTTTAACTGCCTTTAATGATCCTGCACATATGGCCTGATGCAGTAATATTGGGTTACAAGACATCTTGGGTTTTTTGCTGGAGAAAGATTCAATTACTGTGACTGTTTCACTCAGCCCTTATAAAACTTGGCTGGAGTTTTCTACTGTCTTTTAGAAGAAGTTGAACTCCTTCAGTGGAGGCTTCTCCATGCTTTTGCAAGTTTCAGGATGACCCCATATGGATATTTAGTTCCACAGGTTTCATTTATGTATTTAAGTACCAATACAAATCAGTGCATACTCAATTGTACTTCTCTAAAGGTTTTAAAAATTTATTACTATTGTTGTTGTTGTTGTTGTTATTATTATTATTATTATTATTATTATTTTACTGCTACTACTACTACTACTACTACTACTATTATGCTTCCCATCTGTCTGGATCTGATTTAGCAAACAAACACATTCTTAAGTGACTAGCTCTCCATCCAGAAATCTCATGACTCAGTTTTCCAAACTATGTGCCTGAATTATTCAATTTTTAGTAGTGTGTCTAACATTAGATTTTTAAAATTATTTGTAAATCAGGAAAAAGTGACTGAATGAAATATAAATATAGTTTATAAAAATAGGAGTCTCCATCAGGATCTGCTATTCTGGCATTAAACAATAATCAAGCTCCTAACCAAATTTATTCTGCTCAGCTGGATTAATTTTAATATTGTACAGCTTGAAATATTTGTCAGTTTTTCACTTATTTTTTTGTAATCTGTTCAATTTCCATTGTGTTTTGAGGATGTGGGCTTCATTAAATATCCTTAATATTTTGCTTTTCCATGGTATTTGTGCAAAACCGAGATTGTCTCTTAATGTAACAGAGTTGTAGTTCATATTCAAGTGGTAAACAATGTGGAAAGTTAAATGGGAAGTGTGTATTATGTGGCCAAACTACTGGGGTAAGGGACATTTATAGCTTCATTTTCCTATGCTTGCATAGGCAGCCCTTAGACTGATGTGATTAGGTGTAACTGCAGATGGATGTAGGAAGTGGACTTGTGTGTGGGACTGGTCATCTAGTTAAATTTCTCTTTCTGCATATGGAATATCCAGGCATGTTTTGTACCTGCAGAAGACTGAGAATCCAGGTCAGAGTAATTGAGTGACATCAAAATATCAAGTAAGTGTTATTGTATTCTCTGTCCTCTTTTTCTCCCAGAACACTTGGTTCAATCTGCCCCAAATAATTAAACACTCCCTTAGAAAGCATTGTCAGCATTGTAATCATAATTTTATAATAAAATTATAGTATTCAGATTAGGAAACCTAAACATTTTTTAAAACTAAGAGGAAAATTGATATGATGGAATAAACAAAAACTGTTAAACTAATTGCAAACTGGAATATATGTTTGATAGTATGAAAATTACGAGTGAAATACAATTAATGACTGGAATAGTAGCAATCTGATTTTACTCACTATGCAAAGTTTAATTTCCTATCTTATAAATAAAAAACCTCATAAACAAGCCAGCAGCTAGACTGATATAATTAATCAGTTTTTATAAATATGCTGGGTGACCAGCTTTAGACAACAAACATAGAAAATGCATAGAATTGGAAATGAAAAGGATCCATCTTATTCAATATGAATGAAGAGTAATTTTTTTTCCTTAGTAGGGTAAAAAAGCCTTGTGGAGGTCACTGGAGAGGAACTGCATTGCAGTCGGCGCCAGCAATCCTCCTGTGGCCATTGTCATGGTCTGCAGTACTCCATCTGCAAAGCCTCTGGTGCTGCTTCTCCAGCTGTGCACCATAGGGAGCTCCAAGGTGCCTCTCTCTGCACCCCACCAGCAGGGCTGCGGTGCCACAGTGCTGAGAGTGTCCCTCTGCTGATTCACAACTGCCCTTGCAAAAACTGTTCCACAGGCAACAGACCCAAAGAGAAAAATGTTTGAGTTTTTTTGTTGATTTGGGTTTGGTTTTGTTTTTTTTTACCCAAATTGAGTAGTTCCAACTGTGTATTCTGGTCAGAGTGAAATTCCAGAAAGGAGCATTTGGAATGGTTGCCTTTACAAAGCCACTGTGGCAGTGGAATCATAGAATCATTAGGTTGAAAAAGAACCTCAAGATCACTAAGTCCAACCATTAACCCAGCACTGCCAAGTCCAGCACCAAACCGTGTCTCTAAGTCCCACATCTATCCATCTTTTAAATACCTCCAGGGATAATAATATCATTGCATGGCCAGTTGAAACATCACCTGAAAAATTACCTCACTAACTGTAACTCTACTGATCACTGATGTGTACTATAACAAATACGAGTTTCTATTGTTATGATTAAATTGACTTTTACACATCAATGTTCTGGTAGTCTCTGAAATCTCATATTTATTTCTAATTATATGTTTGATAAAGTGGTGGGGTTTTTTTCTCTGCTTTGGACTAACATGTTTTAAGAAGAAATGCATCACCAGGATTTACCATGCTGGAGGCTTAAAGGATCAGGTACTATTTGTGGGACACACAATTATGGTACTACCAGAACAGATACCATTTATGTTTTCCACATACTCCTAAAACACTTTTCAACAAAACCTATTGTCATTGAACAAGCAAGTGACCCTAGCTTTTCTGAGAGCTCGCCTTCTAGAATGCCATTATAAACTTAATATGTTGTAGTACAAGCATTTAACCTAAAAGTAACAAAGTGTTGAAAGAAAAAGGTTGCAAGCCCACCAAAAAAAAAAAAAAAAAAA